>CM030362.1:178478165-179075665 GCA_017893485.1 Hemerocallis citrina
GAAGCACAGATATACGGGGTACAGGTGCGACACGACACGGGTACGGGGATAATTGATTTTACAAAACATAGGATATGGGTGCGTTGGTGGGTACATTAAATATAAATTATTTTATATTATTGATAATGGTAAAAATCGCAGCAAATTAGGGACATACGATTCTAGCACAAATTCTAAAGCTTCTACAGGCAGATTAGTCATCACGAGCCTTTTTAATAGGTCCAAGCATTCTTCAGGCTCATCTACAAGAACATGGGCCATTTTCAGGCCCATTAAAAGTGACAAATTAGGCCCACTAGGAGGGACACCTTGCACATGAGGGCTATGAGTCAAATCTCTTTTTCCTAGACAAGAGTCTTATATCTTAAGGGGGAGAATCAATAAGAGATAATGAATTCATATCATGGATCCATATCAATCTCCTAAACTGTTTCTCAGACTTATAAATACCCTCCCCCTCCTCAGTCAAAAGGTAATCGGTAATTGGCTTTTTCTCTCTCAAACTCTCTTTCTCTTTCTGGTTCTGACTTGAGCGTCTTAGGGTCGTCGCTGAGCTTCTCTCTCAAAATCTTTCTCTTTTTCTGGTGTTTCAGGCTTTTTGCAGGTCCATCGGCCGCGTCAGCATCCGTCAGATTCAGATCACGATGTTCAATTAACGATCCAGATCCAATCTCAGGAGCTCTAACTACTTTTTACGGTGATGATCAAAGGTTAGATCTTTAGTAGTTTCCTTCAAATATAAACTCACTATCTGTTTGCTTCCACACCAAAATTAGCAGCAACAGATTGATGCCGTCTAAGAAAAGCTACACAGATCAGACTTACTGCCTTGCCACCATGACTAAGAGGCAGAGTGGCGGCCTCAAACCGTCACACCAACTCTCTTCGTCAACCAGCTCCTCCAGTGGAGACCCAATTCCTCCTCAACAGCGGGATTCGTCCCAACCGCCTGATCAAGCTCCTATCAATAGAGAGGCATTGGGGGTCTCTCGACAAAGCTGTCATGAACAATACCCTCTGTATGACCGTGTCTCAGTCCATAATGCTTCCACTAATTCAATGGCCTCGCGAGGTCCCCGGGGGTCAAGAGATCTCTGCCAAATCGCCAGGCAAAAAGGAACCGACCTACGAATCCGTTTGGATGAGGCGCGCCCGAATCGAGGCCTCTCGCTCAGATCGTCATATAAACTAGAGAAGCAACTCTCCCCGAAAGCCGAGATCAAGATACTCCTCTCACAGGGGGCGCACTGCAGAAAGAAGCCCGATTCATGAAAGTTGAAAGCATCTGGAGAGAAACCAAGAGAAAGAGGCCCCAATCACTAGGGCCGAACTGGAAAACTTTAAACTCGACATACTCCGAGCCGTTGAAGATAGTCAAGATCAGGGTCGACGCTCAAAAGAAGAAGAATCTGGCGACTTAACTGGATCAAAGAAGAAGGACGACCAAGTCCTTCGCCGCATCCGAGAAGTAGAAGATCACCTAGAACAAATAAAGAATGAGGGGAACCGCTCCAGCAGGGCTTACCGCTCCAGTCGACCTCCTTTCAGCAAATCCATCATTGATGCACCAATTCCTAAGAACTTTAAAGCTCCATAATTCGAGTCATATGATGGTGAATCTGACCCGACCGACCATATTGAGAGTTTTAAAACTCTCATGATTATCTACAATGCTACCAATGTGCTCATGTGCTGAACATTCCCTGCATTTCCGAAAGGATCAACAAGGGAATGGTACTTCCGCTTCACACCAGAGTCAATATTCTCCTTCGACCAGTTCGAGGAGCTCTTCATAGCACAATTCGTCACCAGCCGTAAGGCTGAAAAGACAAGTGCTTCATTATTGAATTAAAGCAAAGAGACTGAGAACTGTTGCAAGACTTTGTCAAGTACTTCACAGCCGAAGCAAGGCCCATCTCCTCCTTAGACTCGTCAGTGGTGGCTATCGTTTTCCGCCACAACGTCACTAACAAAGACCTGAAAGCCTCCCTCGCGAAGAAGCCTCTTAATGGAGCTCTTAAAAAGGAGTGACAAATATATCATAGTCGAGGAAGCTCTTTATCCTTAAGACAAGAGCGATTCACCTTCCGGGAACAAACGGAAGAATGCAAGCGATGAAGAACCGAGGAAGTTTCAAAGAGACGGCGCAGGTCAACGCCGTCCCTCTCCAGCACTACACTTCGACAAGTTCACTCCCCTCAACGCAAATGTGTCAGCCATCCTCATGAAAGTTGAGAAGGACAAAATAATCCGCCTTCCCCCCAAGATATCCATAGCTAGCAAAAGAAGAGACGTGAACAAGTGATGCACATTTCATAGAAACCATGGACACATCACTGACAACTGCCGAGCCCTTAAAGAAGAACTTGAAGGCCTGATTCGCTGGGGTTGTTTCTCACAATTTGTCCAACAAAACAATAATGCTGAAACCCTTCTGGCACGAGGGGTAATAAGCATCAAGAGAGGCCCTCAGAATCACAAGGCCCATAACGCATGATCATTCTTCACTCTATACATAGATCCGATAGGGGGAGATTCCAACTCCCGCAAAGCATTTGTAAGAGAAGTCAACTTATTACATAACATCCCACCTGCCAAGAGCACCGGGGTCCTAATATCTTTCTCCGACAAGGAATTAGATGGTATCCCAATACCTCACTGCGACGCATTGGTCATAAACCTTTGCATGGTGAATCATGAGGTATACCGCATCCTGGTGGACAATGGCAGCTCAGTAAACATTCTTTTCATGAACACTTTCAAAGGCCTGAAGCTTTCCCGAGACTGACTCAAACCAGTCGGTTATACACTCCACGGATTCTCCGGTGTACTCGTTCAAATAGAAGGAATCGTCACCCTCGACGTGACAGCAAGAAAGCCCCCCGCTCTTCGAACGGAAGCACTGGACTTTTTAGTAGTCGACGTCAAGACCGCATACAACACAATATTTGACTGTCCAGGCCTAGCGGCTTTTCATACAGTTACTTTTGCCTACCATATAAAAATGAAGTTCCCAACAACAGCAGGCGTAAGCCAAGTTGTAGGGAGCCAATGGGGGGCTCAGTTCTCTCCCTCGATGCCATAGAGCTACCGCCGGAAGGCAATCACAGTAACACCAAGTCTGCAAACAAGCTTGAAGCCACTGCCATTGACAGTCCTGTCGAGAACTTCCAAACCTGTCAAGTCATCTCCCACCAGGTCCAAACTCGTCATCGTCAGATTACAATAATAGACCTGAATCCCTTGCCCGAAGCCACCCCGCTCATTCAACAGAAAGAAACAGTCCTGCCTAAACATATTGGTGAATATGAAGATCTCTCATTCTCTATGCAAAACAATGGAAGACTCACTCCAAAATAGGCAAGTCCAAGTAAGGTCTACCAAGTTGTTCGCTTAGCAGCTCAACTTGAAGACCTGGGGGATAAGGAGGTGTCAGCAGGGACTTGGAATGATGAATGCCTCATGAATTTCAACAAGGGCGCTTAACACCCGCCTCCTCTATATATTTTCAATATTATCTAATAAAGGTCAGTCACTAGAGCAGCCATTTAGTTTTACTTTTCAATAAGGACCGCTTTCACTATTGGTCACTGCATGTAATAACGGCCTGCCACTAGAGCAGCCGTTTAGTTTTATTTTTCAATAAAAAATAGTATTAATTTTTGCAGAATTATTGTACAACGCTACAGATGCATGCAATGAGTTAAATGCCAAGTTTACTCCAAAAAATGGCACAAAAAACTCGTAAGAAGCTCCTTACAAGACGAATTTGAAGTCCGTACCACTCAGAGTTGCTCTAGCAACCTGCAATGAAGCACGTTCAGTGCTCAACTCGCCATTCAATCTGCTCCTGCAATCCGTTAATGTCTCGATGACAGGTTCGGAGTTCATACCTATAGCTCGATGTTACTTTAGCAACTTGACACAAAGCAAGTTCAGAGTTTAACTCGCTATTCGATCTGCTCCTGCAACCTGTTAATACCTAAACTAACAAGTTCGGAATCCATACCCATGGCTCAGAGTTAGTTTAGCAACCTGCAAATAAGTACGTTCAGAGTTCAACTCGCCATTCGATCTGTTCCTGAAATTAGTTAAAATCCCTTAAAGACAGATTAGAGGTCCAAAATCGTAAATTTTAGTTACCCCAATAAAACTTGCAAATGCGACATTTGGAGTTCAACTTGCTACTCGATGCGACTCTCACAGTTTGTTGGAGGACCCATATAGCAAGTTTGGAGAACTCTCGGAGTTTCTCTTATAACTAGCTAAACACCTATACAGCAAGTTTGGGAAATAACTCTCCCTCAGAGTTGCTCCTACAACTATCCTACAACTAGCTAGGTATAAGACGGATAAGTGCTAACTCTGTCAGGCATTACGCACACTATTGACGGTTCATTAGCTATACACAACAAATTTGAGGCCTTGTTCTTTAGCCACAAAGAACCCAGTCGACGGCTCATCAATCTCGACGATAAGTTGCACAATAAGGATCAAACATATGGAAAGAATTCTTCAAATCATAGAACTATTGCAAATTCATGCATTCAGATCCAGTGCTGCTACAAATATTTACAAGCACAGAACTACATATCATTTTACAAGTATTGAACCACAAGCAATCTGCAAGTGGAAGCATCACTACATCGGCATGCCGAAACATTAAGCGGCATAGTAATTCTACAATGTGACCTACAAACCGTCATTTCGACTCTGCGGGCGAGGAATGTTATTCCTAAGAGACACAAGCCTCCGTGTAGGTTTCTTAACAGGCCTTCTACCAACTAATAACTCCCCAGGGCCAAGTCTCCTTTTGGCGGACCTTTTCTACCACCTTCACTTGAGCAAGCTCCAATTTTGTCCCGCATAACACGCTGCGCAAATGGACAAATCTTAACTCCGTCAAGTGCAACATAGTGCGAACAAGAGCAAACTCGGCATCCCGAAAACCCCGTCTCAGCAGGCGTAGCTTGGAGTGGGAGTGTTGTGGGGGTAAGGCGTTAAGTGTTCACGACTACTTGTCAGCAAAGAGAAGAATGGAATCACCTCAAACACTGAACAAACACAAAGGTGTTCACTTCAATATCAAGAAGACTCGAGCGCTCCATTAACAACTCGTTGACTCCCAACAACAAGTTCAACGCTCTGCTCTTCGCTCGGGCTCCACTCCATCAATAACTTGATGACTCCAAACAACAAGTTCAACACCCGGTTCTCTGCTCGAGCTCCATCAACAACTCGTTGACTTTATACAACGAGTTGGCACCCCACTCATTGCTCGAGTCCTTCCAACAAACTCATAACTTCATGCAATAGGTTCGTCGCCTAATGTCGGGCTAGGGTCGCCTCTACAAAACTTGCTGGCCACAAACAACAAGTTCAACACCAACTTTGTCTTAGAGTTGTCTCCACAAACTTGCTGGGCGCAAACAGCAAGTTCAAACGTCCAACTCCGTCACTGGGTCGTCTTTACAAAACTTGCTGGACGCAAACAAAAAGTAGGACTGGTACAAAAACTAGATACCCGGACCCGACCAGGACCCAACATTGGACCGGAACCGACCCAATCTATACGGGTCTAGGTCCGGGTCCTAAAATAAGACTCGATGCTCTTCTGGGTCCGGGTCCAGGTCCGCTCAAAATAGACCCGACCCGACCCGTTAAAAAATACCCAAAAAATACCCAAAAATAAGGAATTTGAATAATAGGGTTATAGGGATATATTTGTAAATAGTAATTGTTGAAGATACATGTATAAATATAATAATTATTCATGTACTCGAGTGCAAAAATTGTTGGAACCGTAGGGTATCAGTTGAAAAAATGCATAAGTGCAAATATTTATTCCCCACTACTTAACCCGATGGGTAGGTATTTTCAACTAGGTACCGGACCCGGACCCGATTCTCGCAAGTCCAGGTTTGGGTCCAATATTTGGGACCCATGAGGTACCGGGTCTGGATCCGGGTAGTGGAGGTCTCGACCCGATAGGACTCAATACCGGCCCTAACAGAAAGTTCAAGGTTCAACTTCATCTTAGAGTGGTCTCTTCAAACTTGTCGGGATAAAACGACAACAAACTTGTCGGAATCAAACGGCGAGCTCTATATTCAACCTCGTCTCAGAGTTGTCTTTACAAACTTGCTTGGCGCAAACAGTAAGCTCTACATCAACTTGATCAAAGTGTTGCTTCTACCAAACTTGCTGGGATCAAACAACAAGCTCAAACGTCCGACTCCGTCACAGAGTTCTTTATTAATTTGCTGGGCGCAAAAGGCAAGTTCAACGTTCAACTCCGTAGCAGAGTTCTCTATTAACGTGTTGGGTGCAAACAACAAGTTCTACGACCAACTCTGTTTCCGAGTTGTCTTTTCAAACTTGTCGGGTGCAGTTATCAAGTTCAACGCTCAACCCATTATAGAGTTCTCTACAAACTTGTTGGGCGCTAACATCAAGTTCACACGTCCAACTCTGCCTAGAGTTGTTTCTTCAAACTTGCTAGGCGCAAACAAGTTCAACGCTCAACTCTGCCACGAAGTTTTGTATTAACTTGCCCTGCGCAAACAGCTGGTTCAACATCAACTCAGTCCGAGAGTTGCCTCAACAAAACTTGTTGGGTGCAAATAGCAAGTGTAGCGTTCAACTCTGTTTCAAAGTTACATCTACAAAACTTGCTGGGACCAAATGACAAGTCCAAACGTTCAACTCCATCAAAGAGTTACCTCTCAAAACTTGTTGGGAATAAACAACAAGTTCAACATTCAACTCCGTCATAGAGTTCTCTAATAACTTGCTGGGATCAAACAACAAAATCTATATCAACTCGATCAAAGAGTTACCTTTACAAAATTTGTTGGGCACAAATGGCAGCTTCAATACCAACTTTGTCTTATAGTTGTCTCCACAAACTTGCTGGGCACAAACAGTAAATTCAAATGTCCAACTCCGTCACCGGGTTGTCTCTACAAAACTTGTTGTGCGCAAACAGCAAGACTCCATCTTAGAAAGGTCTCTCCAAACTTGCCGGGATCAAATGCAAGGTTGTAAACAGTGTTAGGCGGTGGCGGTTCGGTCAAGGGGTGCCTAGCGCCTAGGCGGCGCCTAGGCAGTGCCTAGGCGGTTGATTTTTTTTGTTGCTGATTTAGTTAATTTCAACCCATATTCTTCAATCGTAAGTATAATTATGCAATGCAATTGCAAATATTCATCATGTTCTTATGTAATATGTGTAATTAAAGGGTGTTTATGCATAAAAAATTTTCTCGTACAATTAATGTGTAAACATGTTCAATATGTGCAATTAAAAAAAACAATTGTCCAATTGTAATATGTGCAATATGCCAATATGTGTAATATGTGTAATATGTGTAATATGTGCTATTTTAATATATGTAATAGGTGTAATATGTGCAATCCATCACCAATAATACTAAAAAAAATAAAAATAATTTCACTACTATTAAAGATTCATACATAGTATATAATAGATTAATAGTAGTTCTCTTTTTTTGTGTTTTTTTTAGAGTTTTTCAAATTTAAAAAAATAGAAAATGCCTGGGCGTTGGACATTAGGTGTCCGCCTGATCAGCGCCACGGACGCCTACTCAACAAGATGACCGTCTAATTGCCTCCGACCGCCTAGACCACCGCCTACGACAAGCTCTACGTTCAATTCTGTCTCAGAGTTGTCTCTACAAACTTGTTGGGCGCAAACAACAAACTCTACATCAACTCGATCAAAAAGTTTCCCCTACAAAACTTGCTGGGACCAAACGGCAAGGTCAAACGTTCAACTCCGTCGCAGAGTTCTCTATTAACTTGCTGGGTGCAAACAACAAGTTCAACATCAACTTCGTCGCAGAGTTGCCCTTACAAAACTTGTCGGGCGCAAACAGCAAGTTCAAATGTCCAATTTCATCGCAGAGTTGTCCCTTAAAATCTGCTGGGATCAAACGACAAGCCCGTTCAACTCCGTCTTAGATTTGCCTCTCCAAACTTGCTGGGATCAAACAGCAAGCTCAAACGATCAACTCCATCTCAGAGTTGCCTCTACAAACTTACCAGGCGCAAACGACAAGATCAAATGTTCAACATCGTCACAGAGTCATCTCCAAACTTACTGGGGCCAAACGGCAAGTTCAACGCTCAACTTCGTCTCAGAGTTGCCTCTCCAAACTTGTCAGGATCAAAGGGCAAGCTCTACGACCAACTCAGCCTAAGAGTTTTCTCTACAATCTTGTTGGGCACAAACAGCAAGTTTAAACGTTCAACTGCGACCTAGAATCGTCTCAACAAGCATGCTGGGATCAAACAACAGGTCCGCAGTCCGACCGCCTTCCGAAGTTTGTACCCATTACAGCTCTTCTAAGGTCAGCTACATATACAAGATCCAACGATCAAAGCACTTAGCTTCTAGACTAACGGAACGCTTGCCCAACTGCGAAACGCTCAATCGAAAAAACAAGCGAACAACACAAACACTTGGTCGACGAGAGAGTGATCCAACGGAATGAGCGACAAGACGTTTGATAGACAAAACAGGCGAACAACATAGTGTTTGGTCGACAAGAGAGCAATTTTACGAGGTAGACCGCTCAACAAATACTTGGTCGGGTGAAAATGCAAAATCCTCAAACCAAGCTAAACAAAGCTCTGCAACAAGTCCAACTAGACAAAAAACCTCTAACTTCACATAACTTGAACTCAATGCCAACCCACGCTTGGCCAAATTACAACCCGAACTAGAGCTGACGTAGATAACTCTAACTCCAACGAGCAAGATCCAAACCCTAGCTCCTAACTCGGACCAAATGCTCCAAAAGCTTTGACACAAGCTTCGATATCAGCTATGTGCTTTGATGATTGCAAACAAGGGATTTGAAGTGCTCCAAAAACAACAAGTCTCTAAGGTGATCAACTCCAAGTGTTTGCACAAACACACACCTAGTCTCAAAGCTTCAGAAGAGCGAATCGCCCAACTAAAGTACAGCTGCAACTCGGAAAGAACTCTGAAACTTCGAAAACCAAGTCAAACAAGTGTTTAAACAGCTGGGAGAATAAGACTATTCCCACTCCAAGCAAATGTCGAGGTTACACAAGCTTTGATCAACTTCAATTCGAACTCCAACAACTTCAAAAAAATCCACAAAGGCTTGAAGCTCTGGTCTATTTCTCCTTGGTTTAACCAAGTGGATATTCGGGTCACAAAACCCGACCCGAAACCCACCAACAAAACCCAAGGTTCTAAAACCAAGTGACTTTTCGGGTACAAGACCCGACCCGAAACCCACAATCCAAAACTCCAAACACCTGAGTTCGAAATCTCCATCACCACCGAGCTCCTTCCCAACCTTCACGTCACCATCAAGCTCGCCAAGCGCCTCGTCCAGGTCGACGAGCTCCGTCGACCAAACCCATAGCTCGACGGGAGTAGAGCTCGACCAAACCCATAGCTCGACGGGATGAATAGCTCAATGAGATGAATAGCTTGACGAGATTAGTAGCTCGACTGAACTCATAGCTAGACGAAAAGGCTAGACCCATAGCTCGATGGGAAGAGATAGCTCAACGGAGATAGCTCGACACCATAGCTCGCCGAGAAATCATAGCTCGATGACGAGACGAGAAGCTCGACCAACGCGTAGCTCGACCAAGAGGGCATAGTTTGAAAAAATCACTACTCGATGGCCGCAGCTCGACGACAGTAGCTCGACGAATAGAGCATAGCTTGACCCCAAAAAATAGCTCGTCCAAAGCGTAGCTTGATCAAGAAGGATAGCTCGACGAAACCGTCAGGCGAGCTAGGGGATCTCTCGCAGCAATCACTAGCCGTCGGATCCCCAAGAAAGCATGCTAGCACCGGATCTGTGTTTGAGATCACGCCACGCCTTCCCCACCGCTCTGCTTAAATCCTCAACCGCCCGATCATTGTAAAAGGCGTGCTAGCGCATGATTGAGGGCTCAGGAGAGGCCACGTAGCTCGGTGCCTCCGTAGTTGCACGCTTCACTCTGCTGTCGAGCAAACGCCTGATCGACGCTTCAGATCGCATCAAGAAGCATGCTGAGGCCTAATAATTCCTTAAAAATCCCCAATTTTGTTTAATTTGAAAAACTAATTAAAAAATCCCAAAATAATTATTAATTTGGAAAATTAATTAAAATTTATGGAAAATAATTTAAATTTGGGTTTATTAAGTAAATCTTTTTAAAAAAGTGATTTTAATTTGGGGAAAAATTATTTTAAAATCCTGAAAAATTCAGAAAAATCCAAAAAATTACGGAAACTCTTAGAAAAATCCAGGAAAATGTTCGCCATGTCCAGAAGCTTCTGATCCGTTCCAAATATCTACAATACACCCTGAAAGCTAAAGATTGTATTTCAGAATCCAAAAATACGAACTACTTCTTAAAGTCAAGAAAATTATCTTTTGGGAGTGACGGGCTTATGCTAATGGTAAAAATCGCGGCAAATCAGGGACGGACGATTCTAGCACAGATCCTAAAGCTTCTACATGATTAGTCATCACGAACCTCTTTAACAGGTCCAGGTCTTCTTCAGGTTCATCTACATGAATATGGGTTACTTTCAAGCCCATTAAAAGTGACAGATTATGCCCACTAGGAGAGACACCATGCCCATAAGGGCTGTAAGTCAAATCTCTTATCCCCAGATAAGAACACCTTATCTCTAAAGTGGGAGAATCAACAGGAGATAAGGAATTCATATCAATCTAATGGATCCATATCAATCTTCTAAATTGTTTCTCAGGCCTGTAAATACCTTCCCTCCTCAGTCTGAAGGTAATCAGTATGTAATACCCCGCAAAATAGTATATGGCTATTTTGACTGTAACCCGTGCATTGACTAAGTATTGCACACAATTACATTTTTACTAGAAATTATCAGTTAAATTGAGGAATTTCAGACATACGAGCTGTTCCGAACCCGATGAGATAAACTCGGGATATCTTCTCAATTAAACTGTAGTTTCGTCCCGATTGTTTCGACTAGACAATTGTCAGGAGGAAGCTATAATTTCTACAAAACCTATATTTTATAGATTTTAATATATGGGTTACTTTCAATTAAAGCTAGTGCTTGGATTAAATATGAATTGTATTTGTGCACTAGGGTTAGAATGGGAATATGGTGAACTAGGGTTCCTTGACCTAACCTAGGGTTAGGAACCCTAGCATCACATCATGGCTTGGATCTTGATGAGATCCAATGGTGGGATTAATTCACCATGTGAAAGTTGACCATGAAGAAAGGAAATTTCCTAGGAGCTTCAAGGAAGTTTCCAAGAAGCTCCTAGCTTGGATGTGTTGGCACCCATCCCACCCTTCATCACTTCACCCATCCTACTCTCCATCTCATCCCTACACCTCACCACCATCCATCCCACACCCACACTTCATCAACCGGCCATATAATCCCCCTCCCATTCTCACCTCACTCCATTTTCAAACTCCATTTCATTCTCCTAAACTTTCTCCATTCCTCCTTGTTCAAAAAAAAATATACATATACATATATATGTATATGTAGGAAAAAGGAAGAAGTCTACTAGAATAGAAGTAGTAGAGAAGGAGAAGAAGTGTTGTCCAAGCTACACAAGCACAAGGAGCAAAGACAAGTAAGCAAGTAAAGCTAGGAGCCAAGCTACAAGGAGATTTTGCAAACTTCAAGTGGGTGATCTCTTATACTCCTTTGTATTTATTTTTTGTTTGGTATGAATGGATGTGTAGTAGTGATAAGTATGATTTGTTACCATGTTTAAGTATTCTTGTAGTCAGTTATAATAAAGTTATGTAATTTGTATTCCTGGTCCAAGGACAATTTGATATTTGTAATTATTAATGTAACAACTCTGATGTCAATAAAAATATTTAAATGTCCACGTTATTTACTGTGTTGAGATGCATTTGAAGGCAATGATTTTGGTAATGTCACGGATGTCCGATAACGGAGATCCGGGGCGTTACACGGTAATTGCCTTTTTCTCTCTCAACCTCTCTTTCTTTCTCTGGTTCTGACTTGAGTGTCGGAGGGTCTATCGCCGGGGCCATCCCCGGTGTTTCGGGTTTTTTGCAGGTCTATCTGCCGCGTCAGCAACCGTCGGATTCAGATCACGGTATTTAATCAACGATTGAGATCCTATCTCAGGAGCTTTAATCACTTTTTACTGCGGCGATCAAATGTTTGATTTTTAGTAGTTTCCTTCAAATATGTACTCACTATTTGTTTGCTCTCACACCAAAATAAGCAGGAACAATTATATCTACAAATAATAATTAAAAAGTTCTTTTTAAATATGCAAACATTTGAACAAATTCATAGAAATATAAGAATAAATTACAATTATGAACAATTTGGACCCAAGAAAATGGTAGTCTAACTATCAAATCTTTAGGTATGCTTGCTTTGTGTTTAAGCATAACTATAAACAAGAAGTTTTTGAAATTTCACTAGGACCCCAAGCATTGATCTAAACATAAAAGTTGTAAAAAATGTATTTAAAAAATGGGTACTCCTTGGGTTCGCACCAGGGAGTATCCAAGGAGTATCGGCACCCGTTACGCACCCGACATGGGTATGTTGGCCATTTGGACTCCATTCTTCCTAGCTAGAAAGTCTATGCAGTATGTGATCGTATCTACTCTGTTACCTGCATTCATCTGTTAGTACCAGTTGACATCTAACAGTATGCATACATCTGAATTTAAGTTTATATTATGGTGATCATTGTGATTAGAAGTTGATACATGAGCTTGCTCTTCCCTCCCCCCCATTAGAAGCCATATGTGTGTTGGTACGGCTGAGGAGATTATGAAGCATAGGTTTGATAATGATTTATTTTGGGCTTCTTTCTTTTTTCTTTTTTGGTCAGTCAGCCTTAGCTGCCTGTGTGCGAATGACCATAATGTGTGACTGACTTACAGGATATGGATAAATGGAAAACCACTTAGAGCATCCACAGTCGTTTTTCTCATTTGCTATAATATGGCAGCTACAGTAATAGCAAATACGATCGTGTGCTGCAGTCGTCGTTTGCTATATTTTTTCTATTTTTTAGAGAGACGGGGTATCATACCCCGTCCGATCGTTCCAAATAAATTAAAAAAAGTTAATTACTTATTAACTATTAAACTATATTAATTAACTAAATTAAATAATATAAAACTAACTAAACCTATTAAATACTAACTAATCCTAAAAGTTAGCCTGCACAGCATTAAATTGTCCCCCCATATAATCTGGACGGGGTATGTGTCCCCGTCCCACCCTATTTTCTAATTTTTTTTTTTTCTTTTCTATCGCTCAATCGTGGTCGTTCGTTTTATTAACAAAAAAAAAAAATTTAAAACAAATAAAAAAAAAGGGAGAGACGGGGTTTGATACCCCGTCCGGGGTATCATTCCCCGTCCGACCTTTAAAAAAAAAATAATAATAAAATAGCAGAGACGGTATATGATCGTCCGTCTGATACGATTAAAAAATTATTATATCCTTCGGACGGTATATGATTCCCCGTCTTCTATATTTGAGAATTCTTACTTTCGTTTCTCAAATTTGAGAAACAAATTTGAGACGAATGAGAAAAATGGCATATATAGCAAACGAGTGCAGCGCACCGTTTGCTATAATATGGGAAAATGGGAGAAATAGAAAACGACTGTGGATGCTCTTATGGTTCACAATGCATCACCATTTCACTACCACATAATGCTAGAGAAACTCTATTATCATTTATCAGTTGCTTGATATGTATGATGCCGTAGATTAGCAATTATGGCCAAATTAGTTTTTAATTAATCATTTAAGAATACCTGAAATACATCACATTATTATCTTCTAAGATTTTACACGTCAATTAGCTATACAGTATGAGTCATGACTCTTGAAATCTCTTGCCGAGAAAATCCCACTATAGAAATTCCCTTTTCCGAGGTGGTCAACCTGATTTGAATCCTGGATTGGTGCTGAATTCCTTGACAAACAAAGTCATCATGAGGAGGAAATTTTCATCAGGCTATGTCATAAAACCTTAGCAGTTCCTTGACAGACACAGTAATCACGGGGAGGAAAGTTTCATCATGCTATGTCATAGACTATGTCATAGATCTTTAGGATTTGGTGGTAGACAAATCGACCTTTTATGGTCCTGCAGTTAAACTCATGAAATGAAGGGACAGTGTTCCACAAACAGAAATGTTCTTTAAGCTTGAATATCAAAGATTCATTTACCTACTAATCAGTTTATACAGCAAGCACATGCTGACTTAGTTTGTTCACAGAGACACATGAAAAGATGATGATAATTAGCACTAAGGCTGTATCATATATCGTATTGGTTGCCCCCATCTCTCTCTCTCTAAATTATGGTTATGGTTCTGGTCTTTGTCTCAGTCAGGATCATGTACGATAAGAACTCTGGAAGGTCAAGAGGCTTCGGGTTCATCAATTTTTCGACAGATCATGAAGCTAAATCTGCCAAAAATGCCATGGATGGAAAGGTAACAACAAGAGTATTTAATGCCTTTCTGGTGGATTTTGTTGTTTTTATGAAATTGTTAATGAATCCAGGTAAGAGCAAGCAATTAATTCCGTACCCCATTTTGTAGGCATTGTTGGGTCGACCACTAAGGATAAGCTTCGCTCTTGAGAAGGTCCGGGGAGGACCTGTTGTCGTTCCTCGTCTGTCCAATGTAGGAGAACCCGGCAATTGATGACTTTTGAGCCCAGCTGGGTTTAACATACAAAATCACGCTTTCAAGATACAAAATGGATTCAACTCTCAGTATGTCAAGAAAGCAGTATCTATTCGATTGATATTAAAGCAATATTCAGGACACGGTCTAAATTTACTGGCTCTCTGTTAATTCCTTTTGACTTAACTCCTTTAATTCGTTTACTATTTGTCATTCTCACCATTAACAGAATCTGAATTTGCTCCTATGGTTCCTTGTATTCGTCAACGTTACTTTAAGCTTGTGTTGATCATAATAATGAGTTGTTAATCTGTATAAGACTTCTGAGCAAATAAAGTAAAATCTTTAGACTTATGACAACGTAACGTGGTGGAGAATGTGTTGGCCTCTGTGACATAACAGGCATCAGACTGACATTAAGAGTTAGGAGGTAGTGAAATACATTGTCCTTTTGGAATTTATCCGGTCAACTTCAAACTTGCTTGGCACAGATCTTACCCTCTTAATCTTTTGTGTTCATTGTCTAGATTTTGAGGCTATGAATGTATGAGGGAAGTTTTGAGGGCTCTGGGGACAAATGATTCCCTCCAGTCATATGATGACCTGTGAATTGGTCCCAAATTTGCTGAAGTACACCTCGAGATGAAAGCGGCATGGTATATTGTTCTCGTTGCAATGATCTGAGTTTTATGGCTTGACAAAAATAATTTTTACTTTGGTGAGACGAGACTTGTAATAGTATTTCTGTTATTTTATTCATGTCATACATCTAATCTCTTTTGGGCTTCAGCAGCGACTATAGTTCCATGAGGAATGATTGCCAGAGCTTTTCAGGTTAGCGAGTATGACGACAACGAGGTGGTGGTGATCGGCGCTATGCTTGACTGAGTGAATTTTTTCGTACTAACCCACTTTTGAAAATATTGACCAAATTGACCCACTTTCGTAAATATTTACCCAACTGGCCCAGTTTTGGACACGTCAGCATAAAACGCTATTGGCAACAACGACATAAGTATTTATAAGTCGTTGTTGCCAATAGTAGCATATGTAAAAAAAATTCATATGCCGCTTTTTAGAGTAACGTCATAAGTACATTTCTTACACATTCGTGAACTCTCTGACTTGGAAAAATTTGTAAGTGTAGAAACATCTTATAACTGATGTCGCTATCCCTGAAAACAACAATGAAATACCTGATGTCGTTATTGTAAATAGCGGCAACAGTCACATTTCAAATTTTGGTTTTAGACCTATTTATCGAGAATTTTTTTTTTGAAATCTTCTTTGAACTGTTGTTGCTATTTACAATAACGACTTCATGTATTTAGATTCGTTGTTGGGGATAGCGGCAACAGTTCAAGGATGATTTCAAATTTTTATTCTCGTTAGACAGTTCTGAAATCAAAATTTGAAATCTTCTTTAAACTGTTGTCGCTATTTACAATAACGACATCAATACCGCTATTTTTCGGGTGTTGGAGCAACAGATGATGAGTTCTTTGGATGAGAGGGAACCGCAGATCTTAGTCGTTGATCTGATCCTGATATGAGGCTAGTGTATGGTTGGATTTACTGGATCTGGTGGTGGTTGACCGCCGCTGGACACCTGCAAAAAGCTTGGGACACCGGGAGTATTCCCGGCAACAGGCCCGCCGACGATCAAGTCAATAACCAGATCTCAAAGCTGGGTTTAATTACTGAAATGGTGATTACCTCTTAATGATGGAGAGGGAGAAGTATTTATAGAATTTGGATGGTGAGCTAGATAGGAAAGAATATGTGATTGAGAACTCAGTTGTTCAATCCCTGATTTGGGGGGGATTTCACTGACAACTGTGATTAGTTGGAAATTCCCCTTTGTTAGGCTATAAGTGAGCCCTGATTACTGATCTGGGTGAGATGATGGGCCTGGAGGTGGTCCATGTTCTTCTAGCAGGCCTGGTGCGAACATGAAATTACTATTATGCCCTTGGAAGCTTTGAGATACGTGCAGAGATTGTACGACCCCGATTAGTTGTAATTTTCACCTACATTATAAGCTCCCCACTCCTGGAGGTTGGATATAACAGCCTTTGCAGAGTATTTCGCTAATCTCTAGACGATTAGAAGGGCATAGACAGCTTCTGGGGACGCTTGGAATCTTGTTAGTAGCTTCTGATTGTAGTAATTGTCTTTTAGAGCTTCTAAATAATTTTTCAAATTTTAATTAATTTACCAAAATTTTAATGATTTTTCCAAAATTTTAATTAACTTCCCCAAATTTATAATTATTTTCAGAATTTTGATAAAGAATCAAATAAGGGCATGAATCTCGAGGGGATCTCATGGATTAGAAAAAATTAAATATTTAAATGTCGGGGGCTCGAATTCGAACCTAATACCTCCCACTTGGCAGCCGAAAGACTTCCACTGTGTCACCTAACTAGTTTGATGAGAGCCTCAAACAATAATTGTAACCCCTGTTTTTCATTTTATGTATTTTTGGGTCTATTTTTCTTTTTGGTGTATTTATCTCATTGTATCTCTTTTTGGACCGTATATTGGATCTACATTTTTCGATATATTCATTTATTTGTTTTGTCCTATTTTATTTGAGCTCCTTGATCCTATTGTCTTTTTTTGGGTCATCTCTGTTTGATCAAACACTTATTTTTTTTTGTCTCCAGTATTTTATTTGTTCATATCCTAATTTTGTTTTTTATTTTGTTCATTTGCTCTATCTTGATTTTTGGATCTATTCATACCCATTATACTTACCCCAAACCATACCCATTTATTAATTAAACCCATTACCCACACCCTCAATCACCTAACAAACCTACCCTATACCCTGTTTTAAAACTACCCAAACCCTGGTTGAGCCCCTACACCCGCTAACCTATTCAGCAGTCACCGCCCACCATGAACCCTAAAACCCCTTATATATAAAACCCATGCATTTTCCCTGTTCTTCATCCCCTTGTTCACGCATCCGCCTCCCTCCTAACCCTGCACCCCTCTCCGATCATCTCTCCCCTACTCTTCCATCCACCTCTCCCTGTGTGCGCCCCTGTGCCCCCTACCGACTTCACAGCGTCAACAACAGCCAGACCCCCGTGCTCCTCCCCCTGAGCGACGCCAACAACCTTCCTGCCTCTCGTCGTCAGCCACCTGCAGGCCTCCGCGACGCAACCACCAGTCGCCGACCCCCGATGATCCTGTCTGCTATGCTCCTCCCAAGTGTCGCACGACTGCAATCAGCAAGCCGACGCCAACCCTCTCCTCTGCTTCGTCGACGCACAACAGCGACAACCACTCCCCGCTGTCCGTCGTCTCCTCACTCCCTCTTTGTGTGCATGTTGGGTTTCGTCGTGTTCGTGTGCTCGCTCTTGAGTTCGTGAAATTGTGTTCGTTCGTTGAGTTCGTTGCCAGGAATCCGTTCTCGTTATTCTATTTGCATCGTCGTTTCCGTCGTGGTCTATAAAGGCAAGTAGCTTGTATTATTTTCTTTGTGTAATACAAGTACTAAATACCGCCTGTAGTGTAGTTGTGTTCTAGAGACAAATCTTGTGTAAAACCTCATGTTGTATCTTATCTCTATTGTGTTGACCCGCCTGTAGTTGCCTCATTACACACATGACATGAAATAACCCAGGGATGACCATTTCTTGTTGTATACGTGCATGTTGTTCATGGCTTGTTATATGATCTCGTATGCTTGATGTGTTATTCGTAGGATAACTCGTTGTAGACTTGCTAAATACCCGTATACCATGTTGCTTGGACACTTAGTACACTATATTTCATGTTTGGTTACGTTTTGGATGAGTTTCATATGAACTAGTTGATTTTGTGCATGAAGGATATTTTCTGGTTTGTCGATTTCCCGTTTTTGTTCAATATTTTAGACCCTATTAAGGTCAGTATATGAAAAATAATTGTGAATATGAATTATAGAGAATTTTGTCTACTTTCTAGATTTTCTGACAGATCTCAGTTTCGATTTATGAGTTGCGAGTTATGACTATTTTACTATAGATGTGTTTAAAAATTCTAGATTCTGTTTTTTATGAATTCTGAATGATTATTTATTTTTCTACTGATGCTAAAGATATAATTTTGATCCAATATTTAGCTGGTTACAACTATACTTGCTTGGGATTAACCCCTAATTTTTGTCGATTTACTTGATAACTTTAATAAACCATTTTGTGCTTGTAAACAACAACTATACTTGCAGAATTTTGTTGTTGTTCAGTAGAGAACCTTAATTTCAACCTGATTCTATTTGCTTTATCTAAAAACTTTGTGAATATGAATTATAGCCTACTGTATCTAGTTTATCACCCTTTTGACGGATCTGGATTTCGATTTATATTTTGTGAGATATTGCTATTTTAGTACTGCTGTGTTGATGTTTCCAGATTTACAAAACTACTGTATCTTGCTGTTTTCTGATTTTACTTGACTATTCTATTTATGTTGGAAAATTATGATACTTTATTTTCTAATACTAAACATACTAGGGAATACCCCAGATATTTCGTGGATTTAATCAGTGAGTTTTCATGCTGTTTTCCTGTTCTTGAATACAAACTTCTGATTTCTCCCTGAACATGTTTTCTAGATTCAAATCTGTTTTGAGACTTGTTTTGGTGAAATACCATGTGACTTATATATATTTGCTAGATTCGGCCGGAAGTTTATTTTCCAGATTTTCTGACGGATCCAGGTTTGCATGTTTGTAGCAACAAGAATTCCAGATTTAGTACAGTACTGTCTTGCTGTCTTGAACTAGAATTTTCGTTGTTATATTCTTTTATGAGTTATCTGTACATGATTATCTTTCATCCTGTGCCTGTTACTTATTTATACCATGTTATTCTTGCCCTGTTTTGTACACGTATATGCCTGTTTAATAATAATAACAAATAATCAAGCCAGGGTTAAGGGAAAGACCTTAGTAGTGGACAATATAGGTATGTATACCCAGAAGGGGGCCTGTGTTTCCTATTACATGTTGTTATATTTCATGATTATATGATTCATGCTTGTTATTATTATATATTGCCATGCTTCATGATTACATGATTCATGCCTGTTATTACTATCTGATTATATGTTGCCATGATTCGTGATGATTCATGCCTGTTATTACTATATATTGCCATGTTTCATGATTACATGATTCATGCCTGTTACTACCTGTTGCCATGTTTCATGACTACATGATTCATGCCTGTTCCTGCTGCCACGATTTCACGACTGCGTGATTCGTGCCTGTTACCTGTTTACCTGATGTCCTGAGTACATGGCCCTATAGAAACTCACCACTAGGCCTAAACGTAATTTGTATGAATGTAGCAACCATGTGGTAAAAACCTGGGATGCATGAAGTGCTACCTAGATAGTAATAATACAAGACTTGACATAATATGATTACTTATTACATGATTACCTGTTACATGATACCTGTTACATGATACCTGTTAGATGCTTAGCTGTTACATGTTTACCTGTACATGTTACTTGACACCTGTTCACCTGTTCATCTCTTACCTGTTTACCTGCTTGCATGACACTTGATACTTGATACATGTTACCTGTACCCTGTTAGCGCATTACATTACTTGATCTGGTTCATGATTCATCTTAGTTCTGTTTTGTTATCATGTCTATACCATGCTATGTAGTTTATTCTTTTCCATGTACTTGTGCTTGCACTACAAGCGGCCCGTAACTTGCATTGACAGGGAGTTTGTTTTCTTTTTCCTCTTTCTGCAATTCATTAAATTACAGATTTTGGAGATCAGCTGCCAGATTGTGTAGGTGATATGAGATTATAGATGCTGGAGTTTTGCTATCATGATTTCCTGCTATTATTATCATTTCCTGTTGTTATTTGAATAAATGTATCTGTTACTTGGACGGTTTTGTATTTGGACAATGTGATCCAGGATTATTGACTTGTTCAGATCTGATTTATTTGAGATTATTATATTTTGGTTTCAAGTAAATTCCTGTTGGTATTTTGATTTATATATGCATGCGTGGTTGACTTCTCTTGCTTCCTACTCTGATTATTCTTGTGAAATGTTGTAAAGATCCTGACAGCTCATGGATGATAAAAATCATTCGTTGGGCTTAGTCACGTATCCATATTCCGTATTCTCTTTTTAGAAAGCGGGGCGTGACAAGGTTTTTAGTGGTATCAGAGCCCAGATTTGGCTAATGTGTTAGTTTGACTGATATACTAGACAAGCTTGGCTCGATCTGGGATTGGCTCAACAGTGCACAAGCCATACATACATAAATGAATTATAATCAACCTTGATCTAGATGCTATTTGTAATCTCTGTTTCCCATTCCTCGTATTTAGGGTGTATTTTCTTTTTCCATGTATTTTCTGTATTTAAAAATTTCTATAACTTTTTTTCGCTTTCGATTTCTTTTTCAGCAATTATTACTTTTTCAATTGATCGAATTTTAATATTATTCTCGTTTCTAAGAAATTCCTATTTCTTTTCATTATTCGAAATTTTATTTCGAATAACGGTGTATTGAACTTTATTTTATATCTCTATTTGATCGACGGCTTATTATATATTATTACTGGTTAGATTACTTTAATAATTCTGTTAAACTCGATTTTTGCATATATCTTTATTATTACTTTTGGTTTCTTATTAAAAACTCATATCTACTTGCTAATTTCATTTGTAGCCCTTTGAAAATGAATTCTAAATTGTAATTAAATTACATTAATTTATAAAATTATATTTATTAATTATTGCATTTTCTTATTGGATTTTTATAACCCAAAATCCAATACCCAATACCTGAAACCCATTACCCTATAAACCATAAAGCCTAACTACCCATACCCATTAAAAACCCCTTGGACCCGTACCCGTTACCCCCACGCCCGCACTCACATAACCCTATTCCTACCATATATATATTAATACTACCTGTTCATCTTTTCCTATCAAAAACCCTACCCAGCCGCAAACCCATCGACCCCTTCATCTTCCTCCCGTCTCCCTCCCTTCCTCTCATCGGCACTCGCCACCTCCGCCAGCGTCAAGCCTGCTACAGCACCGCTGTCCTCTCCAGCGTCGCTTGGCGTTTCCCTCCCTGTCGCAGCACGGCTGCGACGTCGTCCTCAGCGATCCAGCACTGCCTTGCCCCGACTTCAGCGATCCAGCGCCGCCCTGCCTTACCCTGCGCCTGCAGCGCAGCTCTGCTTCGACGACAGCCACCGCAATGCCTCCCCCTGCGCTGCCCAGCCGCCGCGAGCGAAGCTCTAGTCGCGGAAGCAGCGGCAGCGCACCTCCGACTGTGCTGCCCCGCAACCATCCCTGTGTCGCGACCCTCGTCGTCGTCCCCGTCTGCCGCTGTCACGTCGCCGCAGTGGCTCTCTCCCTCCCTGTCGTTGAGAAAAAAGGAGAGAAGGAAGGAGAAGAAGGCTGTATTGAATTGTGACCGTTGATTTGATCATCAAGATCATCACCATCAGATCCGATTTTGGCCTCCCAATCTCTTTACAATTCGGACCATCATCAACCCCAGATCAGATCCAAGCCGTCGGATCCCTCGATCTTGATCTTGATCTTCGATCTCGGTCGTCGATTGGTTGATCAACTTGATCTCGACCATTGATCGTCTCGATCGCCTTCTATTTGGTGAGTTAAATAATTGATCTACTTTTTGTCCTTATTCGTCAATTATCAATCATGGTAAATTTACTCTTTTGATACTCTTCTAATTCTTATATGTTTTATGTATGTTCGATCTCGGCCGTTGGATTCGCTTGATCTTCATCTTGATCACCATCTTGATCATCGAGATCCGTGCCCGATCGTGATCATCATGATCGTTTGCTCGTCGCCGTGTCGTCGAGAATTCCGATCCTGCCATTCTCTATTACCGGATCTAATCGTCGTCCTAAAGGCAAGTATTCCTATTGTACATATTTTTGTTCTAGTACAAGCGTCCATTTGAAAATACTGCAAATAGTTAGAAGTTGTGACTCCTTCTTGACTAGTCGTCGCTGATCAAATTGTAGACTAATGATATATCTTGTATGTGATGAACTTGCAACTCCTAGAGTCGAGAAATAAATATTACTTGCGGTTTTGATAACCATTACCCCTTACTTATATCACACGTTAATCTAGACGCCTAATAACTAATTTTCATGCAACCTATACTCGTAAGATATTCCCTCATGTTGCTGTCCTGAATCTTGTTACGCTGTTTTGACCCCTTTAACATCAGAACCTGAACCCGAGCCCCGAACAGTAAATGTAGCCCTGGATGTCTAGATGTCGACAGCCTCCGGAATTTTCGAATTTGAAGTTACGGTGTAGGAGTTATCGCAGTTTTACTGCAGCTGTATTGGTAGATGCAGATTCGCAAAACTGCTGCACATCTTTACTTTGCGAATTAATTTAACCATGTCAACAGTAATCGTTTGACTTGAAATTTTAGATACTGTTGCTGGACACCCTAGAGGACATCCCCACATTTTCTTAGAATTAATTAACAATATTTAAACTTAGGTTTACAAATTCTGTCCGAACACATCAGCAGTGTAGTTCGCTGTTTTGACACATTACCATAATTTTCATGTACCTTAATTACATGCGTTGGAACCAGGCAGGAGTCTAACTTCTAGATCTCCTGGCGGATTCACTTTTGCTATCTCGTAGCAACAGGAATCACACTTTTGGTACAGCAACGTCGTGCTGCCCAGATTTTGGGATTTTCATTGTTCGTGATATTTTTATTCATGTTGACCCTCGATTATGCCATATAAATATCTTAAACTTGTCCTATGACTTCTTGACTTGTTTCACACACTTGCATGCTTGCTTGATAAAAATTAATAAAAGTAACAAGCCGGGGTTTAAGGAAAAGACCATAGTAGTGGACAACATAGGTAAGTGTACTTGGAAGGGGGCCCGTGTTTTCCATAATGTTAGGTTAAATAGAACTAAGTACAACGTAGAACTAAGTGCCCACGTCATGGATGACGGGGGCCATCTCTAGAGCCTACGGGGGCCACCTCTAGAGCCCATTATATGATTACATGATATATATATGAGATCACATGAAACTAAGTGCTACGTCATGGATGACGGGGGCCACCTCTAGAGTCCATGGTTGATCACCTGCTTGATACTTGATACCTGAGTACGCCGTCCTATTGACTCCATTACTAGGCCTAAATGAAATTGTTTTGACTGTAGCAACTATGTAGTAAAAGTATGGGTGCATGAAGTGCTACCTAGATAGTAATAACTGCAAGACTTGAACATGATACCTGCTTACTCGATACTTGATTACATGATACATGAAACCTGATAAATGAAACTCGAACTTGATACATGTTTACTTGAAGCTTGATGACTTGTTACATGAGACTTGATACTTGAATAATAACACTTGACATTTATAACTTGATACTTGAGACCTGACAACTTGACACTAGACTTGAGACTCGTTACCTGACACTTGTACTTGATGCCTGTCACTTGAGGTTAGATACCCTACATGTTCACTCGTCACTTGTTTCACCATTAGTATTTGTTATCCAGTCTGTTTACTAAGATGACCCTCTTGTTAGCTAGTTCTTGATTTTTTCACTACTTGTTGTTTCCCTGTTACATTCTTGATTCCAATTCTTGTTCTACATTACTTATACTCGTTTTTACTATTTGTCGCCCTAACTTGTACTAAGGGCATTTTCTCTTGTTTTCTCTACTTTTCTCTTTTTTGTATTTATTAAGCAGACTTTGGAGACTTGCTACCTACTGGAATCGGTGAGCAAACGTTCTAGACCTTACTTGGAAAAAGCTTTCTTTAATCATTTCAATTTGTATTTGAGTTATTTCATTTGATGTTACTTAAGACTTGTAACGGGCTTATGTTCCTGAGTTTTGCATTCAATCCAGACATGAGAACTATTTGGATATTATTAATGTTTCAATTGTCTTCTGTTGCTTAATAAATTATTCATGCATGCTTGATTGTAAATATATCTTGTTATATTCTTGTTCTGATGCTGAGTCGATCCTGCAGCTTATGGATGATGTCAAAATCATTCACTGGGCTTCGTCACGCCTTCGTATTCCATGTTTTTGGGAAGCGGGGCATGACACTAATTATTTTTGATTTTGTGCAGACCATGGCTCGTATAGGTTCTACTTCTCGTCCCCAGGAAGATCAGTCTGAGCTTGAGGCCGTTACCATTGTGTTAGAACGGCTGATCAATATGCAGCAGAACCACAGTGACTTGGTGATGGCTGCTTTGGAAGCTGCTCGGGTTCTGCCGCCCGCTGTGCCTATGCTTTAGTGCTCCGAATACCTAACATAGGAACTCGTGACACACTCCAGGATCTTTCTTCAAATGAGTCACAACACAACAAAAATCATAGAAAATTTAAAACTTTTATTACATCAAATTGTTATTACAATGTCCAATGATTACAACAATTACAATTAATTGTTACAACAAGAATGTACAATAAGTTTGGACAGTGACTTTCACTTGGATGCTTTCTCCTGCTAGAGCTTTCCCGCGATCCCAAGTCGGCAATCCTGCACTGATAACCTGTGGGCACGTCAGTTGATTACAACTGACAAAATGCTATATTCGGCCATCATCTCTACGCCATAATATAGCGATTCCAACATCAACAATCACAAATAATATTTGATGCGAAGAAAAAGGTGATGTCAAACAAGTATCGGTGTACGTCATGGCCTAAACTAATGCACACACTATGCACACATGCTCCTAAGGCTAATGCATGCTTGGTTGAAAGATATGCATCCCATACTACACACCCCCAACCAAATGACGTTCTTCAGTTTGATGGGGCTCAGTCCCCCATTATGCATCCTACTCTTGTGCTCCATCCTATTTCTGATTCCAGTGATAGTAAGGCTGCAGTTGTCCGGCTTACTCGTCGTTGCCGTCATTAGTGGTGTCCAATCCTCATGTTTTATCCACAATGCCCGGAATTTCAGTCGCAGCCTTATCCTGCGTGACTGGTCAGTCCCAGGCTTACCCTGCATGACTGAAATCAAATCGGCTTACCCGATATGTTGTAGGCTTACCCTGTGTGACTGTAATCCAATCGGCTTACCCTATATGTTGTCTCTCCGGACCTCACCAAAAGCTGATATACGGGTACCAAGGGCTCCCCACTGGAGGACTTAGGATCTTTCCCATAGAGTCTCGCTCTGTGGGAACTTCCTCTAAACCTCCTGCCCGCATCGATCAACAAAGGACATAACAGATATAAGGTTTTCCCAACTTCGCTACACTCTTCCTTACATTAGAGCAGAACTTGCAGTCGAGATGACGTCCCCCTGATAGGCGAACACCCTTGCTAGTGCCTGTCCCTATAATCAACCAAGACTCGATCTAGACCTACCAAAATATCCATGCTACACCTCTCCCTTAGTTAGGTAATCTGTCTACCATAACTAATCCCTAACTTGGTAATCAACTTGGCTTGCTATGAACAACTAGTTAAGTTCTACTTGCATACTCTTTCTAATTAGTCACACTTAATAGATCTCAACCCATCCCTCACTAGGGCTCAACTAGCCCTCAAGTCCGGCCCAAGGGTTGGCCCACCTCGGCCTACACTTGGCACGAACCAACGATGAACCAACTCCGTCGATCATCGCAACCATCATCTACGCTTGGAGTTCAATCGCAACCTTGGCCCGACCAACAAGTAGCTCCCGCTAAACTTAACGCTCCACGGTCCTCGACAAGTGGTAGCTCTGAACATAAACCATGGAATCCATCCATGCACGGTGAGTACGTCGGCACACGAGTCATCTTCTCCAACACGTTCGATGCGACACGGGTCCTATTCTACCCGTCTAGGTTTGTCAAGAAGACTTAGTCCTAGAATCTCAAAACTCAACCAACATACCCCAACAAGATACACCACACTAGGAGTAAGTCCTAACCCATGAATACCCAAATAGGGGCTCCAAGAGTCCTAAAAAAGACAATTTAAGATTCCAAACAGCAAGCACACACTTGGCATTATGCCAAAACGGAGTCATTCCCGGTCCCGTTTCCTTGAGGAAATCCCGATCGGGTGCTCCCATGCTTCTACTCAAAGTAGACAGTAAGTACAAGCACACAATGGGCGTGAATTTCATCTCAAAGTGGTCTACAACAATACCCCACCATCTAATACAATTTTCACTTCGAAACATTGAACAATGTGGTCTATAATGAAGTCTACAAACAACTATGGGCTACTCTTAGCAAGAAATTTTAGATAATTTAAGTCCTAACCCAAGTACACATCTAGGACATGAGTCTTAACCTCAAACAACAACTCTATGCCAACAATATACAAGTTTAGACTCATCTCAATGATCATGGTGCAAAATAGTAAGCTCTACGATTTACTGTATTTTTGTCGTCACTTGTAAAAATCATATAAAATCGTATACTTATTCAAATCACGATTTCTCAGTCAATCCAGAAAGATCTATGTGTCTACTAAAACTTCTTAGTTTCAAGGTCTTCTTACAAGGTCTTATGGTCTCATCTTTAACAAGTGTGCAGACTTCCAGAACAGCAGATCAGATCAACACAGTCATGGGATAAAATCTATTTAAAATAGCATATGGTGTCAGATCATCATGATATTTTAGAATCTAGTTCCTGACACATGATGTTACAACACTCCCAAAAATCAAGTGATTCTACCAAGTAGATTTTCAATTATATCCTTTTGAATGTCATCCAAAAACAGGGCAGTAACAACAACAGGTCTGTTTACCAAAATATCTAGCTCAGTTTGCATGATTTTATTGGCATAGCTACAGTGGTCCAAATCTCATGAAATTTGAAACGTAGGTCTTAGATACATCCAATAATGACATACTAAAATTACAAATCATTCTCATAGGTATGCAGTGAGATACAAGTCATTCTTTCCACAATAGTAACAATAAAAACTGCTTCTTTCTATTCTGACCAGCACGAAAGTTCGTAATTTATTTTAATAGCAGGAAAAATCAAAAAATTCCGTAAACATTGCTGAAGGTGTATGACATTTATATGATCATCCTCTAAAAATTTCAGATCAAAATTCAAAGTGGTGTTCATGCAATGATCTACGGACTGACAACAAAAAATTCAGTCTTTTAACAGGATTTTCTGATTTGGATTACTTAACACAAAACGAGTTATTCAAGTTCATTCTTAGGGCATGCATGTCATTTTTTCAGTCATCACAAACATCATTCAACCATAAAAATAAACATAAGGTTAGAAACACCCACCTTAGTTTGTAGCTTGCTCTTTTGCTTGTAGGTCCTCATTTTTGACTCCTATGGAACTCCTTGCTTTTCCTCTTTGCTTTGGCTCCTTGTTCTCCTTCTCCTTGGCTTGTTCTCCTTCTTCTTCAAATCAGTACAAGAGTGTGTAAAGAGTGAATTTTGGAGTAGTAGAAAGGTATATGAGTTGTAAGAGAGAGTGGAGAAGAGAGGGAGGTTTTAACAACACAAGAGAAGAGAGGGAGAGAGAGTAGGCCGGATTCTAAGGGTATGGGGAAGAGGAGGGGCATCCCATCATGCAAGGGATTGGGCTGGAGAGGAGGTGATGTGATGGGGATCTTGGGTGTTATGATGATGTCTCTTATGCAATATTTCAAGAAACCCTAACCCTAACTCTCAATCTTTCCCTCCTTTTTCCCTCCCACACTTGGCCGTCTTAGGGCTTCTTTTCCTCTTTTTTATTTTATTTTATTTGTTTAAGTGTGTTTTGTTTGTCACATTGGGCCTCTCAAGCCAAACTCAAAACCCCTATATGCATACATATGTGTTCATATGCATAGTTGGAGATTGTTAGTAGAAAACAATTCCTTTAATCAAAAGAAAAATATAACTTTATAACTAATAGAATCTAGTTTGTTTATAAGACGTATTCGTCAAAATAGGGTCGTTACATATGCAGGCAACTCTTCCTCCCCGTCCGGGTACAGTCAGATTTCATAAGGCTGCATCCCGACAAATTCTCGGGCACTGAGATGCCTTTGGAGGCAGAATAGTGGTTGATCTGAACTAAGCAGTTGCTTTTGGTGGCAAGAGTTGCCGATGTTGATGGAGTGGATGGGGTGACCATCCAGCTGGTGGACCTGGCTTATATAAGCTGGAGGTCCAAGTCCGAAAGGCTCGAACGACCGATTACTTGAGCCACATTTACTAGGAGCTTCTTGGAGAAGTTCTTCAATATCAGCAATCGAGTGGAAATGGAGCAACAATTCCTGGCCCTGAAACAGGTTGGTCGTTATTTCTATTATTGAAATTTTGTTACATATTATCCATGCAATATTGTAACATGAGACTTTCTTGAAACAGGACTCCAAGTCTGTGGATGAGTATGCATCTTAATTTAAAAGACTTAGCCGCTTCGCAGCCGTTCTTGTGGAGAACAAAAAGGACAGGGCTCGTAGATTCATATTGGGACTTGAGCGAGACATCAAGGTGTAGCTTGTCTCCCTTCGATTGCATACTTATGCCGAAGCTCTTGAGGTAGCTCGAGCTCAGGAGCAGGCTCTTGGTGGTTTGGCTCCTTCTCAGCGGACTATTCCGCACTCTGTTGTTGCTAGGCCTTCTGGCAGGCCGGTTCGGAGGCCTGTCGCAGCCTATCCTGTCAGGGTAGCTCCTTACCCTTCTGTCGCTCCTCGGAGAGAGGGATTTTGTGATTTCTGCCAGATAACCGGGCATGTGCACAGATACTGCCGGTGTGCCAATTGCCGATGTTTTGGATGTGGTGCTACTGACCATTCGGTGTGGGATTGCCCACAGCGGTGGATGACTCTTCCAGCCGGGGGTCTAGTGCAGCAGGTAGCCCCAGCTCGTGGTCCATTCAGGCCACCGCTTCCTCCTCAGCGCCAGATTGTTGGCCAGAGGACCGTTGGCCCCAGGAGTGGTCAGGCTTTCAACATGACTGCTGCTGATGCTGAGGCAGCAGAGGGTGTTGTTACAGGTATATTTTGCTTTTATTGTTTATTGTTTTGCTGTTCCTCTTTTGCTTCTTTCATTTCTAGTAAATACACGTGCAATGCACGTCTGAACAATATTTTTTTATATTCTATTTATCAATATTATAATGGGAGAAGCACGTGTGGAACACGTAAAATAATCGACTAACATTCACTGTTCATGATCCTTCTCCCACGGGGCAGGTGCAGAGAGAGAGGGAGATGAAGAGGGTAGGGTTTTTGGTTTTTTTGAGAGATAGGGAGAGGGTAATAAATTTGAACGTGTACTGTACGTATTTCATTGGTTTATATTGTAGTGTTTAATTAAACGTGCGTTGCACGGGTTGGGATATGGACAAATTACACCAAGGCCTTCTCCCATTATAGTAGTAGAGATTATTCTTTCTTGTTATATTTCTGCATAGTGTTTTCCTCACCCCTGTTCAACCATTCTTTTTCCCTGTCTCTTTTGATTCTATCTTAGGTGTTGTCCTTGTTTGCTTTTTTTCTGCTCTCGTTCTCTTTGATTTCGGGGCAACCCATTCCTTCGTCTCTTCTCGGTTCATGGCTCGCCATCAGCTGGAGTGCAGCATCATGTCAGAGGCTTGGAACATTATGACAGGTGGTGGTATTGTCATTTGTTCCCGGGAGTGTAGGCAGTGTCCCAAGATTATTGATGGTGCGAATTTCAAGGCCAACCTGATTGTAATTGGAAATTCAGGATTCGATGTCATTCTCGGTATGGATTGGTTGGGTGAATCTCATGTCATTATTGATTGCTGTGCCAAGAAAGTTGTATTCCGGATTCCAGATCGAGCGGAGTTTGGGTTCCATACCGGAGAGATGTTCCTTGGCGGAGCTAAGATTGCAATTGATCAGGAGGTTTGTGCGATGGAATTACATTCAGGCTGTGAGGTTGCGCCTCTAGTGGTGCGGGATTTTCTGGATGTTTTTCCAGAGGAGTTTCCTGGCTTACCCCCTGATAGGGATGTAGAGTTCGGTATTGAAGTTCAGCCAGGTACGGACACCGATATCGAAGAATCCCTACAGGATGGCACCGATTGAGTTAGTAGAGCTTAAGGTGCAGATTCAGGAGTTGCTTGATTTGGGGTTCATCAGACTCAGTGTTTCGCCTTGAGATGCTCCTATCCTTTTTTCAACAAGAAGGATGGTAGTCATCGACTGTGCGTAGATTATCGAGAACTGAATAGTGTTACTGTGAAGAGCCGGTATCCGTTGCCCAGGATCAATGATTTATTTGATCAGTTGAATGGAGCTGCTGTTTTCTCGTAGTTGGATCTTTGTTCTAGGTATCATCAGGTCAAGGTGAAGGCGACTGATGTACAAAAGACTGCATTCAGGACCAGATATGGGCACTATGAGTATCTTGTGATGCTGTTCGAGGTCACGAATGTGCCTCCTGTATTCATGAGTCTTATGAACAGGGTCTTTTTCCAGTTCCTGGATAGATTGTAGTGGTCTTCATTGATGACATTTTGGTGTATTCTCGGAATCGGGAAGATCATAATGAGCTTCTTAGGTTGGTTCTACAGACTTTGAGAGAGAATCAGCTCTATGGAAAACTCAACAAGTGTGAATTTTGGCTCGATAGGGTCACTTTCTTAGGGCACATTATCTCGGGTGATGGTATTTCTGTGGATCCGGCCAAGGTTGAGGCTGTGAAGGATTGGCCAGTTCCCAAGTCAGTTTCAGAGGTGCGGAGTTTTCTTGGTCTAGCTGGCTATTATCAGAAATTCGTTCAAGATTTTCGAAGATAGGAGGACCATTGACTAAGCTGACTGGGAAGGATAAGAAGTTCTGTTGGTCTGAGGCTTGCAGTGAGGCTTTTGTTGAGTTGAAGAACAGGTTGACGTCAGTGCCAGTGTTGACTACTCAAGATGGTTGAGGCGGATTTGTAATTCACTGTGATACTTCTGGTAAGGGTCTTGGAGCAGTTCTGATGCAGAAGGGCCGAGTCGTTGCTTATGCATCGAGGCAGTTGAGGCCGCATGAGAAGAACTATCCAACTCATGACTTGGAGTTAGCGGCAGTGATCTTTGCTTTGAAGCTATGGAGACATTATTTACATGGGACCAAGTGGAGATCTTCACAGACCATAAAAGTCTTAAGTACGTCTTCACCCAGAAGGAATTAAACATAAGGCAAAGGCGTTGGTTGGAACTTATGGCCGATTATAACATCAGTTTGCAATACCATCCTGGTAGAGTGAACTTGGTGCCAGATGCTTTGAGCAGGAGACCGGCAGCTATGTTCCTGACTCAGTAGAGTGATTAGGTTGAGCAGATGCGGAGGTTGGAGTTGGATGTGTTATTTCTGAGTTCTGATCGGAGTTGTTTGGTGCTCCAGCTGCAGTCGTCTCATGTGGATCAGATCAAACAGGCGCAGGCTGGTGATGTTCAGTTACAGGGTTTTCGAGCTGAGGTTGAGTCTTGTTCCAAAACAGACATGGTTATTCATGCTGATGGATTGCTTCGTTTTGGGTCCAGGTTGTGTATCCCGAAGGGTGAAGTTCGTCAGAGGTTGCTTGAGGAAGCCCACCAGTCATCGTATTCTATCCATCCTGAAGGTACTAAGATGTATCGAGATTTGAAGCTTCATTTCTGGTGGCATGGTATGAAGAGGGCAATGGCTCAGTTTGTTTCTCAGTGTTTGATCTGCCAGCAGGTTAAGGCAGAGCATCAGAGGACCGCTAGACTTCTTCAACCGCTTCCCATTCTGGAGTGAAAGTGGGAACACATCACTATGGATTTTGTGACTGCTTTGCCGAGGAGTCCTAAGGGTCATAATGCCATTTTGGTGATTGTCGATCGATTGACGAAGAGTGCTCACTTCATTCCTTTCACGTCGGACAGTCTACTGAGAGCCTAGCTGAGAAGTACATGCAAGGATTGTCAGACTTCATGGAGTTCCAGTCAGTATTGTATCAGACAGGGATACGAGATTCAGGTCTCAGTTTTGGGAGAGTCTTCAGAACAGTTTGGGGAGTAATTAAAGTACAATACAACTTTTCATCCCCAGACTGATGGACAGTCAGAGAGGACCATCCAGATTCTCGAGGACATGTTGAGGTCCTATATGCTCCAGTTCGGTGGATCATGGGAGGACCATTTGCATCTCGTAAAGTTCTTGTACAATAACAGCTTTCGGGCCAGTCTTAAAGCTGCACCGTTCGAGGCACTTTATGGGCAGAAGTGCAGATCACCAGTGTGCTGGGATGACATTGGTGAGAGGAAGTTGTTGGGTCCAGAGTTGATCACTAGGACAGTTGATGCGGTGGTTCAGATCAGGAAGCACTTGCATGCAGCTCAGGATAGGCAGAGGCAGTGGGCTGATGTCCATCGGAAAGCTATGGAGTTTGAGGTTGGTGACCATGTTTTCCTAAAGGTATCGCCTTGGCGAGGTGTCATTCGGTTTGGTGGTGGGGGTAAGCTCCGCCCTAGGTTTATTGAACCGTTTGATATTGTGGAGAGAGTAGGCAAGGTAGCCTATCGTCTTGCATTGCTGCCAGCGTTATCAGGAGTGCACAATGTTTTCCATGTCTCATAACTCAGGAGATATATCCAAGATGAGAGCCACGTGATTGACTATTCTGAGTTGACCGTTCGGCCGGATTTGACTTGTGAGATTCCGCCAGTTGCTATTTTGGATCGGCGGGAGAAAGTGCTTAAGAACACGGTCATCAAGTTGGTTTGTGTTTCTTGGAATCCTCACTCGCCGGGTGAGTCGACTTGGGAGATGAAGGAGGAGATTCAGTGGAAGTTTCCTCACCTATTTGGGTAGCTTTTTGTTTTGTTCTTCTTCTCTTTTCGGGGTTATCCCTATGTACCTCTTGTTTGAATTTCAAGGACGAAATTACTCTTGTTAGGTGGGTAGGATTTGTAATCCCTGTTTTCCATTTTATGTATTTTTTGGGTGTATTTTTCTTTTTGATGTATTTCTCTCATTGTATCTCTTTTTGGACCGTATATTGGATCTTCTCTCCGATCATCTCTCCCCTACTCTTTAGTCCACCCTCCCTGTGTGCGCCCCTTGTGCCCCCTGCCGACTTCACAGTGCCAACAACAGCGAGACCCCCTGTGCTCCCCCCTGAGCGACGCTGACAACCTTCCTGCCTCTCGTCGTCAGCCACCCGCAAGCCACCGCGACGCAACCACCAGTCACCGACCCCCGACGTTCCTGTGTGCTGTGCTCCTCCCGAGCGCCGCACGACTGCAATCAGCAAGCCGATGCCAGCCCTCTCCTCTGCTTCGTCGATGCACAACATCGACAGCCGCTCCCCTGCCATCCATCGTCTCCCTCACTCCCTCTTTGTGTGCGTGTCGGGTTTCGTCGTGTTCGTGTGTTCACTTTTGAGTTCGTGAAATTGTGTTCGTTCGTTGAGTTTGTTGCCGGGAATCCGTTCCCGTTATCTTATTTGCATCGTCGTTTCCGTCGTCTATAAGGCAAGTAACTTGTATTCTTTTCTTTGTGTAATACAAGTACTAAATACCGCCAGTAGTGTAGTTGTATTCTAGAGACAATTGTTGTGTAAAACCCCTTGTTGTATCTTGTCTCTATTGTGTTGACCTGTCCGTAGTTGCCTCATTACACATATGACATGAAATAACCTAGGGATGACCACTTCTTGTAGTATACATGCATGTTGTTGATGGCATGTTGTATGATCGGGTATGCTTGATGTGTTATTCGTAGTATAACTCGTAGTAGACTTGCTAAATACCCTATACCATATTTCTTGGACACCTAGTACACCATATTTCATGTTTGGTTACGTTTTGGATGAATTTCATAGGAACTAGTTGATTTTGTGCATGAAGGATATTTTCTGGTTTGTCGATTCCCCATTTTTGTTCAGTATTTTAGACCCTATTAAGGTCAGTATATGAAAATTAATTGTGAATATGAATTATAGAGAATTCTGTCTACTTTCTAGATTTTCTGATAGATCTCAGTTTCGATTTATGAGTTGCGAGTTATGACTATTTTACTCTAGATGTGTTTAAAAATTTCAGATTCTGTTTTCTTTGAATTCTGAATGATTATTTATTTTTCTACTGTTGCTAAAGATAATATTTCGATCCAATATTTTGCTGGTTACAACTATACTTGCTTGGGATTAACCCCTAATTTTTGTCGATTTAATTGATAACTTTTATAAACCATTTTGTGCTTGCAAACAACTATTATACTTGCAGAATTTTCTTGCTGTTCAGTAAAGAACCTTAATTTCAACCTGATTCTATTTGCTTTCTCTACAAAATAGCCTACTATATCTAGTTTATCACTCTTTTGACGGATCTGGATTTCAATTTATATTTTGTGAGATATTGCTGTTTTAGTACTGCTGTGTTGATGATTCCAGATTTACAAAACTGCCGTATCTTGCTGTTTTCTAATTTTACTTGACTATTCTATTTATGTTGGAAAATTATGATACTTTATTTTCTGATACTAAAAGTACTAGGGAATACCCCAGATATTTCGTGGATTTAATCAGTGAGTTTTCATACTGTTTTTCTGTTCTTGAATACAAACTTCTGATTTCTGTCTGAACATGTTTTCTAGATTCAAATCTGTTTTGAGACTTGTTTTGGTGAAATACCATGTGACTTATATATATTTGCTGGATTCGGCCGGAAGTCTATTTTCGATATTTTCTGACGGATCCAGGTTTACATGTTTGTAGCAACGGAAATTCTAGATTTAGTGCAGTACTGTCTTGCTGTCCTGAACTAGAATTTTCGTTGTTATATTCTTTTATGAGTAATCTTTCACCTGTACATGTTTATCTTTTATCCTGTACCTGTTACTTGTTTATACCATGTTATTCTTGCCCTGTTTTGTACACGTATATGCCTGTTTAATAATAATAACAAATAATCAAGCCAGGGTTAAGGAAAGACCTTAGTAGTGGACAATATAGGTATGTATACCCAGAAGGGGGTCTGTGTTTCCTATTACATGTTTTCATATTTCATGATTATATGATTCATGCTTGTTATTATTATATATTGCCATGCTTCATGATTACATGATTCATGCCTGTTATTACTATCTGATTATATGTTGCCATGATTCGTGATGATTCATGCCTGTTATTACTATATATTGCCATGTTTCATGATTACATGATTCATGCCTGTTACTACCTGTTGCCATGTTTCATGACTACATGATTCATGCCTGTTCCTGCTGCCACGATTTCACGACTGCGTGATTCGTGCCTGTTACCTGTTTACCTGATGTCCTGAGTACATGGCCCTATAGAAACTCACCACTAGGCCTAAACGTAATTTGTATGAATGTAGCAACCATGTGGTAAAAACCTGGGATGCATGAAGTGCTACCTAGATAGTAATAATACAAGACTTGACATAACATGATTACCTGTTACATGATTACCTGTTACATGATACCTGTTACATGATACCTGTTACATGCTTACCTGTTACTTGTTTACCTGTACATGATACTTGACACCTGTTCACCTGTTCATCTGTTACCTGTTTACCTACTTGCATGACACTTGATACTTGATACATGTTACCTGTACCCTGTTAGCACTTTACATTACTTGATCCTGTTCATGATTCATGCTAGTTCTGTTTTGTTATCATGTCTATACCATGCTATGTAGTTTATTCTTTTCCATGTACTTGTGCCTGCACTACAAGCGGCCCGTAACTTGCATTGACGGGAGTTTGTTTTCTTTTTCCTCTTTCTGCAATTCATTAAATTACAGATTTTGGAGATCAGCTGCCAGATTGTGTAGGTGATATGAGATTATAGATGCTGGACTTTTGCTGTCATGATTTCCTGCTATTATTATCATTTCCTGTTGCTATTTGAATAAATGTATCTGTTACTTGGGTGATTTTGTATTTGGGCAATGTGGCCCAGGATTATTGACTTGTTCATATCTGATTTATTTGAGATTATTATATTTTAGTTTCAAGTAAATTTCTATTGGTATTTTGATTCATATATGCATGCGTGGTTGACTTCTCTTGCTTCCTACTCTGATTATTTTTGTGAAATGTTGTAAAGATCCTGATAGCTTATGGATGATGAAAATCATTTGCTGGGCTTGGTCACATATCTGTATTCTGTATTTCTTTTTTGAGAAGCGGGGCGTAACAATAATATAAACTGAGCGAGGCCCAAAGGAATCTGAGTTGTGCTTCACGTGCAGTTTTCTCAGTCTCGGATACCATGCTAAGCACTGAAGCCAAAGCCGACGAGGGTTGAAACGGTAAGCTGTGTCTCGGATCTGCTCAGATCGAGTCGGCACGCTTTTCGATGAGATCAGTCGGCTTTGAAAAAATTAAATATTTAAAATGTTGTGGTTCAGATTCAAACCCAGGACCTCCTCCTTAGCATCCAAATGACCTTACCATTTGGCCACTTAACCTGTTTGATGAGAGCCTAACGTAGTATATAAACCGATCGAGTCCCCAAGGAATCTGAGTTGTGCTTCATATGCAATTGTCTCGGTCTTGGATACCATGCCCAGCGCTGGAGCCGAAGCCGAATCCAACGAGGGTTGGAACAGTCAGGTGTGTCTCGGACCTGCTCAGATCGAGTAAGCACGTTTTTTGACGAGATCAGTCGCCTTTGAAAAAATTAAATATTTAAAATGTTGGGGTTCAGATTTGAACCCAAGACCTCCTCCTTAGCATCCAAAAAACTTGGCCAGAGGCCACATGACCTGTTTTATAAGAGCCTCGGAAGACAATATATAAACTAAGCGAGGCCCCAAGGAATCTAAGTTGCACTTTATCTGCAACTGTCTCGGCCTCAGATACCATAACGATCGCTGAAGCTGAAGCCAACGAGGGTTGGAACGGTCAAGTGTGTATCGGATTTGCTCAGATCGAGTTGACACGCTTTTTTATTACATCAGACGGCTATGAAAAAATAAATATCTAAAATGTTGGGGCTTGGATTTGAACTCAGGACCTCCTTCTTTGCACCCAAACAACTTCGCCACTAGGCCACTAGGCCACTTGACCTGTTTAATAAGAGCCTCAGACGACAGTATATAAACCGAGCGAAGCCCCAAGGAATCTAAGTTGTGCTTCATGTGTAGCTGTCTCGGTCTCGGATACCATGCCGAGCAATGGAGCCAAAGCCGGCGAGGGTCGGAACAATTAGGTGCATCTCGAACGAGTTGGCACGCTTTTTGATGAGATCAGACGACCTTGAAAAGAGTTAAATATTTAAAATGTTGAGGCTCGGATTCGGACCCAGGACCTCTCCCTTAGCATCCAAACAATTTCTCCACTAGGCCAGTTGATCTATTTGATTAGAGCCTCAGACGACAATATATAAAGCAAGCGAGGCCCGAAGGAATCTGAGTTGCACTTCATGTGTACGGAGTCAGAAACAATTTCGAGTGCTGAAGATGAAGCCAACAGAATTCGGATGGGTTGCGGCTCGGATTTGTTGGGATAAGGTTAGCACGCTTTTCGAAGAGATCAGATTGCTTTGAAAATTTTAAATATGTAAAATGTTGGGGCTCGGATTCAGACCCAAGACCTCCCACTTGGTATCTAAAAGACTTCGCCACTAGGCCACTTGATTAGTTTGATGAGTGCCTCGGACGAGGAGATATGAACCAAGCGAGGCCTGAGGGGATCTGATGGCCAACTTTGCGCTTCATGTCGGAGTCAGAATACTATTTCGATGGGAAAAGCGGCCGAGGTTCGGATAACGCCTGAGAGTCTTAGCCGACCCATTAGAGTCTGAGGCTATACGGGGATCCGAGGCAGTAGGAGGTCCGGAGGCCAAGACAGCAGAGGAGACCGAGGTTAGTACGAGGGTCCGAACCCACATCCGAGCGAGCGGCCCCTTTTTTATAACTTTTGGAGGGGATTGAAGTATATGCCGAGCGCCGAACTAGGGGGTCAAGTATGGCCGGACCGAGGCACTTGTTGTGCCTTTTTTGCAAGGGGCTCGATCGACAAGGCCGATGAGAGATCTTTCAACAATTTTTGTCACGGCCTCATCGTTGGATGCCATGCCGAGGGGCTAAATCCGAGGTGGGCTACTTGGAGTTTGGTGCAGGATCTTGGCATCGGATGCCATGCTAAGAGACTTGGTGTAACCTCCGTTCCCGTTTATACGGATTTCCATTTCTTTTCTTTCTTTCCCTTGCATTCTTATATTTCAATTTCCATATAAATTTATTCCTTTGCATTTAAATTCATTTTAAATCTCCTATTGAACCCATCCTAATATTTATTTGAAACCCAAATTCATATTGCAGACTATAATCTTGTTTTCTCCTCTTTTGTTTATTTATTTTGAAGCCCAAACCAAGTTTTGTTTCCCTCATTTTATATATATAATTTTGATTTATTTGAAGCCCATTTTTAACTCATACTATCATATTATTTTATTGATTATTTTAATTTCATGTGAAGCCCAATTCTTCAGTCAAACAATATTATTATCCTTATTTATTAATGTAAGCCCAACTATTAAACCCAAAGCCGCATTGATGTACCTGAACCCATTAACCAAATCTTCCATAATCTGCTAAATACCCCAGATCTCTCCGTAAACCCCTCCCACGTTCCCCACTCCCTCCTTTAACTGCATAGCCCACACCCCCTCCGTAATATCCTCAATAACTACCCATTAATCCCTAACTCTCCTTAACTACCCCCATTATTATATTATATTATTATTAATTATTAACCCCCCCTTAATATCTCTCTCTCTCTCTCTCTCTCTCTCTCTCTCTCTCTCCCCCTTCTATTTCTTCTTCCTCTGTTCCGAAACAGAGCATCCAGCCCCTTCATCGCTGCACCGCAGGCTCACCCTGCGCCACCGCAGCACCTCATCATCACCTCATCGCCAGAGCCGCCACTGCCACCGTCAAGCCCCTCATCGCCAGAGCCGCCACTGCCATCCACCAAGGTCCTCGCCATTACTGCCTACAACGCATTCACCATTGCAGTCACCTGATCGCAGCCTCCGACCAACTCCATCCCCGAAGTCCCCTATGTCATCCCGATGCCACTGCCTCCCCCGGAGCAATGCCAAGCCCCCTGCATCCTACCGCTATCCATCTCGGTGCCATTCAACCTTCAACAACCATCTCCCATTGCCGTCTCCAACCGCTTGCCCTCCTCCTTCCGCTCAAGCCTCCCGCTCGCTGCCTCGCCATCACCAACGCGCAACTGCCAACACCCTGCCTTCCTTTACATCAACCCTCGCAACCACCGACGCTTGCACACATCTCCCCTGCCTCGCCATCGCCATCTCGCCTCTTGCTGCCTCTCCCTGTCACCGATCGATGACATCCACTCATCACCGACCACTGCTCTCCATTGCCATCTCCCGTACTTCACCGCTCCCTCGCTGCACTCGACCACAATCCCTGCCCTGATCTTCTCCATCTCTACCATCGCAATGCCTCCACCGCTGTCTTAACCCCGACGCATCCCTGACACCCCGCCACTCTCCCCGCAGCACCACTACAACCGCCGACCTCCAGACCCACCAAACGACACCCTCGTTGCTCCCTTGCCTTGCCGCGATCACCTGCAGCTCCCCTCCACCTGCACCCGAACACAGCACCCGAGCTCCTCCCCAAATGCACAGCAGCCTCCTCTTGCTACCATTGCCGCCCGACTCTCCTCTGGCTTATTGCAGTTGTTGTTGTTGCGCCGCCACCTCTTGCTGTTGTCGCTGTTGCTCTTGCTATTGTTGCGTGCTGCCGTCTCTTACTATGTGCAGCTGCTGTTGTTGGTGTTGTTGCTGTTGTTCTTGCTTGCGTGCTGCCTCTATTTCCATTATTGTTGTTATTCTTGCTTGTGTTGTCGCATCGTTGTCGCTCGTCGTCGTTGCCATTGGGGTTCTATTCATTTGCATTCGAAATCATCATATTAAGGCAAGTACCTTGTACATCTTTATCGTTCCGTACAAGCATTTTATTTGAATCCGCACATTTAGAAATCCATCATTCTTTTAGCATCCATGCTTCGTGATATTTCATATCTAGTTTAGTCGAATCAAGTTCTTTTACCTCTATGATTAGATGTCGTCAAAAGCATGGTTTTGTCATCCCCGCATTCATTACACAAACACAAAATTGAAACATATATGTACGAATGTCTACATTGAGAGTGGTATGTGATTGGATAGTTGTATTCGAAATTAATATCATAGGAATATAAGCTTCATCATGTGAAAAATAGAAACCCCTTACTGATTTCGATACATAAATGCATGTTAAATTCTAGTTTTAAAACTACATGTTTGCAAGTAAGAATCGTTTTAAATGAAACCGGCAAGTTGCTGCCCTGCTGTCTACTGTAACTTGTAGCCTGGTTTTGACCTAGTTGAAGTTTAAATCGATTGGAACCTTATAAATGAATGTCATAGCTCTGTGAATTTAGTTTCCAGAACATTCGACGGATTCGGATTCAGAGTTATAGACAATGAGATAACATGTTTTTCATACTTCTAGGTCTGCACATTCCAGATTGTCACTTATAGTACATCATCATATTTCACAATTTAAAATATCATGTTAATAAGTGAATTAAGACTTGATATTTATCAGCACACAACTAGAATTAATTAGGAGCCATAACATGATTTTAATGAGATTTTTGAATAAGTTTTTCAGACCATTTTATAGTTGTGAACTTGACACCAGAATGCTGTCTGTACACTAGACCAGTAGAGAACCCAAATTTCGACCCAATATAAGTTGAAAGCAGCTAGAGACATATAAATAGATGTCATAGATCTCTGTGTTAGGAATCCAGAACACTAGACGGATTTGGAATCCGACTTACGGATTGCAAGCTATCTTAATTTCATTACTGTACTATCATGCCATGTCATGGGTGATGGGGGCCACCTCTAAACTGTACGTGGGGCACCTCTAGACTCCATTACACGATTACATGATTACATGATTACATGATTACATGATTACACGTTCAGAAGTTATATGGAACTAAGTGCCACGTAGAACTAAGTGCCACGTCATAGGTGACATGGGCCACCTCTAGACTATATGGGGGCCACCTCTAGACTCCATTATATGGTTACATGATTACAAGTTCACAAGTTACATGGAACTAAGTGCCACGTAAAACTAAGTGTCACGTCATGGATGACGGAGGCCACCTCTATACTCTACCGGGGGCCACCAATAGACTCCATTACATGAGTACATGATTCCGTTTACATGATTCGAGTATGTGACCATGTATAATTTGCCACTAGAGTCTAAACGTTAACATGCTTGTATGCACCCGAACCTATGATATGGGGCGCATGATTGTGTACATTAGATAAGACTGATTAAATTAATAAACTTAAGACTTACACTGAACACATGCATGACTCATGATTCTAATTATATGATATATGTTACAAGATTACATGATTCATATTTACAAGTTATATGATTTCTATTTACAAGTTACATATTTATAAGTTACAAGATTCCTGTTTACACGACATGTTTCCTGTTACATGATTCATTATTCTCGACCGGTCATATTTTGAGACATGTTCCACTTGTCACTTGCATTACACTTGATTATGATTAAATTTCTAGTTCTTGTGTTCCTTTCTTGTTCAGTTCTTGTTTCTCTCTTGTTACATGTATTGTTTCTGGTTATCATAGTTGTTCCATATTTGAATTGCCAGTTTTATTACTTTCCACGTTATGCCTTGTTTCATGTCCCTATTTTGCTTGTTCTACTTGCAGCCCATAACTTACTCTAACGGGTACCATGTATCTTTCTTTTGAGTTAATGTTATACAGGTACAGCAATAACGTACTGAAGGAACTTGATGAACTACTTACTTGAATGTTTATTCTCGGACTTATTGTAAGTTCTTGTATCTCAGATATTGGTTATGGTATTATATTCTTGTTCCTTTGATTATTATTGTATTGTTGAGCTTACTGGCATTGTACAACTTATGGATGCTATGAGTTGGCATACGTATATCATTCGCTAGGCCTCAGTTGCGTGCCGTATTTTCGTATAACGGGAACAGGGCGCGACACTAGGTCCGAGGAGAGATCCTTCGAGAATTTTGGTGCAAGGTCTCGGCATCAGATGCCACGTCGAGGGGTAAAATCCGAGGTGGGTTCTTTGGATTTTGGTGTAGGATCTCGGCATCAGATGCCATGCCGAGGGTTCGAGGAGAGATCGTTCAAAGATTTTGGTGAAAGGTCTCGGCGTCGGATGGCACGCCAAGGCGCTAAATCCGAGGTGGGCTCCTTGGATATTGGTGCAGGATCTCGACGTCGGATGCCATGCCAAGTGACTAGGTCCGAGGACAGATCCTTCAAGGGTTTTGATGCAAGGTCTCACCGTCGGATGCCACACCGAAGGGCTAAATCCGAGGTGGGCTCCTTGGATTTTGGTGTAGGATCTCGGGGTCGGATGCCATGCTGAGTGACTAGGTCCGAGGAGAGATCCTTCAAGGATTTTGGTGAAAGGTCTCGACGTTGCATTTCAAGCCGAGGGACTAAATTCGAGGCAGGTGTAACCCCTCCTTCCGATTTTTCGGATTTTCTTTTGTAATTCGTTCTTCTCATTTATGTAATCTATTTTTTTTAATAATATATTTTTATATTCTTCTTCAACCCAATTGTATTCTTTCAATTACTTTTGTTTCATTTGTTGAACTCTGAGTTTCTTGTGCACTCTATTTCATTTTGTGCCCTGGGTATTTTTAACAGTCTTTAATTGATTTGATTTTGAAGCCCAAATCCAATACCCAATTTAATTTATTTAAATTTAAACCCAATAGCCTTATTGGATCCTAACCAGCTAACCCAACATCCTAAATACCATATATATACTAATTATAATTAAACCCTAATTACCCAACTATAATTTCCTTAGCAGTCATCCCCTAGCTCCGACTTTCTCTTCTTCCCGTCTGCCTTCGAAACCCAACCGCCCGCACACCCGTCCCCGTCACTCTACCACCGCAGTACCACCCTCATCCCCATCCCCACCGCCTGCACCTTCCACCTCGACACCCCTGACCCAACCCTCTCGCCTTCTTCCTCCCCGTCGAGTCGCCTGCACCCTCCACCGTCGACCACCACTGCCACTGCTACCGTCGACCACCATCCCGCTCGTTGATCGCGCTATCTCATTGCCACCTCTCCCCCATCATCGACCTGCACCCATCGACCACCGCAGTCCTCCTCGTGACCCTGTGCACCGACGCCCCGCGCGCCCTTGTTGTGGTCGTCGTTGCCGCCCGTCGCTGCCTGCTTCCACCGCAGCATAGAGACCACCACCCCCGCAACCGCTGACACCGTCGCGTTTGCTGTTCTTGTTATTGTTGTCTCTCGCCGTAGTTTGCTAGTGATGTTGTGTACGTAGTTTGCACGTGTTGCCTTGTTGGATTTTTTCATATCATCTTCTTTAATATTCAGGATAATTGTCTAAAGGCAAGTTCCCTCTTGAACTAGTTTTATTATTATTGTTCAAGATTTTTCTTTGATCTCCGCAAGTAGTTCCTCTTTCAATTATCATATTTTATTTGTTTGATACATTTCAAAGAGACTATTACGGATTCCTCGGCGAAACCAAGTAGTAGTCCTGTTTTCATGTGATTCCCTTGATTCAAATCTAAGCCTGTTATATATTGTCATATGCATACACCACATGAACACATAGATTAGAAACATGTATATAGAAAATAATGATGTGAATGTTTTCCGATTGAATGTGATTTTACTGGTGAAATTAAAACGTCATGTCTATAATAATCTTATCTTGTAAATGGTAGGTTTTTATTCTGATAACTGAGTAGAATTTCCCGTTGATTTATTTGCCATGATATTATATGCTTGCTTATTTATTTGGTTGTCAAATAATAATAATCTAGCTACTAGCATGCTGTCTATTCTATGTTGATTTAAGTTTTTGACCCAGTTGCTATCATAAATTAATATAAATTTGTAAAAATCATTTCTAGATTTTTGAATCTATTTTCCAGAACATTTGACGGATCTAAATTTCGATTCATAAACTGTATGTTATTATATTTTTAATACTGATAGGTTTTCAATTTCCAGATTTCTGTCTAGAGTAACACCGACGTGATTTTATATTAAAAAAAATTGTTAACATTAGAAGTTGAACTTGAAATTTATATGTTGTTACTAGACAGGACTAGGAGTCTCATTATTATTTTTATAAAATTATTTGATAATTTTCCAGACCTTTTATAAATATGAAAACTTGACTCAAGGTTGCTGTTAGAACACTAGTTCAGAAAAGAACCCGATTTTTGACCTAGTTGTAAATAATATAAATTAGAGCTCATTAAATGAGAGTTATAGACCTGTGTGTATGGAGTCTAGGTAATCTGACTATTTTGTAATACGACCTACAGATTGCAAGATATCCATATTTTCGTACAATGACGTCTGAATTCCAAAATGCAATTTGAAAATGCATTACCATGTCTAATTAACTAAAGCAGTAGATTAATTTTAAGAAATAGAATATGTGATTAATTGTGTTGTTACTGAACATTGTTAGGAATTAAAATATGATTTTTATGAGATTTTCAAATGATTTTACAAACTATTTTTATATACAAGAATTTTGACTCTAACATTGTAACGCCCCGATTTCTGGTAACTGGAAAACCGTGACATAAGACAAAATCTTTTCTTCAATTAGCCACAATACACAAAAAAATAGGAAAATTTAAAACTTTTTATTCAACACAAATGTATTACAAATCGAACGTTACAAAATTGCAATACATTACAACAGTATTACAATAATACCTTTACAATCCCAAGTGTTAAAACTTTCAACATATTACATAAGAGTACAGTGAATAAGGAACAACACTTGGTATTCCACTTGGATAGTTTCCAACAAATAAATAATTTACAACAATTATTACAAATGAAATTACAACACATTTGCAGCGGAAATCTTTAATGAAATCGACTCCTTGCTCCCTCGCCTTAGTCCTCCTGAATCCTGTACATGTACCTGTGTAACACCCCGAATTCCAAATCCAACTGAATTCGAAGTTCCTCAGGATCTTTACACTTCGCTTCATACAATTTTACAAGGAAATTAAAACTTTACTTTACATCAAAGTTACAATTACATTTACACTTTAAATAGTGGAAGTAATTTACAACATTTACATAAATAAATGTACAACACTTGAAACATTCTTTACGCTGCTTGCATACTTTAATCTTTGTCAATTCCTTTACCCTGCATAAGGACTGTGGGCACGTCAGTTCATTCAACTGACAAAATATTATACACGGCCATCCTCTCTATGCCAAAAAAGTATAACGATTCTCAATACTTAACAAACCACAAACTTGTTCACAAACAAAGCTAAGGGGACTATCCTATTGATGTCGTGTCATGACTGTGCGCCTAGTCCTTAATGCAATTTATTATTATTATTATTATTAGATGACACTAATGCGCACTTGTACGGATTCTATGCATCCCATACTACATAGGTCTGAGGGCAAGCCCTTAATCGTTCTTCAACTTGTAGGGTTCGATCCCTCGCCATGACTTAATCTACTACTGTAACTACGGTAAGTATCCTAGATGTCCTATGAGTTACGAGCCCATATCCAGACAACCTGGAGGGGAATCCCACGCCGTGACATGATGCATCATGCAGAGCCTTTGGTCAATTCAGCCTCCGTCAAGAACCATGGCACCACCCGTAGTCAATCAAACATCCCACAAGCGTCGCCACGATCCCGATAATTTCGGAGTAGTGTCCTTGCCAAGACTTGACTCATCAAGTGGCAACCTATGAATCACTCTCACACCGTAGACTCGAAGCCCTCATACTTGTGTTTTTCTCTTACTTTCATCACGTCTTCTCTATGTAACTAGTCCTTAATTTAATTGAATCATCAACAAAAATCAATTTCTAGGGTTAACTCTTTCCTCTATAACGGTCTTAACAATCAATCAATGCATTGACCCAAGCCTGGTCTTTCACCTCAAATATCATATCAACATTTCTTTTATTGCCGGTATGAGGCTTAGCTACCCCCTAGTTCTTAATTTCAACTCATAATCACAACATTGAGTTCTTTCATACTCATAAGTTCTTTTTCATGATTAACAAAATTCTCATTTCATGTTCATAGCATTCATGTATTCGTATTCGTAAAATCTTTCATAACTTATCGAACATTCACTTTTAATTTCATGTACACTATCATGCATAACCAAAAGAATTCAATTTTTCCAACTAGTCACATTCAACAATTTGTGCTTTCCACACGTAATTCTCTTAATCTTACTTTAAACCCATACTAATTTCACAAATCCATACTTTTATTTCACAAGTCACAATTTCTCATTTCCAAGTCTCATTTCGAATTTCTTCAAACAACTCATTTATTTTCGTTCTCAAAATTAAACAAGTCCTTTCTAGAAAAATAGTCCCAAATTTTCAATTATATTTCATCACAAGTTATAGAAAAAATTTATTTCATAAAGTTTAAATAATTTGGAATTTTCCCATATTATTTTCCAATTTAAATAACTCCAATTATTAATATTTTCCTAAAAAAATAACCACTTTATAAACCAAGCCCACACCCGGATTCGAACCCACAACCAGTGGCCCAAAGGACAATGCCCAAAACCACTGCGCCAAGCCACAGAGGCGTCAAGTACTGGGTTTTAACCCATGTGTATTAATTTTGGCGTTCGGGATTCTTTGGAAAAAATAAAAAAGTAAAGTTCCTACTCGGAATCGAACCCGAGACCATAACCCACCCCCGCACTGTAGCGACTGAAACACCTTCCGACCGAATGGTCTAAGTGGCTAGATTGTCACAATTTGAGTTGGGTCGTTTATAACTCAGTTCTCTGTTCATCTCTAATTTTACCACTTCTCAAAACGATTTTGTTTCTTTTTCTTCTCTTTTGAACTCAAAACTTCCAGATTTTAATCTATATGAAATTGCAGTAAACCTGTAATTTTAAAAACATTATTTGCCTTATAAAAATGTATTTTTTGGTCTTATTTCATGTTCTTTGTCCATAGTTTCGACATTGAGAATGATCTATATTTCCACATAATTCAAGAATTAGATTTTTCACAAGACAACTAATTTCTTTGATTCTTTACTCATTAATCAACCTACAATTTTTTTAGGATACCAATTCTCATTTTTCTACATTAGTATAACTTTAATTCAAACAAACAATTATCCATGATGCATTTAATTAATTATTTGTCTCACAAGCACAAAATCTCCATAAAGCATAACTCATAAACATATAGCATGGTAAGGTGATAATTTCTAACACTTTAATTCCCAATTTAGCAATCATTTATCAATCATTCTCTATTTTATCATTTCATATAAAAAACAACCAAAAGTCCAAATCACTTAGTTTTCTCTTAGTAGCAATTCATTCCTAGCATGGAAATTATATTAGAAGCATGAAAAACACCCACCTTATTTGGAGAGAAAATCAAAGAACTCCTAAAGAATCTCCTACAACAAATGAACAAAGCCTTCTCCTCCTAGATCAAGCCACAAGCCACCTCCTCCTTGATGCACTGCTAGAAACCGAGCCTCCCTCCTTGGAAAAACCGGCCACCACTCTTTGGATGAAGAACACACTAGCACTCAATCTTTTCAACACACAAAACTCCTCAATGTTTTGTCTTACTAACTTGAATTTTTTCTCTCTTTCTATTATTTTCTTTTAGGTGCAATGAGAGCTAATGAGGGGGGGGGGGGTATTTATACAAATTCTTAGGGTGAGTGGAGGGCTAGGATTAGATCCAATGGTTAGAGATTAAGGGTTTAGATGAAATAGGGAGTTATATAAACTACCCATGATGAGAGTAACCAACCCCCATCTCTTCCACTCTCTCCATCACAATCCAGCCAAGGGGAAATGGTGTGCAGTGCACACCTCTATTGCATGCACGTGCCACCTAGTGCCCTCCATTTACAAATTGTTCATGTGACAAATTTAATTGTCTATGAAATGAGTCTACACTACAAGTTAGACCATTTCAAAAGAGAATTAAAGTAAATGGGCTCACTAATGGGCCAAACTAACTATGGGCTCAAAATAATTAAATAATTAATAAATATAGTGGGCTTAAAAAGGACAATTAGGCCTAAATTTAAATTAGGCTTTTAAAGAGAATAATTTTAGAAAATAAAGAGAACAATAAAAATATTTTATACGAGGTTTTACAAACGAAATCGTACGTGCACAACACGTAAAATCACACAATCTTATAAATCAAATCTAGGGCGTTACAACTTGTACCTGTACTTCTGTAATCCAGTACCTATTGAAGTAGGGACGTCAGTATTCACTGACGCTTTAAGGCTGATAACTAGCAGCGAATCTCAACTATAGCAAACAGATTGATAAAAAGAGAAACATGTATATATATTTGATGTGTCAGTGTATGCTATGACTCAGACTCTAATGCAAGATTAACCAACGCAATGATGCACTTATTCTAATGCAAGCAAGTCTTCGGAACAGTATGCAGCCCATACTACATACGCCCTATCTCAAGCTGTTCCTTCATATATAGGGATTTGAACCCACACCATGAATTCTACTTTTGTACCCATCCTGTTTCCGGCATAATACTACATGACTGGCGACTTTTCCCCGGCGTACTTGTCAACCTTCTTTCGAGCCCTCAATTGGTCATGAGAAGGCATAGAACCTGCTGGGATCATAGGTTCTATTTCCCTAGGGAACCCTCTCGTTCCTATCATGGCACATTTAGGAATTAACAATTATGATATGGAACCCGTGCTACCAACTTGTCAAGAAAAAGCACCACCCGTATCCCTTTGACAGGGGAATACATCCCGATAACACCACCTAGTGTCAGCCTATAGGAGAGGTTGGATTATAGGGTATCACCCCTAACACCAACTCTCACCCTTTGGCAATTCATAGATTAAAATGGTTAAGTAACTATTACCACCCTAACGATGTCACTAACCCCAACCAGACAAGCGAGACATGCTACTGTGCTTCCAACTTGACATGAAAAAGCACCGTACGTGTCCCTCTTCTAGCCAAACAAGCGAGACATGCACTGTGCTTCCAACTTGACATGAAAAAGCATCGTACGTCTCCCTCTTCTAACCAAACAAGTGATACATGCACTGTGCTTCCAACTTGACATGAAAAAGCACCTTACGTGTCCCTCTTCTAACTAAGCAAGCGAGACATGCACTGTGCTTCCAACTTGAAATGAAAAAGCACCGTACGTGTCCCTCTTCTAACTAAACAAGCGAGACATGCACTGTGCTTCTAACTTGACATAAAAAAGTACCGTATATGTCCTTCTTCTAGAGAGTGTAATAATTTGTTGACACAATTAACCAAGTCTTAATCTAGACTTTTCAAGATCTCCTCGGATCCACTCACAGCCTACCTATTCAAGACAATACCTATATACGAGCCCAATGAGCTTCGTACGAGACAATAGTATACATACGTGCCAAATAAGCTACGTATGAGACCAACAGCTACATACAGGGCCAGTCGAGCCACGTATGAGACGACAACCTACATATGAAAACAACCATATAGGTAATCAACCTAGAAGCAACCAAATGTACTTATTAGCAAAACTTAATCTTCCATAATTAGAAGCAACAGAAGAATTTCCCAACTGTCTAATACAGACATACTACTAAAGAAAAGCCCGAAAGCAAAATGAAAACCTTCCGATAGCCTAGACGCAACCAGTGCTACACTTATCGGAATTTAACAGAAATATACTTTTAGAATTTTAAGGGTATCTACCACAACTCTCTAATGGAACACTATTTCAGATTCTGTAAGAAATTCAAAATTCGGTCCATCGAACACACACAAACAGTTTACCCAAACTGCAGATTTTCAACAAAAGCTGAAACTTTGCAAGCTGGTAACTTTTGCTCTACTTATCGGAATCTAACGAAACTGGGTAATTTGAAAAGGTGGGAACATCTACTAAAACTTCCAGTTGACCAATTTCTCAGATTTCGTAAGGAACTTAGAGTTCCTACCCATCAAACACACGGAAAAGCTAACAAAACAGCAGACTTGACAAAAACGGTTGAAACTTTAAAAGACTATAACTTTTGTTCCACTTATCGGAATTTAACCCAAGAGGGCAATTCGGAAAGGTGAGAACGTCTACTACAACTTCCTAGTTAGTCGGCTCCTCAGATACAATGAGTAAGAGACTTAAAAACTACAAGAAATGCAGACAGATACAATTCCAACTCACCAAATATACAGCCAAGCTAAAAACTTTCAGAGCTCATAACTTCTACTCCGCTTAACAGAATTTAACCCGAGAGGTCAATTCGGAAAGGGGAGAGTCTCTACTACAACTCCCTAGTTGGTCCAAACCTCAGATTCAACCAGTAAGACACTCTAAAACATCAAAGAAGCAAAACAACAAGTGTCCAATCAAGACAGCTAGTTGCTGTACTTTGCAAACAATATAACTCCTACTCTGTTTATCGGAATTTAACCTGAGAGGTCAATTCGGAAAGGGGAGAACGTCTACTACAACTCTCTAGTTGGTCCGAACCTCAGATTCAACAAGTAAAACACTCTAAAATTATAAAGAAGTGAAACAGTAAGCATTCAGTCATATAGCTTTTTGCTGTGTTTTGCAAAGACCATAACTCTTATCCCGCTTATCGGAATTTAACCCGAGAGGTGAATTCGGAAAGGAGAGAATGTCTACTACAACTTCCTAGTTGGTCCGAACCACAGATTCATCCATTAAGACACTCAAAAATGACAACCAAACAGAACAGGGAGCTTTTCAGCCGGCTCGCTGTCCTGATTTTGTAATAGGCATAACTTTTGCGTCTACTATCGGAATTTAACCCGAGAGGTCAATTCGGAAAGGGGAGAATGTCTACTACAACTCCATAGTTGGGCCGAAACTCAAATTCCAGGAGGAACACCCACTTCCAGTCTCTCAAAGATACTACGACACAATCCCCAAAACAGTGAGTCCACTGTTTTGGCTCAAATCTCGCTGTTTTGGGGAAACGGCTTGTTTCACCCATCAAAACTACTCCGAAAAATCTCCAAAGTTTCTAGCATACTAATAACACCTAGGAGAACCTCTCAGATAAATTTTGGGTCAAGATTCTATCGTTTGCATGGTTAATTAAAATCAACCATACAACCCTAAAAATCGGTTCTTTATGACTCTAATTTGTGTTCTACCACTTCAAATTTTGCATACACTTTATCCTAGTCTATATGCACATGAAATAGGTTCCATACAATAACATACAACCATAAAAAACTTAATAATACCTAAAAAATCCATGAGAATGAGAAACCCCCACCTTTGAAGACTAGTAGGAAGGACTTGCTCTTCCTCCTTCTTGCTCCTTAAGAACTCCACCTTGAAATCAAACCCACGAAAAACTCCACTCTTTTCTTTCTCTTTTGATCCTCTCTTTCTTTTCCTTTCTTTTCAATTTTTGAAACAAGTGGAAATAGAAGGAGAGAAAGTGATGAGATTTGAGATTAACACTTGAAGAATGGGCTTTGCCCTAGGGTTTTTCTTGCCCTCTTTGATGAATGGCTGGCCAAATGAAGGAAGAGTGGGGGGGGGGGGGGGGTGGTTGGGGTGTTTTTATAAGGTGAAGGGAAGGGTTTTGTGATGAGAAATGAAGCCAAGTGTCCAATTTCCCATGGCTTAAACAATTGGGAATTTATTTGCAAATAACCTTACAATCAAGCCCTAATCCAATCCAAACCCTCCATCTCATCATGATGGATAAAAAATAAAATATAATTTTGTCAAATCACATACTACATGATTTGTATAAACACCCGAAATCGATACAGTTCGATTTTGTACGAATATCTGATTATACAGATATTTTTCATTAGTGAAAATGAACAAATCTGTACAAAAATAATTTAATTCCGAGAAATAAAAATAAAATAATTTTATTACTGGCTCGGAAGATTCCAGTATCAATTTTGGTACAAAACATATATATATATATATATATATATATATATATATATATATATATATATATATATATATAATGCTGATTAGCAAAACCGGGTGATATCCACCAAAAATATTTCAATTCTGGAGATATAAATAAAATAATAATAAAATAATTATTTTTAATACCACCCCAAGATTTTCCAGACGTTTTTCTCAAAAACGTGTTTTTCAAGATTTTGCACAAGTGTACAAAACTGATACAATACCTGTATATACTTACTAGTATATATGTCCAGGTAACTTTTTATTTGAAAAACCAATTAAATTCCAATTAAAATATTTTAATTTCAAAAATAATAATTATCCAAATAATATATCCGTCCGGGATATTACAAACATGCTGCCAGAACATGTAACCAGCAAAGAATGAGATTATTTGCATAATTTCTTTATTTATTATATATCGTATGAATATGCGTTGGAACTGGCAGAGAGTTTACTTTCCAAAATCTCTAACGGAACCTGATTTTCGTTTCTATGGCAACGAGAAAGTCAATTTTTGTATATCATCGTCTTGCTTTCCAGAATGTGTGTTTTTGTATATGCATGTTTGATTTTGCATATAGTTAATAGAATTAGTTATACCATGCATTGCATAGCCTTAACATCTCTTTGACATCACTTTGAGACTTCTTTACCCATTGCATGTCCACATTTGTGTGTAATAAAATATTAACAAGCTGAGGTATTAAGGATCGACTTAGCAGTGAACAATCGGAGACTGCACTCAGAATGAGCCACTTGTTCTCGATTATTTATTATCAGGGATTGTGGATTATTGATCGTTAAATAATTGTTTATTGTGCCGAGTACACGATCTGTTGAGTTCACCACTATAGTATAAACGATCACTATTTGCATGCACCGAACCTGTGGTATGGGACATAGTATTACATGCATTAGATAGGATAATAAAATAATAATAAACCTAGGATTGAAACTTGCATTCTTGATCATGATTATTATTATTGACATTGAATCATGGATTACAGTCATTGTTTATTGCAACGTTAATTCTAGACCCTTGTCGTTAGTATGAACCCTGTTATTGTTATATGATTTTGTTCCAGTCCATTATTTCTTAATATACCATGTTTTCCTTGTTTCTTTGCTTCTACTACTTGCTGTCCGTAACTTGCTCTAATTGACAAATTTTTCCCACCTCTAGTTGATGAGTTTGCAGGTACAGAAGGAAATTTGACCCAAGGACTTGGTGAGCAAACTTTCTAAAGAATGGAGCTGAACCATTAGACTTCTGAGTTATTTCATGTTATTTATTTATTCTATTGCTTTTATCGTACTTTGTATTCCTGAGCTTGTATGACCCGAAGTTTACTTTTCTCCCAGATGTTGGATATTATTTGGTGATTTTATTTCATGATTATTTTAGAATTTATTCATTGTTTGTGTATTTATTTCTTCTTGCGTGGTTGTGATCTCTAGTATATTGTTGAGTTAATCTGTTACAGCTACGGATGATGTTCTTATCATTCGCTGGGCCTTTGTTACATGCTCGTATTTTCCTATTTTGGGAAGTGGGGCATGACAGGTTTTTAGTGGTATTAGAGCCCAGGTTAGGCTCTAGCCAGGTTAACTCAATAGTGTGCGCACCACGTTGATCACATGAACCTTTAGTAACCAACATATATCTGGGTACTCACCAACTTGATTATTTTGCAGACTATGGCTCATGGAGGTTCTTCCACTTCTCGACCTTGGGATGTGCATCTGGACAACATTACTATTCTTCAGGTGATGTAGCAGTTGATGACCCTACAACAAGAGCATAATGAGTTAATGCGAGCTACTTTGGAGGCGGCCAACTGAACCGCTGCTGGACCTGCACCAGGGCTACTGCCACCAAGGCCCGACACTGTGGTGCATTTCATGAGGTTGCACCCGACAAGTTTTCGAGTACTGAGACGCTGTTAGAAGCCGAGCAATGGCTGATCCAAACGGAGAAATTGTTGATCGCAGCTCGGATCTCCGATGTGGATCGGGTGGATGTGATAAGCATCCACCTTGTGGACCTCTCCCATATCTGGTGGCGGGTAGAGACCGAAAGGCTTGAGAGACCCATCACTTGGGCCACTTTCACAGAGAGTTTCATGGCAAAATTTTCCCCAGTGTCACCAAGGTCGAGATGGAGCGGCAATTCGTCTCCTTAACTCAGGTTGGTTGGGTAATGTTATTTAATGTTGCATGCTGTTGCCTACTTCATATGTGAAAATATTAATTTAATCATTATCCTGACTCAGGGAAACCGATCCGTGGATGAGTACGCTGCTGAATTTACTCGGCTCAGTCATTTTGCTGCTGCTATGGTGGCCAATGATGAGGACAAGGCTCATAGGTTCTTGATGGGCTTGAATTTCAACATTCATGACCATTTGGTTGCCCACCGACACCGCACCTATGTTGATGTTCTTGGTGCGGCAAGCATTCAGGAGCAAACTCATAAGAGGATGGGTTCCACTCAGCGGGCAGTGTAGTACCCTGTCACCGCTCGGTCTACTAGAGGGCCTATTCGGAGGCTAGTTCCGACCCTTCCCGTGAGAGCACTGCCATATTCGCCTGTTGCCCAAGGCCAGTTCAGACTTGTGACTACTGCCACAATGTCGGGCGTTTGCAGAGGGACTGCAGGTTATCCAACCGCCTGTGCCTTGCATGTGGAGGTAGTGATCATGTGATCCGAGACTGCCCTAGGACAAGGCTCCCTACACCAACTAGAGGTCCAACTCAGCAAGAAGCGCTAGCTCGAGGCCAGGGTAGACCACCTCTTCCACCGCAGAGGCAAGCTTTTGATCAGAGGATGCCCCTGAGGGGAGGTCAGATTGGAGGTCGTGGCCAAGCCTATAACCTGACTGCAGCTGAAACTGAGATGGCTATTGGTGTTGTTGTAGGTATACCTCTACAGTTGTATTATTTGCTTTTTTATTTCTGTTCTATTTATTTCTTCTTGTTCAATCATTTTTGCTTTCGTCCTACATTCACTTCCATTGTTATTATCATATTTTAGGTGTCATCTTAGTTTTCTCTCTTCCTGCCCATGTTCTTTTTTATTCTGATGCTACCCACTCCTTTATTTCTTTCTGCTTCATGGATCGGCACCATTTGACGTGCGATGTCATGGCAGCTGCTTGGAATATTACCACAGGTGGAGGTACCATCATCTATTCTAAGGTGTGTAAGCAGAGCCCTTTGTTGATTAGGGGCGTGGAGTTCAAGGCTGATGTGATTGTGATCCCCAACTTTGACATTGATGTTATCCTTAGGATGGATTGGCTGGGAGTTACCCATGTAGTGATTAATTGTCATGCGAAGAATGTAATATTCAAGCTCCCAGGTACCAGGAGTTCGAGTTTTATGCGGGTGACACACCGTCTAGGCGTGTCAAGAACTCGATGAACTAGGAGGCTCATGCACTTGAGTCGTTGTGCACCAATGGTGAAGTTGCACCCTGATGAACCCAATAATATTCACATTTAGGAGCAATAATCTTAGTGCAATTAGACATTTAAATGCTCTATATGTGGTATTTTACTCTTATTTTCTCTTTTCCATAGGAAACAGCCTAAAAGTAGCCAAACGAAGCAGATTCAGGATTTTGAGGATGACACACAGAAGCTGCAGGGCATAAGTCGACTGGTGCTTCCAACAGTCGACTGGACAGAGAGGATGAAGCTGCTCGGTACAGTCGACTTACTCCAAAGACAGTCGACTTGACAGATTGATTACGAAACTACAGACGCTTCGACACAGTCGACTGATTCCAAAACCAGTCGACTGGTATCCAGCGAAGTTAAAAGATAAGATAGTTGAAGATCCATCCTCATCTAAATCCAAATCAAAATTAAGTTATCCAAACCCAGGTTATCTGCGAATAACAACTTCTCCAACAATCAAAGCTAGAGACCGGGATTGGCAAGTCAGAAGATGGACTCAGTCCTATGCGTGAAGAGATAAGAAATCAGGAACTTGATATCTGCAGACAAGGACAAGAGAAACTATAATAAAGGGAGAATCATCTACCATCGAGGATCCATCGACAGCAAGCATCAAGATACCAGCATCAAAGAAAGAGGAGAACAAGTCGACTGCTGATTGGGCTCAATTTCAACATCATACAAATCAGCGTTCTTCTACTTTTTATTTTTTTATTGTAGAGTCATGAATTCTATTTTATTAATCAATAAAGGTTGTATTATGTGTAACTAATTTCATAGTTGGGTAGATTGAAACCGTAGTCATGTAATGCTTATATTCTTCTGAATGCTACTCTATTACTTATTGATTAAACCTGATTGAATTGGTATAGATTTATAATAATCAGACTTGTTCAGAAGTTCTAAGAGCAGTCGACTGAGAGTGACAGCAAGTCGACTGCCATGCAGAACCTGAGTTTATCAAGTTTGCGTATTATAAATCTGAATCTGTTATATGAGCATAGAGACGACCCGTATCTTGTGTTCATAGTTTGTAACACAGGAATCTCTAGGGGTTCCTGGTTTAATCAACTTGAAGGATCAAGATCTGATACCAATTTCTAGAACTTCGAGTGTTTGTTCGTTTCCATTGTTCCTATGCTTTCTTTAAGTGCAACTTAGTAGATACCTTGCTAAATACTTAAGGAAAGAAACGAATTAGAGTAGATACCATGCCTAATTCTTGGCTTAGGGAAACATTAACTTTAAGGAGTAGATACCATGCCCTTAAAGGAACAAACATGAGTGATTAGAGTAGTGTGGAAGGTGACTTAGCATTATTGACTACAGGTGGAAATCAAAGCCCAACTACTTTAATAGATATTCGTGACTCAAAGTGAGATGCTACTTAATTTAGATTTTTATCTTTTTCCTTTCAATCAGACTTTTAGAACAAAACTTTATGATTTGCATTGATTAGTGAGTTAAGTACTACAATCTCTGTGGGATCGACCCTTGCTCTTCACTACGCTTCTATAAACGATTCGTACACTTGTGAGGTTTTAATTTGTGTCTAGTTTATCTATTTATTTAGGTAGCTGGATTTCACAACACACCCGCGGTTGTATGAAATTTCCTCGATGTCTTTCCAGAAGAATTTCCTGGATTGCTGCCAGACCAAGATGGGGAATTCAGTATTGAAGTTCAACTAGGAACGACACCAATCTTGAAGTGTCCGTACCGAATGGCACCAGTTAAGTTGGCTGAACTGAAGGTGCAAGTCCAGGAGTTGTTGGACATGGGTTTTATCAGGCCAAGTATTTTACCTTGGGGTGCCCCAGTGTTGTTCGTCAATAAGAAGGATGGTAGTCACAGGCTGTGCATTGACTACCGTGAGTTGAACAATGTCACTGTAAAGAACCAGTACCCTCTGCCAAGGACCGATGATCTGTTCGATCAGCTGGGAGGTACTTCAGTTTTCTCAAAGTTGGATCTCTGTTCTGGCTATCAAGTTAAGGTGAAGACTGAAGATATTCAGAAAATGGTGTTTAGCTGCCCTTTGGAGTGACCAATGCACCAGCCGTGTTCATGAGTTTGATGAACAAGATTTTCTCGCCGTTCTTGGACAAATTCATGGAGGTATTCATCAATGATATTCTGGTGTATTCTCATAACAGGGAAGATCATGCTGAGCATTTGAAGGTTGTCTTGCAGACTTTGAGGGAGAATCAGCTCTATGGGAAGCTCAATAAGTGTGAGTTTTGGCTCGACCGTGTTGCATTTCTGGGCCATATTATCTCCGGCAATGGTGTTTCGTTTGACCCATCAAAAATCACCACGGTCAAGGATTGGCCAGTGTTGAAGTCAGCATTATAAGTGCGCAGTTTCCTCGGATTAGCGGGGTATTATCGGAAGTTTGTTTAAGACTTCTCGAAGATTGCTGGACCCCTAACCAATTTAACGAGGAAGGAGTAGAAGTTTGTTTGGGATGGAGCCTGTGAGGAAGTCTTCGTGGAATTGAAGAACTGGTTGACGTCAACGCCTGTGCTGACTATCCAAGACAGTTCAGGAGGCGTTGTGATTCATTGTGATTCTTCTGGCAGAGGTTTGTGAGCATTGTTGATGCCACGAGGAAGGGTTGTCGCTTACTCATCTAGGTGGTAGAACTATCCTACGCATGATCTGGAACTTGCAGCTGTAGTCTTTGCCTTGAAGTTATGAAGGCATTATCTGCTTGGGGATAGGGTTGAGATTTTCACTTATCACAAGAGCCTCAAGTATGAGTTCACTCAGAGGGAATTGAATATGAGGCAGAGAAGATGGTTGGAACTGATGGCGGACTATGACATCAACTTGCAGTATCACCTCGGGAAAGTAAACCTAGTGCCCGATGCCTTAAGCAGGAGAACCACTGCTATGTTCCTCACTGAGCAGAAGGAAGTGTTGGAGGATATGAGGAGGCTGGAACTGGATTGTGATTCTTCTTGGTTCAGCACAATAGTGTATGGTGTTACAGTTCTAGTCTTCACTGGTGAAGCAGATCAAGGAAGCTCAGACTAGTGATCAGCAGCTGCAGAAATTACGAAGTGAAGTGGAAGTAGGCTTGAGAATTGACTTGGTCATTCACTCAGAAGGGTCGCTTCATTTTGGAGCTAGGTTGTGTGTGCTTAGAGCAGAAGTCAGGAAGAAGCTCCTTGCAGAAGCCCATCGCTTGCCCTGTTCTATTCATTCTGGAGGCACAAATATGTACAGGGATCTGAATCAACATTTTTGGTGGCATGGTATGAAGAGATCGGTAGCGAGATTTGTTTCTAAGTGTTTGATCGGTCAGGAAGTAAAGATAGGGCATCAGAGGACCGTTGGACTTTGTCAACCTCTTCCAATCCTGGAATGAAAATGGGAGAACATCACTACGGATTTTGTGACGGCACTGCCAAGGAGTCCCAAAGGTTACAATGCTGTTTGGTTAATAGTGGACCATTTAACGAAGAGTGCTCGTTTCATCCCCTTCCGAGTGGGTCAGTCCAGTGAGAGCTTGGCTGAGAAGTACATATAGGAAGTTGTGAGACTGCATGAAGTTCCTGTCAGCATCGTATTGGATAGAGATACGAGATTCAGATCTAAGTTTTAGGAGAGTCTTCAGAGGAGCTTGGGAACTAAGTTGAGCTACATCACTACATTTCACCCATAGACAGACGGGCAGTTCGAGAGAACGATTCAGATATTGGAGGACATGTTGAGGTCTTGTGTTCTTCAGTTTGGAGGTTCTTAGGAAGATCATCTATACGTGGTTGAGTTCTCGTACAACAATAGTTTCTAGGTGAGTCTCAAGGCAGCTTCGTATGTGTGCTTTATAGTTAGAAGTGTAGATCACTAGTCTGTTGGGATGATATCGGCGAGAGGAAGCTTTTGGGGCCTGAGTTGATCACACAGACAGTTGACATAGTGGCTCAGATCAGGAAGCACTTGCAAGCAGCTCAGGACAGGTAGAGGAAGTGGGCAGACTGTCATCAAAGGCTTTTAGAGTTTGTGGCAGGCGATCATGTGTTCCTCAAGGAATCACCATGGAGAGGTGTTATCCATTTTGGAGGTGGGGCAAGCTAAGTCCTCGGTTCATCTGCCCATTCGATATTATGGAACGAGTAGGCAAGGTAGCCTAGGCTTGCATTGCGGCCGGCTTTAGCAGGTGTCCATGATGTATTCCATGTCTCTCAGCTCAGAAAGTACATCAGGGATGACAGTCATGTGTTTGACTATTCAGAGTTATCCGTGAGACCGAACTTATCATGTGAAATCCAACCAATCTTCATCTTGGACAGGCGTGAGAAAGTCCTGAAGAATAAGGCCATCAAGCTTGTTCGTGTCTTTGGAATCCTCACTCGCCCGGTGAGTCGACTTGGGAACTTGAGGAAGAAATCCAGAAGAAGTTCCCTCATCTCTTTGAGTAGTTTTTTGTTTTTGTTTTGTTTTCTTGAATGAATTTCGGGGTCGAAATTCTTCTTGTAAGGTGGGTAGGATTTGTAACCCCTGCTTCCGATTTTTTGGATTTTCTATTGTAATTCATTCATCATCTCATTTCTGTAATCTGTTTTTTATAATAAATTTTTATATTCTTCTTCAACCCAATTGCATTCTTTCAATCACTTTTGTTTCATTTGCTGAACCCTGAGTTTCTTGTGCACTCTATTTCATTTTGTACCTCAGGTATTTTTATTAGTCTCTAATTGATTTGATTTTGAAGCCCAAATCCAATACCCAGTTTTATTTATTTAAATTTAAACCCAATAGCCTTCTTATTGGATCCTAACCTGCTAACTCATTAACCCAACATCCTAAATACCCTATATATATTAATTATAATTAAACTCTAATTACCCTAGTCTAATCTCCTCAGCCGTCATCCCCTACCCCCGACTTTCTTTTTTTCTCGTCTGCCTTCGACAATCGCCCGTACAACCGTCCTTGTCGCTCCGACCACCGCAGCACCACCCTTCATCGCTATCCTCGCCGCCTGCACCATCCACCACGACACCCCCGATCCAACCCTCTCGTCTTCTTCTTCCCCGTCGAGTCACCTGTACCCTCCACCGTCGACCACCACTGCCGCTGCTACCGTCGACCGCCATCCCACTCGTTGACCGTCGCCGTTTCCTTGCCTCCTCTCCCCTGTCCTCGACCTGCACCCATCGACCACTGCATTCCTCCTCGCGACCCTGTGCACCGACGCCCCGCGCCCCCTTGCTGCCACCCGTAGCTGCCTGCCTACATAGCGGCACAGCGACCACGACCCCCGCAGACGCCGACACCGTCACCTTTGATGTTCTTGATATTGCTGTCTCTCGCTGTAGTTTGCACGTGATTGTTGTGTACGTAGTTTGCACGTGTTGCCTCCGTTGGATCTTTTCGTATCATCTTCATTAATATTCGGGATAATTGCCTAAAGGCAAGTTCCCTCTTGAAGTAGTTTAATTGTTCTTGTTCAAGAGTTTTCTTTGATCTCCGCAAGTAGTTCCCCTTTCAAGTATCATATTTTATTTGTTTGATACTTTTCAAAGAGGCTATTACAGATTCATCGGCGAAACCAAGTAGTAGTCATCTTTTCGTGTCATTCCCTTGATTCAAATCCAAGCTGTTATATATTGTCATATACATACACCACATGAACACATCGATTAGAAACATGTACATAGAAAATAATGATGTGAATGTTTTCCGATTGAATGTGATTTTACTCGTTAAATTAAAATGCCATGTCTATAATAATCTTGTCTTGTAAATGGTAGGTTTTTATCCTGATAATTGAGTAGAATTTTCTTGTTGATTTATTTGCCATGATATTATATGCTTGCTTATTTATTTGGTTGTCAAATAATAATAATCTTGCTACTGGCCTGCTGTCTATTTTATGTTGATTTGAATTTTTGACCAGTTGCTGTCATAAATTAATATAACTTTGTAAACATCATTTGTAGATTTTTGAATCTATTTTGCAGAACATTTGACGGATTTAAATTCCAATTTATAAACTGTAATTTATTATATTTTTAACACTGTTAGGTTTTCAATTTCTAAGATTTCTGTCTAGAGTTACACCAACGTGATTTTCTATTAAAATAAAATTTTACCAGTTGAAGTTGAACTTGAAATTTTATATGTTGTTACTAGACAGGACTAGGAGTTTCATTATTTTATAAGATTATTTGATAAATTTCTAGACCTTTTATAAATATGAAACTTTTAGGTTGCCATTAGAACACTAGTTCAGTAAAGAACCCGAATTTTTACCTAGTTGAATATAATATCAATTAGAACTCATTAAATAAGAGTTATAGCCCTATGTGTCTAGAATCCAGATCATCTGACAGTTTTGCAATCCAACTTACAGATTGCATGATATCCATATTTTCGTACAGTGACGTCTGAATTCCAGAATGCAGTTTGAAAATACATTACCATGTCTAATTAACTAAAACAATAGATTAATTTTAAGAAATAAAATCTGGGATTAATTTTGATGTTACTAAACATTGTTAGGAATTCTGATATGATTTTGATGAGATTTCAAATGATTTTACAACCTATTTTTATATACAAGAATTTTGACTCTAACATGCTGCCAGAACATGTAACCAGTAAAGAATGAGATTATCTGCCTAGTTTCTATATTTATTATATATCGTATGAATATGCGTTGGAACCGGAAGAGAGTCTAATTTCCAGATTCTTTGAAGGAACCCGATTTCTTTTCTGTAGAAACGGGAAAGTTTATTTTTGTACTACACCATATTGCAGTCCAGAATGTGTGTTTTTGTATATGCATGTTTGATTTTGCATCTAGTTAATAGAATTAGTTATACCAACCATTGCATAGCCTTGACATCTCTTTGACATCACTTCGAAAATTCTTTACCTATTGCATGTCCACATTTGTGTGTAATTAAATATTAAGAAGCCGGGGTATTAAAGATCGACTTAGTAGTGAACAATTGAAGATTGTACTCGGAATGGGCCCCTTGTTCTCGATTGTTTATTGTCATGGATTGTGGATTGTTGATTGTTAAATGATTTTTTATTATGCCAAGTATATGATCTGTTGAGTTCACCACTATAGTCTAAACGATCACTGTTTGCATACACCGAACTTGTGGTATGGGACATAATATTGCGTGCATTAGATTGGATAATAAAATACTAATAAACCTATCATTGACACTTGCATTCTTGATCATGATTATTGTTATTGACCTTGAATCATGGATTACAGTCATTATTTATTGCATCGTTAATTCTAAACCCTTGTTAGTATCAACCTTGTTATTGTTATTTGATTTTGTTCTAGTCCATTATTTCCTGATATACCACGTTTTCCTTGTTTTTTTTGCATCTACTACTTGCTATCCGTAACTTGCTCTAACGGACAAATTTTTCACACCTCTAGTTGATGAGTTTGTAGGTACAGAAGAAATTTTGACCCAAGGACTTGGTGAGCAAACTTTCTAAAGAATGGAGCTGAACCATTGGACTGCTGTAGTTATTTCATGTTATTTATTTATTTTATTGCTTTTATCGTACTTTGTATTCCGGGCTTGTATGACCCGAAGTTTACTTTTCTCCCAGATGTTGGATATTATTTGGTGAATTTATTTCATGATTATTTTTGAGTTTATTCATTGGTTGTGTGGTTATTCCTTCTGGTGTGGCTGTGATCACTTGTATATTGTTGAGTTAATTTGTTACATCTATGGATGATGTTCTTATCATTTGCTGGGCCTTTGTTCCGTGCTCGTATTTTCGTATTTTGGGAAGTGGGTGCGTGACAGTAGGCTTCTTAGATTTTGGTGCAGGATCTTGACGTCGGATGCCATGCCGAGGGGCTAAATCCGAGGTGGGCTCCTTGGATTTTGGTACAGGATCTTGGCGTCGGGTGTCATGCTAAGTGAGTAGGTTCGAGGAGAGATCCTTCAAGGATTTTGATGCATGGTCTCACTGTCGGATGCCACGCCGAGGGGCTAAATCCGAGGTGGGCTCCTTGAATTTTGGTGCAGGATCTCATCGTCAGATACCATGACAAGTGATTAGGTCTTAGGAGAGATCTTTGAAGGATTTTGGGTGAATGGTCTCGGCATTGGATGCCAGGTCAAGGGGCTAAATCCAAGGCGGGTTTCTTGGATTTTGGTGCAGGATCTCGGCATCGGATGCCATGTTGAGAGACTAGGTCCGAGGAGAGATCCTTCAAGGATTTTGGTTCTAGGTCTCGGCGTCAGATGTCATGCCGATGGGATAAATCCGAGGTGGGCTCCTTAGATTTGGGTGGAGGATCTCGGTGGCGGATGCTGTGCTGAGTGACTAGGTCCGTTGAGAGATCCTTCAAGGATTTTGATGGAAGGTCTCGGCGTCAGATGCAACACCAATGGGCTGAATCTGAGGTGGGCTCCTTGGATTTTTTTAGGAGTCTTTCACGCGTAGGTCGTACTACCATGCTGAGGTTGGAGGTACGAGGTGGGAGCATTGTCGCGGAGAAATCCATGGGTGATTCGGGGTCAGAGTGCTTTGTCGAGGGGTGGGGCACGATGTAAGACCCTTTTTGCAGAGAAATCCTGCAAGTAGCTCGGGGTTGGAGCTCCAAACCTAGGGGCACTAGGCTCGAGGCATGGGGCGTGTTGCAGAGAAAATCTGCGAAGGCCTCATGGTTGAAGTGCCATTTAGAGGCGCTAGACATGAGGCGTGGGTCTTGTTTGTGGAGAATTTTGCGAAGGCCTCGACGTCAGAGGACCATGCCAAGGGGCGAGCGGTTCGAGTTTATGGGAGAAGCTCAAGTGATAAGTCGAATTATGAAGTGGAAGTAGTTTGAGTCACGAGTTGGACTCTAAATCTGCTTCTTGAGGATTAGTAAGTTGCGGGAGCATCTTGAGTGACAAGCTGAACTCCAAGGTCGGAGCAGCTTGAGTCACGATCCGAACTTGCTGTTTGAGGTTTAGCGAGTGTGAAGCCGAACTCCAAGGTGGGAGCAAATTGAGTCACGAGTTGGACTCCCTAGTTAGCGAGTTGCAAGAGCAGCTCGAGTGACAAGCCGAACTCTGGAGTGGGAGTAACTTGAGTCATGAGTTGGACTCCGAACCAGCTGTTCAAAAATTATTGAGTTGATGGTGTAGCTCGGAAGAGGAGCTAAGCACCGAAGTCATTGTTTGCATCTGCAAGGTAGTACCAGAGTTTATGAAAGAAATACTAAGTATTTTTTGAAGAATCAAACTAAGTGGTTGCGTTGGTGGCTAGCTCTCATTACATGCCTTGACAATTTTAGGAATTGATCTTATTACGAATCTTAACAATCTAGTGGAGGGTGTTAAGCACCCTCTGATGAAAGCTTCAATTCCATCTTCGAGATATTGACACTCATTTGTGTCATGTCCATGGTCCCTGTGAAACCGACACCATCTGCTCTTGTCTCTCCTTTTGTTTTTTTGGGTTCATCATAGGCGGGAGCGGAGTAGTCTGTTTCCTTCAATTTCCACAAGGACAGTTGAGACGCAAGCATAGAGAGGGGTGAACTTGTCGAAGCGGGGGACCGGAGGGGGGAGGTGTTGCCCGGACTTGTCCCTTTGGGACTTCCTAGTCCCCTCATCCACACTTTTTCGTTTGTATCTGGACAAGGGCTCACTTTGGTCCCGAGGATGAAAGGCTTCTTCAGCTCAGATATATTTTTCACATCGTATGAGAAATTCAGAGAAATCCAAAAGTGGATTTTTGGCAAAGGAGGTCTTGAGGAGGTGTCTCAAACGCTGTATCTGAAGGTGGGCTCTGCGTCCCTGGAATCAAGAGAGGGGACGGACCGGGCCTTTGGCATAAATCTATGGACGAAGTCACAGAGCGACTCTTCATCATTCTGCTTAAAGTTTATCAGAGCGGCATTAGTCTTTTCTTCCCTTCGGCTCATCACGAACTGAGTGAGAAAGCTCTCCTCGAGCTAGTCGATGGAGAAGATGGAGTTGGGGGTTAGTTCGGAGTACCACTCTTGTGCCGAGCCCTGTAGAGTGGCAGGGAACGCCAAGCAAAGGAGCGGACCTGAGGCGATGTGAATCATCATGAGGGTTTTGAACCCCTCGATGTGATCAATAGGATCCAACTCCCTATTATAAGACTCAAATGTAGGAGGCTTGAAGCTCCTCGGAATAGGGGCCTAGAGGATGTAGGATTAGAAGGGTGGCCGGACCGGACGATACCCTCGGTTCGACTGCCTCCCGTCTTCGCCAATCCGGGTGAGGCGGCCTTCCATTACCAGCATACGTTTGAGGATGTTGCCTTCTCGTTCCTCGGATCGGGTCGACTCGTAAGACTCCTCGTTCTTGATCCCTCCAGAGCAGTGGTCGTTTGTAAGATGTTCGCTCTGCGCCTCGCCTCGAAGAGCCTGGAGGACCTCGTTCAGAATCTCTTGGAACTTAGCCCTCAACACCTTATAATGCCATGAATTCCAAACACAGGTAATTCTTAACACAACGGGATCATTTACTTCAATTCGTACAAATTTACAATGAATTTAAAACTTTTTCATTACACATTGTCTGTTACAAAATACACAGTGGAAGATACAACAAGAAATATACAACTTTAACATTCAACAACTTTAATTTGGAAGTAATCACCAGTATCAATTCATCTTTATGCCTTTTGCTAATCCAAGTCCTGCACTGGAAAATTGTAAGCACGTCAGTTGCATACAACTGACGCAATGCTATAATTCAACAATTCTTCTACTTTAGCAAATACAAAATTGAATGCAAACAAGAAAAGTGACTACCCCAGTAGTGTCAGTGTATGATATGACTTAATGCCTAATGCAGATGTTTACACTACGATGATACTAATGCATACTTGTTCGGATTCTATGCATCCCATACTACATAGGTCCAAGGGCAAGCCCTTACATACTTCACATTATAGGATTCAATCCCTCGCCATGCAAAACCTACTACGGTAACAAAAACAAGGTTTAAACATTTCACGAGTACGGATTCCAGTCCCAGAGTCCATCGTCAAACCATACAGAATCCTCGTCGTGCGAACATCCCGCAAGTGCCCCTCTAGCCCCGGTATACGCATATACATTGGAGATCGGCCTCCCATCCGCCCGACTATTCAAGATCCTGGAGTCCACCATCAAATCAATCATAGTCCTGGATTTAATTAAGGCTCGTCTCACATCGCAACCAACCACAGTCCCAGAGTCCACCGTCAAACTGGGCCTATAGTCATGGAGTTCACAGTCAGACTATATAGAGGTGCCCCACTTACGTTTGCCCAAATTTCATCACATCTTCTCCTAGTGCCTATCCTTAGGTTTAATTGCAATCATCACAACCTAGAGCTAGCTTACCCTACCGGATTTAAATCAACACACGAGAACATTATCCCATACTGGCTACTTCTCAAATTTCTTTATTCACAATTTGCCGGTCACTACGGGTCTCGCTCAGCCTCTAGATTCCAACAACCATTTCAATATATAGATCACTTAGGTTACATCTAACCTCAACCTAAATATTTCATTCATTATTCATCATTTCTTCTTTATCCACTTTTCTTTATCTTTATAAACTATGAAGTATTCAACTTCTTATAGCAACATTCGATAACAATTTATCAAATCAAATTCTTGTAGACAATTTCTTGGTTAACAAACTAAACTATTCACTTTAATAATATTCAGCGCTCTTTCAATTAATAGAACATTTTTCATGCTTTTCTATACTTCAAGTGTATTTCTTAATACAAAAGTTTTTTAAGATTAAATCACAATTTCTTAATACAAAATCTCTTTAAGATTACTCACTAGAAATTTCTGATTTTAATCTCATACTTATGCTTTGATTTTATTATCAACCACCTCGACCATTTCTTTAATCCAATGGATTAATATCCATGAAATTTTCACAAAAGTGTATTCTAAATTTGTATTCTACAACCAACTATTAAATATTTTTAATCATGTACATTTCCCTTTAGATTTGGATTCAAAAACTCGTCCAACACATTATGTAATATAAATATGACTTTTAATTCTCAAAATATATCTTAGAATAGGGTGAAATTATTCCCAAGTATTCTAATAATATTCTAAAATATTTCTATAAAATTTTCCCAACTTTTAAAAACTTGAAAAATCAGTGTAGATGCCCGGATTCGAACCCAAAACCACTTAACAACCAAACCACATACACAAACTAGTGAGCCAACTCAGTGCTGGTGACACAAACCCCTCCAAGTTCCATTTGTAACCCTGGAATGCCATTTCATAAATTTCTAAAAAAATACAGAAAAGGCAGAGCCTCCCAGGCTCGAACCCGCAACCCACAAGCCCCCCCAAGTGCACACGCTAACCACTATGCCCAAGCTTCTTTTCTGATTATATATGTTTTTAAAATCTTTTAACTCCGCTTTCTGTTTCCATCTCATTTTAATTTGTTCATCTGTTTTGATTTCTATTCCATCATAATTAATACTACTAAATTACATTTCTAAACTTCCAGAAATGCTTTTCTTCTAATTTTATCAATAGTAGCTTGAAGTTGTTCACAAATTAGCTTAAATAATCACTTTTAGAAATCTTACACTCATATGCTTAAATTTGTAAAATTGACTACTCTTTATAACAAACTAGTATGAGTATATTTTCTCTTAGCCATTATTCTTAGTTTATGAAAAATCTTACCTCTCCATTAACTTATAGTTCACCCCTAATTGTACATGAAACTTTACAAGTTTTTATACACATACAATTTGTATACATGATTTAATCATGACATACTACCATACGCCTAACATCACTACAACACACTCTAAATAGAATTTTAATTTGACAACATAACAATTCTATACTGAAATTTCCAACTAGCATACATTAATTTCTCATATTTCATTACTATAATAAAAACTCTAGATGTCAACACAATATGCATCATAACAAGTTTAAAAACTAAAGAACTCATACCAACTATTTCAAGCACATTTTATCTAAGCATGCATTCTACAAACAATTAGAAAGTAAAAGAAGCACCCACATCAAAAGGAGAATTCCTAGCAAGTATGAACTCCTAAAGAAGCCCCCTAAGCCTCCTCAAAATTCATGCTCCAAAAGAGAAGAACCAAAGCATTCGGCAGCAAGGACATTGAACATTATTATTATTATTATTATTTGATTTTTTGTTCTTTCTTTCTAGTTAGAAGTAGGTGGGGATAATTATAAAGGGATTAAATAAATGGAAAGTTGATTAACTACCCACTAACTTAATAATCACTCACTAATCCACTTCTAAACCCACTCACCCATCTCCTAGGTGCAGCTGGTCAACCATCCAAGGGTGAGAAAACACGTGCACGTGCACCCTATGTGCACACTCTGCTCACACAAATCTTTTTATTAATTTTTATTAAATTAGATGTAGGTGTGTGTTACACATGACAAGAGTACTATATTTTAAATGTTCATTAAGTGCAAAAATAATCAAGGACTTTAAGTTTATAATTAATTTTTAGTCGACTACAAAAATGGATTTAGGCCTAATGGATTTTAATTTAAACAAATCACATAATTTTCACTAGAAAAATGAGAAGAAAAATATTCATGACTCGAGAAAATTTTAGGAACCAACATGTGCACTATAAACACGTGCGTCATACGTAAAAAAAATATTCAAATACGAAATGGATTTGAGCAATGAGGAAATGTTTATAGATAATCGAAGTACAACATACGAAAAGTACATTTCATTAATTTTATATATACGACAATGTAATCAACACGTACATAGAAAACATGTATAAAAGTATATTCGAGTCAAAATATGAGAAAAATGAATTTCAATTTATAAAATGAATTCGAATGTGTTATAAAAATAAATAGTTGAAATACTTAGAAACATTACACGTAACGGTGGAATATACGTAATCGTCACGCGTATTGAAAATACGTGTAATGCACGTAAAAATACAAAGATTAAAATAAATGTTTGAGTTGGCTCAAAATAAGATAAAAGTAAATTTTGAGATGATAGAAAATATATAATTAATCGAAATACAAAACTACGTAGGACAATCATATTAAAATACGCTACGAATACTACCCGTAACGGTACAAAATACATGTGCATAACACCCGTGGCCAAAATTGTCATAACTCATATTTGCGGGGTGTTATAGTTGCCCCCCCTCCCCCCCCTTAGAATAGTTATGTCCTCAGAACTTACGAGGGTAAAAGTTGTATCTTGTATACACCAAAAGAAAAAATTATAGAGAAAAGTTGTCATTACTAAGAAAATATTGCTAGTATAAAAATACTTAATGTGGAAAACAAAGCAGACTCATGCAAGGAAACTAGGAGTATCAAAGTGAATAAGAACGAAACACGAAAGTATTAGAAAAACAACAGGGTAAATTGAAAAAGGAAAAAAGAAGCATAATAGAGTAGATGCTTAAAAGTAAGTTTAGTAACAAAATAATAAAAGTAGTAAGAAGTAATATGAAAAAGAGTAAAATAAAATAAAATAACATGGAAGTATGGAAATAAATGAAAAGAAAAAAAAGAGTGTAAGTGTAAAGCATTGGAATAATATAGATAAATTATAATGCAGTAGGAAAAATTTGAAAATAGATCAAGAGTGTAAAGGAATATTAGGTAGCTAAAAGTAATGATAATATAGAGAGCAGTATGATAACAAAATATCAAGACGTAAAACAAAACGATAAATAATTGAGAAAATCATAAAAATTAAAAGGTAGTTAGTTGTAGCTAATAATAATTTGATAAAATTTATGGAAAGAGAAGTCAATTAAAGGAAAATGGGAAGAATAAAATGATTAAAATCATAAACTAAACTAGTAGTATTTATATTACGAGATAAAAATGAAGTAGCAATTTAAGAGAAAATGTTGGAGAAAAATATGAGCATGAAATTTAGTTTGAAAGTATAAACAATATAAGGTAAAAGTAATTTTGTATATCAAGTTAATATCATAAAATAATTTGTAAACTAAATACAATAACTATGTATACAATTTAAAAATAAATATATAGAATACTGGTTGGGATATATCAAAATATTTTCAAATTGTCAAGTATATCAAAACTATCATATAGTATTGATTGTACATGAATAAAATGCAATAGTAAAGTATAAATGATAAAAGTCATATTATATAAGTAACAAACAAACATACGACTAGTTAGTGATACAATAAAAAAATAAAATGAAGTGGTATAAAAATACTAACATCTGCAAGGAAAGAGTATATATACAAAATATTAAGATATTAAATAGTTTAATAGTAATTTGTAATAATATAAGTGGAGGAAAATATAATAATAATAACAGTAACACATTTACAATAGAAGCAAGTACAAATAATGATATAGTTAAGTAAATAAGTATAATTGCATTATAAATCATAAAGTTGAAGTAGCATAAGCTAAGTTGTAAAACATTATAAAATGGTATGAACTAGTGCAAAATTGGAATAGTGGTAGGTAATATATAGACAAAAAGTGGGGGTTATTAAAGTAGAAAAATCTCTTTTGTTGTGCGTTCGTCTCGTTGGTGTCCAACTGCAGGCTTGCCTCCTTGACGTCCAGTTGCAAATTTTCTTCGACAACATCCGGTTGCAGTTTGTCTTTTGGACATTCGGTTGCAGGTTTTGCCTTCCTGACATCCAGTTGCAGTTTGCCTCCATTGACGTCCAGTTTCATATTTGCCCTCTCGACATTAGGTTGCACCGAAATGGGAATGGAATGATGCCATCTTCCATATTTTCTTGGATATTAGATGTTTAACTTTTAAGTATGATGTTATATTTTGAAATTTGGGATTGTAAAAGTTGGGATAGTAGAAGTGAAAAATGAAGTAGAAAATTCCGACTATAAAATATTAAAATAGAAGTATAGATGATAAATATCGAATATTTAAAATTAGTAGTAATGAAAATGATTTATAACATTAAGACAAAATAGTATAAAGTATAAGCATGAGCTTAAATACAAATGTGAATTAGAACAATAATAATATAGTGTAGTAAATTAGTATTATAAATAGTTATATAAGTGTAAAATGATATGTATAGTAAGTATGTGAAAATATATGATATATATATGGAAATCAACGAAAAATATATGTAGTAACCAGGAATGTAAATATAATAAAAATTGAAATAAAGATAAAATATAAATAGTGAGTGTATGTATTATATTAGAGAAGTGTAAAGCTACAAAATTAATAAGTAGCTATTAATAGTGAAAAGTAAATATAACAAAACAAACTAGTAAATAATATGTAATTACAATAGTATCGAATATAGACTATATTCTTTTTGTTGTATATACAAGTACTAAATACCACTTGTAGTGTGGCTTTTGTGCCTAAATTCATTCTCATGAAAAACCCTTGTTAGATCTTGTCTCTACTGTTGATCCATCTGTAGTCATCCCTTATTACACACACGACAAGAAATAATTTAGATCTAATTAAACTCATGATGCATGTATGTATGTTGTTCCATGATCCATGATATGTTGTATGAATCTTGAATGCTTGGTGTGTTAGCCATAGTACCTCGTTGTAACATTGTAAAATACTCCATACCATGTTATTGGACATCTATTATACCATGCCATGTGTTTTTTTTAATTTGGATTTGTCGCAAATGAACTATTTGATTTACTACATGAATAGATATTTTTTTTCTGCTGCCCCGTTTTTGTTTAGTATCTTAGACCCTGTTAAGGTTAGTAAATGAAATTAATTTATGAATATAAATCATAGATCTTGCTGTCTACTTTCCAGAATTTCTGACAGATCTCAGTTTCGATTTGTGAGTTTTGAGTTACTGTTGTTTTACTACAGATGTGTAGAAAAATTCCAGATTCGGTTTCATGTGAATTTGTAGAGTTATTTATTTTAATAATGATGTTAAAGATAAGATTTGGATCTGATATTTTGCTGGCTATGACTATACTTGATTGGGATTAACCCCAAACTTTTGTAGATTTATTTGATGATATTTACAAACTATTCTATGCTTGTGAATAAAGTACTATATATCCAGTTTTGCATGTTGTTCAGTAAATAACCATGTTTTGCATGTTGACCTGATTCTAGTTACTTTTGGTAAAAACTTTGTTAACATAAAATGTAGCCTACTGTATCTATTTTACTACCCTTTTTACGGATTTGGATTTCGATTTATACTTTGGAATCTATCGCTGTTTTAGTACTGCTGTGTTTGAGGTTTCAGATTTACAAACTTACTGTATCTTGCTGTTTTCTGATTTTATTTGACTATACTACCTAAGTTGGAATATTATAAAACTTTATTTTCTGATACTAGACATACTAGGGAATACCCCAGATTTCTCTTGGATTTAATAAGTGAGTTTTTATGCCATTTTCATGCTTATCAACACAACCTTGCGTGTTCTGGCTGAACATATTTTCTGCATATAATTCTGTTTTAGGCCCTGTTCCTGCAATTATTATATGACTTATATATATGTACTGGATTCGGCCGAGAGTCTATTTTCTAGATTTTCTGACGTATCCAGATTTACATGTCTGTGGCAACGGGAATCTCAAATTTGGTGCAGTAGTATCTTGCTGTCAAGAACTGAAAGTTTCGTTATCCTAGCCTTTTATGAGTTGTCTGTCACCTGTGCATGTTTATGTTTATGTCTGACTTGAACCTGTCCCTTGTTCATACCATGTTATTCTGATTCTGTTTTGTACACGTACATGTCTGGTTGATAATAATAACAAATAACCAAGCTAGGGTTAAGGGAAAGATCTAGTAGTGGAATATATATAAATGTGTACTTGGAAGGGGGCCCGTGTTTCCCATCTGTTACCTGTGATATAATTACATGACATATGATTCTGATTATCTGTATACATGATTCCTGACTACATACTTCCCTATGAGAAGGTGTACATAGAAGGGGGGCCGTGTTTCCCACCTGTTACTCGACTACATACTTCCCTATGGGAGGGTGTACTCGGAGGGGACCGTAGGTCCTACCTGATGCATGATTACCTGCTACATGATACATGATTTTGATTACCTGTTTACCTGATACCTGAGTACACGGCCCTATATAATCCACTATGAAATCTAAACGTAACTTGCATGTAAGTAGCAACAATGTGGTAAAATTTGGGACACATGAAGTGCTATTAGATAGAACTAAAATACAAGACTTGAAATATCATGATCACCTGTATTTTTCTGTTACCTGTACATGCTACCTGACGCCTGTTACCTGTTTACCTACTTGCATGATACTTGGCATCTGTTACATGTTACCTGTACCCTGTTAGCATATCATGCTTACTTGATTCTGTTCCTGATTTCATGTTAGTCATTCTGTTTTGCTGTCACATCTGTTCCATACTTAGTCTGAACTTGCTCCCGCTGTTACTCTATATCTGTTCATCTTTTCATGTATTTTTTACTTGCACTACAAGCGGCCCGTAACTTGTATTGACGGGCATTTTGTTTCTTTTTGCTCTTCCTGCAATTTGTTAAATTGCAGACTTTGGTAACCAGCTGCCCGATGGAGTAGGTGACCAAACTTTCTAGTCGGCTAGAGTTCTTGGCTATTATTTTCCTGTTGCTTATTTTGAATAAATGTAATTGTTACATGAATTTTTGTGTTGGGCAGTTTGACCAAGAATTTATAACTTGTTCCAGATCTGGTTCATTTGAGATTTAATTAATTTTGTTTCAAGTAAATTCTGTTGGTTATATAAATTTATTCATGCATGCGTGGTTGATGTCTCCTTGTTTATTTCTTGTTTATTCTTGTGAAATATTGTAAAGTTTCTTACAACTTATGAATGGTGAAAGCAATTCGCTGGACGTAGTCGTGTATCCGTATTCCATATTCCTTTTTGGGAAGCGGGGCGTGACACATATGCACAATTCATATAATCTAATCATGGCTGATTATTATGTGCCAAATAACCCTACAACATGCTTTTAAATCAAAAATATCAATTGAACAACCTACACTCTTGTAATGAAAATTTAGCATGCATTTATTTTTACATTTTGCTATTTCTAAAATTTCAAGATAACAATCACAACATGCATCACACAAAATTTAATTAGAGAACTCATACCAATTGTCAATTCAAACATAAACTCATCTACACATGCATTCTAACATAATTTAGAAAGCAAAAGAGACATCCACAGATTAGAAGAATTTAATTAATCCCTAGCAAACAACCCCAAGAAGTCTCCAAGCCCCCCCTCGAAAATCGTGCCCAAAGGAGAGAAGGACAACAATTTTCGGCAGCACAGGAATAACACCTTCTTTTTTTTGTTTTCATCATTTTTTTTGTTGTTCTCTTAGTTGTTTAGGAGAGTTTATAAAGGGTTTAATTAATGTGATTAATTAATTATCAACTAACTACTTAATTGCCCACTAATAATCCCACTACCCTACTTCTCTCTTTGCACCCCTCCATGAGCAGCCGGCCACCTCTAAGTGCACAAAGCATGTGCACACAACTTCTCATACAATTTGATTTTTATTAGTTGTTATTAAATTAATTGTAGGTGTTTGTTACATGACAAGTGTAAAAATGTTCGTTTAAAAGTAGAATTAATTTTAGGCTGTATTGATAATTAATTTCTAGTGGGCTAAAAGTACATTTAGGCCCATTGGGTTTAATTTAAAATAAATCACAAAATTTGACAAAGAAAATGAGAAGAAAAATTGTTCATGACTCAAGAAAATTTAGTAACAAAATGTGCATAAAATTTTTACGTGCGATGCACATAAAAACAAATATTCAAATACGAAATAGATTTGATTAATGGAGAAATGTTTATAAATAATCGAAATATAACATACGAAAAATATTTATTTTGATAATGTTACGGATATTTCGTGTAACGGTGAAATTAACGTAATCGACATGTGTATTGAAAATACATGCAATACACGTAAAAACACAAAGATTAAAATAAAATGTTTGAGTTGGCTCAAAATAGGATAAAAATGAGTTTTGAAAAGACAAAAAATGTATATAAATAGTTGAAATACAAAAATACGTAGGAAAATACGTTACGACGATTACTCGTAACAGTATGAAATACATGTGCGTAACACATGTGGAGCAAAATTATCATAACTCAATTTTGTGGGGTGTTACAATGAAATCAAAGCATTAGTATGAGATTAAATCAGGAATTTCTAGTCATTAATCTTAAAGTGATTTTGTATCAAGAAATAGTGATTTAATTTTAAAGAACTTTTGTATTAAGAAATACACTTGAAGTATAGAAAAGCATGAAAAATATTCTATTAATTGAAAGAGCGTTGAATATTATTAAAGTGAATAGTTTGGTTTGTTAATGTCACACCCCGCTTCCCAAAATACGGGAATACGAGCACGTAACGTAGGTCCAGCGAATGATTATACATCATCCATAAGCTGTACCAGTCTAACTCAACAATGTACAAGAAAACAACCACGCAGGTAAAGAATGTAATCACATAAACAATGAAAAACTCAAAGATAATCATGAAATAAATTCACCAATTAATATTCCAACATCTGGGATAAAAACAGCTTCGGGTCATAAAGCCCAAGAATACAAAGTATGATAAAAAGAAATACAATAAGCAATAACAAAAGATAGCTAAGAAGTCTAATGGTCCAGGTCCAATCTTCAGAGAGTTTGCTCACCAATTTCTTCTTGTATTGCTCCTTCGGTGCCTGTTAATACTGAATCTAAAAAGAAAGAAAATAGAGTTCTTAGAGCAAGTCGTGGGCAGCAAGTAGAGAAAAACAAAGGATAAAAGGAGTATGAATATCAAAGAAAAGGGACATGGTCAAAATCAAAGAACAAGGCAAAGGCAGGCAAAATATGAAGGGTCTACAGTAAATCACACATGTAATGCGTGATGTCAGGATCAAGCAGAAAATGCATGTTATTAACATTTTATTAGTCTATCTAGTGCACGTACTACTGTGTCCCATTCCACAGGTTCTGCGCAAGCACACAGTGAACATTTTAGACTGATGGTGAATTCTCGGTCTGTGTACTCGGCCTAGTAATTAGTATTTCATGTTCAGTATCAGTGTTTCTCGAGTAGTTTATCGGGCAGTATTGGTCAGTGCGGTTCAGGCAGTAGGGCCCAACTGAGTACAGTTTCCGATCGTTCACTACCTAGTCAACCGATGATACCCCGGCTTTTTATTAGTTATTTTAATCCTATGTGTGCATGCAAGAAGGTGTCCATGTTCATTACTATATGTGACTAATTCTAAGCATTACAGACAAAGTATGAAGCAAACAAGTCATTTACACACATATCACATGATCAGGACAGCATGACCTTGCTGTACTAAAATATGGATTACAACCACTACAAGATGGAAAATCTGAATCCGTTAGAAGGTCTAGAAAGTAGACTTCCACACGGTTCCAGCGAGTATAATCAAGGTATATGAAAGGTATAGGAACTAGGGTGAAAACTCTATTCTAATCAGGTTTTAAGTTCAGGCAGCATGCAGTGGGTTGTGTTCAACTAATTATTTCGGGTCAGAGAACTCATTATTAAAATCTATAAAAATTCTGGGTGATACCTATACATGTCTAGGTCCAGCCTAAATTATTTCAGATTTTTCTTGTTCTATTAACATGGTCAAATAAAATATAGAACAGCAGGGTACGCATGAAATTATGAGTCTGAAATTTCTAACACAGTTGCAGCAAAGTGATGATAACTAATAGATGACAAATTGGAATTTAAATCCAAACTAGGAAAAAATTGTCTAGACATCAAGGGCTACATTTTATGTTTAGTAAGTTCTTTTAAATTATGTCTCTAGCATGGTCAAAAATCTATTTCAAAATGAAACATACAGCAGTCCAGCAATTGTCTTAGCATGAATGGGCAAATAATAAAATCATATGATCATATAAAGCATGCAAATTTATAATCAAGTGAATCCTATGTGTCAACATGCTATTTCTAAGGTTCATGGTACATTCATTACAGTTATGGTGTCAGTTCATCAATTAAAACTGAATCAGTACATTCATGTCCATTTTATCAAGCAGTTCTAAGTACAAATCTAGTTATTTTAATTGTGCATACGCATGAAATATTGGGGACAGGGTTAAAGATCAAGGAGATAGCACGAAATTAAGAGTATGTCGGGTTAGCTCGTGTAAACCATCGATAATCTTAATGGAATCGTCAAAAACAGATTTTTGATAAAAAAAGGGACGAGTCTACTTGCATGAGATCAATTAATCTTGAATGCAACAATAAAAAGGGTTCAAGAAGAGACTTGCCTGTTACGCGGTTAATTCGAATAGTAAAGAATAATGGAATCAGAATCCCAGGCGAAACTCCTAAAAATATGTGTGAAAAATCAACAACAACAGCAAAAACAAGATCCAAGAGAACTTCACACCGGATCGGCCAGAACACAGAACACCAAACCGGATTTGCTGCGCCCAGAACACAGAACACTGAAACGACCAATAGGTAGCCTGCCTCACACCAGATCCAACCCAAAACTGCGGACAGCAAGACAAGATCCGATGTGGCCGCACACGAAACACCAAACCCCACCAATAGAATTCCATCTTCAACCTTCGATCGGAGAGAGAGAGAATGGCGCGGGAGACTAGCGGTGACTGTGGCGAGGAGCTCGAGACTACTGGTGGAGCGACGAGCAGTAGGCGCTGGTCGGGGAGCGACGCAACGACTGTGAGAACATCCAACGGCGGCTTTGCTTTGCGCTGAAAACAGAGGGCGACAGAACTGGCTTGGACGACGACAATGACGATGATGAGGGCTGGGTCCTCCAGTGGGTTTCGGGGTGAACGAATAGGGGATCGGAGCACAGGATGGCAGAGGCAAGGAATGGGTTGATGGGTTCGGCAAGGATGTGTTCGAGCGGAGACTAGGCGAGGATAAGGGGCGATGACGACGGGCGAGGTGGTAGAGACGAGGTGCGGAGGTGACGATAGGGGGCAATGATGGAGGCAATGGACGAGGTTGGCGATTAGAGTTGGGTTGGTTGAGCGGTGGTATGAAGCAGAAACAGGGAGCGAGAGATGGGCGAGAGAGGGGGATGAACATGAGAGGTTTGGGGTAAAACAGGAGAGAGGGTGAGGGGTTAAGCAGCTGGGGTGTTTAATTAGGGTTAGGGTTAAGGGATTAATGAGAAGATTAGAGTATTTATAGGAAGGAGATAGGTTATTGGGTATTTGGGTAATTAGGTAGTAGATCCAATAAAATAAATTACATTATACATGAATATAAAGATCAATATAAACCCAAATACATAAGAATGAGATATCCGATAAAATATGATTCATAACAAAATACAATTTGTACCACACGTAAATTATTTGAAATAATTATAGACACAATTATTAAATAAGAATTGATTTGTTTCAATAATCTATAATAATAATAATAGATAATCATATTTACAATAAGAATAGTAATAATAAGCATAACAATAAAATAATAATACTAATAAGAACAATTAATAATAGTAATAACAATAAGAATAAAATACAAACAATAACAATAGAAATTATCAGAGTAGTGTCATATGTATAAAAATAGGAATTTGTTGAAATAGTCCAATTAGTAATAATCTTTTTGATTTGAGTTAAAATGTAAATAGCTGATCAAGTGAAAATAGGGGACAAGGTTTATTCAAAACAATTATAACTATTGTTTAAGAAAGTCTTTTAACTAAGAACTCAAAACAAATTTAACAATAACAATTTATAAATATCGAAATACAGAAAAATACTCATGAAAATACGTATTTGTGGAAAATAGGGGTTACAGTTAACCAAGAAATTTGTCTACAAGAATTTGATTTAATAAATTGTTATCGAATGTTGCTATAAGAAGTTGAATATTTCATAGTCTATAAAGATAAGGAAAAGTTGATAAAGAATAAATGATGAATAATGAATGAAATGTTTATGTTGAGGTTAGATGTGACCTAAGTGATCTCTATATTGAGATGGTTGTTGGAATCTAAAGGCTGGGCGAGACCCGTAGTGACCGGCAAATTGTGAATAAAGAAATTTGAGAAGTAGCCAGTGTGGGCTAATATTCTCATGTGTTGATTTAAATCCGGTAGGGTAAGCTAGCTCTAGGTTGTGATGATTACAATTAAACATAAGGATATGCACTAGGAGAAGATGTGATGAAACTTGGGCAAACGTAAGTGGGGCGCCTCTATATAGTCTGACGGTGAACTCCATGACTATAGACCCAGTTTGACGGTGGACCTCGGGACTGTGGTTACTTGCGATGTGAGACGAGCCTTAATTAAATCTGGGACTGCGATTGATTTGACGATGGACTCTAGGATTATGAATAGTCAGGCGGATGGGAGGCCGATATCCAATGTATATGTGTATACCGGGGCTAGAGGGGCACTTACGGGATGTTCGCACGACAAGAATTCTGTATGGTTTAACGGTGAACTCTAGTACTGGAATCCGTACTCATGGAATGTCTAAACCTTGCTTTAGTAGGTTTTGCATGGCGAGGGATTGAACCCTATAATGTGGAGTACGTAAGGGCTTGCCCTCGGACCTATGTATTATGAGATGCATAGAATCAAAACAAGTATGCATTAGTGTCATCATAGTGTAAACATCTGTATTAGGCATTAAGTCATATCATACACTGACACTACTAGGGTAGTCACTTTTCTTGTTTGCATTCAAGGTTGTGTTTGCTAAAGTAGAAGTTGTATTATAGCATTGCATCAGTTGTATGCAACTGACGTGCCCACATTTTTCCAGTGAAGGAATTGGATTAGCAAAAGGCATAAAGATGAATTGACACTAGTGATTACTTCCACATTAAAGTTGTTGAATGTTAAAGTTGTATATTTCTTGTTGTAACATCCGCTGTGTATTTTGTAACAGACAATGTGTAATGAAAAAGTTTTAAATTCCTTGTAAATTTGTACGAATTGAAGTAAAAGATCCTGTTGTGCTACAAATTACCTGTGTTGGGAATTCGGGGCGTTACAATTGGTATCAGAGCTGACTTCAACGAGTAGTACAAAATTATAAGGAAAACACATGAGGGTGGACATTAGATGTAACGCCCCGAATTCTAAAACACAGTAATTCGTAGCACAACAAGATCTTTTTACTTCAAATTCGTACAATTTTACAAGGAATTTAAAACTTTTTCATACAAAACAGTTCTTTTACATCAACGCAACAGAATTAAATAAATATAACATGATTAATACAACTTTAATATTAACAACTTAAATCTGAAAACAATCTTTAGCACCAATTCATCTTCATGTCTTTTCTCCAATCCAAACCCTATACTGGAAAACTGTGGACACGTCAGTTGCATACAATTGACACAATCCTATAAACAGTGATCCTCGCTATGCCATATTATAGCGATTCACTTACTTTAACAACCAAAAACTTGAATGCATTACAAAGTGTAAAAGTGACTATCCTAAACATATCAGTGTCTGATATGCCTAAGATGACTAATGCAGATTTACCTTATGATGCACTAATGCACACTTGTTCAGATTCTATGCATTCCATTCTACATAGGTCCAAGGGCAAGCCCTTATCGTACTTCTCATTATAGGGTTTAACCCCTCGCTATGAATTACTACTATGGTGACTAATGTATGTTTTCGATATTCTGTGAGTATCTAGTACCACCCCGATAATTCTTGAGTATCGCACTCCCACTTCAAGTGATTTTCGGCCATCACACCTAACACTCCGATAATTCTGGAGACGAAACCCACACCGCACTGTCATCAGTACCTCATCACACAAATACCCCATGAGCATTGCCTTGATCCCAGTAATTCTGAAGGATATCCCCCACAGTGAGCCTCAACCCCAGTAATTCTTGAGATACCTCCCATCGCGCTATCTAGGCCCTCATACTCATGTTTGCCCACACTTCGTCACATCTCCCCTTAGTGCATGTCTGTAAGTTTTAATTCTTAGAAAAATCATCATAATCTAGAGCTAGCTTACTCTACCGAACTTAAATCAACACGAGAGAAAGACAGCCCAAACTGGCTACTTCTCAGGAGATACTTAACCCACACTGGTTAGTTCTCAAATTCTCATTAATCACAAATGCCGGTTACCAAGGGTCTTGCCTAGACTCTAGATTCCAATAACCATCTCAATCTAGAGATCAAAATAGGTTCTAACCAATCTCAACATAAATTATTTCAATTTTAAATCATCGATTTTCTTTATTCATGAAGTGTTCAACTTTCATAACTCATTCAATAATAATTTCCAAATCGAATTTTCCATACATAACTTTTAATTAATCAGTCAAACAATTCACTACCAACGTTTTCCTAAATCTCGATTCTTCAAAATTAATCACTTTCAACATATATAGCTCTTTTCCTCATTAATCTATATTTCAATAATAAAAAAATCATTTCTTTATTTTAAATTCCAAACTTCTTTAAAATCATCCCCAAATTTCTTTATTTCTAATTTCAAATTTACTTTACTTTCATTTAAAATCAACTTTTAACATCTTCAATCATATAGATTTTAAAACTTTAACTCCAACTCAACAATTAAGCAAAGCGTGCCCTTTTAGGTTCTAAAATTATCTTTAGAATAGTGTAAAATAACTCCAAATTATTCTAATAAGGTTTTATGAATTTTTCATGAATTTTCCCATTAATTTTTTTTTTACTCAGAATCCCCAAAAATGTGTTTTGGACTCAATTGTCCCTGCCCTGGCTTGAACCAACGCCAGCTGACAGCAAGCCAAATGCCCAACCACTGAGCTAACTCAGTTCTCAGTTATAAACTGTTTTGATTGTTTAAATATTCAACTACTCCTTCATTTCACCTTAAAACTTTTTGAAATAATAGTAGAGCACACCACCACTTGGTTCTAAAATTATCTTTAGAATAGTGTAAAATAACTCCAAATTATTCTAATAAGGTTTTATGAATTTTTCATGAATTTTTCCATTAAACTTTTTTTTACTCAAAATCCCCAAAAATGTGTTTTGGACTCAATTGTCCCTGCCCTGGCTCGAACCAGCGCCAGCAGACAGCAAGCCAAATGCCCAACCCCTAAGCCAACTCAGTTCTCGGTTATAAAGTGTTTTGATTGTTTAAATATTCAACTACACCTTCATTTCACCTTTAAAAATATTGAAATAATAACAGAGCACACCCCCACTCGAACCTGCAACCACAGAGACCACCCCCCCCCCCCCCACGTGCCACATGGCAGCACATGGGCGTAGCGCACACGCACTAGCCACAAATGCCAAACATCACTTCTGATAATATAGGAATTAAAATTTTTAAGAGCCCACTCTCGGTTCATTCCTCCATTTTAAAATTTAAACACTCAAATGAATTCTATTAATTGTATTAAGTTTATTTGTTTGTATAACACATATCAAAAACTCCTGTAACTAATTCATACTAATTTCATTGATTTTAAAGTGACTCTTTACACAACCATGTAAATAGCAATTCTTTTAGAAATTTCATACAAAATTTGTCTTTTAAAAATTATCAATAATACTCCACATTTACGTATAAATATATTTTATTAATCATGATGTGGGAAATTTATCCAAAATTTATATTCTACTCAAATCAAACACAACTCAAATTTCATAGTAATTCATCTACCAAATTTACTCATATTAAACTATAATTTTGCATGGCATCACATATAAGAATTATCACAACTAAAAATTTAACTACACATTTATTCTACATTATAATTTTCTATTTAACATGCATTTTTCACAATTTATCAATTTCTAGATTTCTAGATATCCATATAATATGCATCACTCAAAAAGCATTAGAAGTAAAACAATTCAATCACATCAGAAATTCTAACATGAATCTCCTAAACATGCATTTAAAATACAATTAGAAAGGAAGTAGAGACACCCACAATTTCCTTCACAAAAGCAATTAAGGAGTATACTAGTACAATTTCCTTCACAAAAGCACTCCAAAGTCCACAAAAATCAAGCCAATTCCACCACCAAATATCCAACAGTAAGCAATCCCGAGCACCTCTGTTTCCTTACTTGGTTTCTTGATTTTTGATTAATTGTGTTGTGTAGTGTATGCTTTAGATTAGGGATAGTTAGAGGAGTTAATTAAGTGGTTAGTATAACTAATTGCCTGCTAAGCCACTACTTTCTCCCCACTTCCCATGTACATCCGGCTACTCTCCTTGGGTGTGCATGTGCTTTGTGTACACCTCACATAATTAATAACTTATTTTTAAATTAAAACATATGTTAATATATATAATATGTATTTAAATAAAATTAGTTTGATTTAATTAAAAAATTAAAGTTTTCATGCATGAATAAAAATAGACACACATATACTTTATGAATTTTATTTTGAGAGAGAATACAACTAATACGTGCACTGCAAACACGTACATTGCACGTAAAATATTATAATACGAAATAGATTTTATCGACAGGGAAATATTTATAAATAATCGAAATATACATATGAAAAATATATTTCATTAATTATATATATATCCAATAATGAAATTAACATGTACATGGAAAACACGTGCACCGCACGTATAAAAAATACTTTTTAATCAAAATAGGAGAAAAATAAATTTCCGTTTATAAAACGAATTCGAACACGTCATAAAATAAATAATTAAAACACATAGAAAATATTACACATTATAGTGGAATATACGTAATCGATACGTGCATCGATAACACGTGCAATGCACGTAAAGACACAAAGATTAAAAATTAGAATTCGAGTTGGCTCATATAGGATAAAAATGAATTTTGAGATAATGGAAAACATGTAAATAATCAGAATATAAAATACGTATGACATTTATATAAAAATATGTTACGAACATTACTCGTAACGGTACAAAATATACGTGCGTAACACACGATGACAAAATTGTCATTACTCAATTTTGCGGGGTGTTACATTAGAAGTGTGAGTGTCAGTTTGGAGTCGTGAATGATGTAGTTATTGAACTTGCATTCATGATACTCTCCTCATATACATTGATGTGATATTGTTTGCGAGCATATTTTCCTTGTATCACGAGTGCTATGATTGGTTGAACTTCCATTCATGATACCTTACACCTCGACTAAATTTTCTCTTTTGATTTCCTCATGAATTTTTCTCGTATTACTTTTCATCTTTAACGTTTAATATTTTTTTCAAAGAATTATTTTCTTATACTCTTAATTCACTTTGATATTTATTATTTTATCTACAACCCTTAGTATTAATATTTTAAGTTTGACTTGCTCGTTTTTTTCTTGATGTTTTATGCTCCTTACTTTTATGCGCTTTTACGTTACTTATTTATTTTTGTTATTACTTTTATGTATTCTATTAAGTTTTGAATTACTACTTATTAGACTATTATTAAGACTATCATTTTCCTTTGCTATTATTTCTATTAGATTTTAAATTTTGATTTTTCACGTTACAAATACTTGATTTCTTACTTGCCTTATACTTGTCGACGAGAATGATGCAAAGAATGTGAATAACGGGAATGGATCCCGGGCACGAACACGATATCACGAGCAAGCGGACACGAACAAGATCACGAACACAATACTTGGATCAGTACTAGGTGAACATGATAATCGCGAACACACGAACACGAATCCAACGCAAGCACACAAGGAGAAACAGCCAGGGGATCAATTGCCTACACATACAACCAAGGCAGAGGTGTGTGCGCACGGCGGTGAAGGACGACAGTAGGCAGGGCGGCGCGCTGGCTGGTGTCGCTATTGGCTGGTGCTATCGTTGCTACTAACTTCGGGAGAAGGCAGCGGAGGGGGTTCTGCTAGGTCATGGAGGCAGGGCGCAACACAGGGCAATAAGGGGGAGGTCAACCAGGGGGTGGTCGCGTTCAGTTGGAGGGAGGAACAGGGCAGGGGGATCAGGAGATGAGGACGGGGGTGCACACCGGAGGTAGGAGGATCGTGAGTGGGTTTGGAGATGAGAGATGAGCGGGAGCAGGAGGTAGGGGGTGAGGGAGATAGTGTATAGAGGCTGTAGTTTAGGTGATTAGGGTTTGGTACAGTGGGTATTATATAGGGAGGAGTAGTATTAGGGTTTAGGGTAACACGGGTTGGGGTGTTATTGGGTTTTGGGTAATAGTTACGATCCTATAAGGTATAGGGTTATAGGGTTAGATCTAATTATCAATTAAAAGGCCATGAAGCAAAATAATTAGAATTAGACAATTTGATCGCAGACAATAATTTGACAGAAAATTAAATCAAGAGAATATTCAAGGCCATAATTAGAATCAAAGGCAAGACAGATAGATTTATTGAGAACGAAGGACAAATACATGGTTCAGGAGGATAAAAGTACAATATGAATAAATACCAAGACAAAATAAATACATCCAGAATATAAGAAAATGGAAAATAGGGGTTACAATATGCGTATTTAAAGTGGTCAATTTGTGTGTGAGAAATTGTGTAGTTGTTATAAGAGAGTTAACAATAATAATTGGGGATGAAAATTTCTAAGAGAAAGTATATATATAGATAGTGGTTAAATTCTTGAAATTGCAACATACAAAATACTAGATTGCTAAAAATAATTATTTGAGTTAATTTGTGAACAATTTTATGCTAATGTGGGTAAAATCAATAAAGAAATATTTCTCGAAGTTTAGAAATGTATTTTGGGTAATATTAATTTGGGACAAAAAATTAGAAATAAAAAATAGTTGAAAAAGTAAAATTGAGTTATAAACAGGGGCTGGGGGTTATAGAGAATTAAACCCCTATAATGTCAATTAGGCACTCGGCCTTAGTGGTTAGTGCGTTGCGCTGCCACATGGCGCGCTAGGGGGGGGGGGGTCCTCTGGTCGTGTGTTCGAGCCTGGGTTTGGCTCTATTTAATTTAAATTTTTTGAAATTAAATTAAATGAAGACTTTTAGGTTACAAAAAGAACCGAAGGGTTTTCCTTCACAAAAAAAATGATTGGTCCAATGTTTTGGCTTGCGATTGGCTTACTGTTGGTCTCGGGTTCAAATCCGGGTGACCACCTTTTGAGTTTATTTTTATTTTTGATCCTTTTTCAAGATTTTAAAATTGGGAAAATTCATGGAAATATTATATGACATTATTAGAACACTTGAGAATTATTTCTTAGTATTTTAAAAGATATCTCAGAATTTAAAAGTGTATTCATGTGTTAGATGAGATTGAAATTCAAGAAAATGAATACAGATTTTAAGAGTTGGTTGATAATAAAATCAAATCCATGATTAAGAGATTAAAACCGGTGATTTCTATTGATAAATCTTTAAGAGTTGTGTTTTAAATCTTAAAGAACTTTTGTATTGAGAATGATACTTGAAGTATAGATGAATGTGAAAAGGGGTTTTATTAATCAAAGGAACATTGTGAATTATTAAAGTGAATGGTTGTGTGATCAACCAAGAAGTATTTACTTCATGATTGATAAATAAGAGAATGGATGAAAGAGTTGAATAAGATATGAATAAATGAAATTGGGAATATGAATAACGAGGGTATGCGTACCCCATAATGTTGAACATGAAAAGATGTTGATTCTAGAGGCTAAGTGAGACCTAGGTACCGGCAAGTAATGAAAATGATTAATTGATTTTGAGAAGTAGCTAATATGGGCTGTCGTTCTCAGTATTTTATTTAAGTCCGGTAAGAGGGTAATCTAGCTCTAGGTGGTATTATTTATTCATGTTTCAAACTTAAAGATTGGCACTAGGATAAGATGTATTAAAATTTTGGCAAATGTAAGTGAGGCGCCTTTATATAGTCTGTAACCCCCCGAATTCCAAATAAGACTGAATTCGAAGTTCCACAGGATCTTTTCACTTCTCTTCGTACAATTTTACAAGGAATTAAAAACTTTTGTTACATCAGAGTTACATTTACATTACATTTATACAGCAGAAGCAATTTACAGTAATTACATGAATAAAATGTACAACACTTGAAACATTCTTTAAGCAGCATGCGTACTTTAATCCTGTCAATCTCTTTATCCTGCATAGAAACTATGGGCTCGTCAGTTCATTTAACTGACGCAAGGATATAATAAATAAATTTTCTCCTACTTAGAAAGCACACACTTGTCACAAACAAAACTACGGGGACTATCCTATTGATGTCGTGTTGTGCCTGTGCACTTAGTCCTAAATGCAGTTGTTTATATTATATGACACTAATGCGCACTTGTTCGGATTCTATGCTTCCCATACTACAAAGGTTCAAGGGCAAGCCCTTAATCGTACTTCATCTTGTAGGGTTCAGTCCCTCGCCATGACCTAAACTACTACGGTAACTACGGTAAGTATCCTAGATGTTCTATGAATTACGAGCCCATGTCCAGACAATCTGGAGGGGAATCTCACACACTGACATAACACATCATGCAGGCAATCTATGGATAATTTAGCCTCCGTCGTGGAACGATGGCACCACCCGTAGTCACCAAACACCCCACAAGCGTCGCCACCGGGAAGATAATTCCGGAGTAGTGCTCACGCTGTGTCATGATGCATCAAGTAGGCAATCTGTGAATTACTCTCACACCGCCAGTCCGATGGCCCTCATACTCATGTTTTTCTCTCACTTTCGTCACATCACCACTATGTGTCTAGTCCTTAATTATTTGAATCATGAATAAAATCAACCCCTAGAGCTAGCTCTTTCCTCTATACCGGTCTTAAACATCAATCAACAATATGACCAAACTTGGTCTTTTCTTTTCAACTTCTCATCTAAAAAATATCTTTCAATGCCGGTATAAGCCTTAGCAACTCTTGAGCTTTCAATTCCATTTCATTTGTGTATTCATATTCATAGAACTTTTCATAATTTATCCTGATATTTGATTTCACTTTCATATACAATTTCATGCATAGAATAAATTTCATTTGTCACATTCATAATTCATTCTTTCCACATAATTCTCTTATTATCTTTTTAATAATACTAAACCTAAAATTCATACTTTCAATTTTTTTTTTTCCATTATCAAATCGCTTTTAAAATCTCTTTTAATCAATACATTTTTCTTTATCCAAAGACAATTTAAACTAACAATTTATAGTAAGTTCTTTCTTGCAAAAATAGTCTCAAATTCTCATTTATACTAGGCCAAGGGTTAAAGAAAATTATCTCATGAAATCTGGATATCATTTGAACTTCAGGGCAGTCGACTGTTAAAACATAGTCGGTCGACTGTTCTGCGAGGATTTAAAAACTCGAAAATTAAATAGTCTGGACAGTCGACTGTTAAGGCATAGTCGGTCGACTGTTCTGCGAGGATTAAAAACTCGAAAATTAAATAGTCAGGACAGTCGACTATTAAGGCATTGTCGGTCGACTGTTCTGCGAGGATTAAAAACTTGAAAATTAAATAGTCAGGACAGTCTACTGTTAAGGCATAGTCGGTCGACTGTTCTGCGATTAGAATCCGAAATTTGGACTTTATACAATAACTCAAGATTTTCAAAACCATTTAACTCTCATTTTTCATTATTTTTACGAAAATGGTCACAAAACTTTATGTCCTCTTAATTTGCCTCTTTTCAAAGAGAAAAATTCTAAATTGGCAATTCTCAAATGGGTTACTCTTTATTAAACTAATAATTTCCTCATTTTCTTCTTTTATCAATAAAATCCAATCCTTTTCTTAACTTAGCCCCTAACTACAAACATGCTCATTTCCAACAAAACAACATGTAAAATTTGGGGATTTTTGTATCAATCTTAATAAACATGTATGATTTGTTAATCAATCTACTTTCATAACAAGGAGATTTTCTCATAGTTCACATCATATAAACCACACATTTATTCACATTGCATTTTTCCACATTCATGAATAATTCAACATAAAGATTCACAATTTCTTAATTAGCAAACGAGCATATTATCAAATTATCACAACAATATTTCTATTCACATCATTCAAACAATTTACTACTTATTTCATGCAATTTCACATGGGTTCATTTTCTCCTTAAACATGGTACTAACATAAAGTAATATTTCCTTTTCTTATTTATTTAACATGATTACACACTTAAACCTAGCATGGAAACTAGTTAGAAGTTGGAGAAAATTGCCCACCTCTAATGGAGAGAAAAAAAACAAGAACTTCTAAAGGATCTCCTAGAATGAACAAGCGAAGCCTTCTCCTCCTAGATCGAGCCACCAATTGACTTCTCCTCCTTGCTTGTATGGAACCCGAGCCTTCTCTCCTTATTCCTTGAGGTATGCTGGCCACTCCTTGGATGAGGAACACACACTACTAGCACTCAATCTTCTGACACACAACTCTCCTAATCTTTTACTCACAATTTGTCTTTCTTTCTTTCTTTCTTTTTCAATTTTTTTTCAATTGTAAATGTGAGTGAATGGGAAGGGTATTTATACTAATTTGGAGTGCAAATGGAGGGCTAGGATTTCTTCAAATGGTTAAGGATCAAGGGCCAACATGAATTAGGGAGTTGTAGCAACTGCCCATGATGGAGCAACCACCTGTCCACTTCATCCACCTCTCCCTCTCTCTTTGAATAATCTGGCCTACACTATGGTGCACTTGAACGTGTTAGTGCAGTGCACATGCAAACTAGTACCCCTACCAAAAGTTTGTTCATGTATTTTAATTAATTGTTTACTAAATTGGTCTACACTACAAGTTAGGTTAATTGAAAGAGGAATTAAATTAAATGGGCTCACTAATAGGCCAAAAGACCATGTGCTCTAGTAAATTAATTAATAAATTAATTATAATGGGCTAGAAAGAGATAATTAGGCCCATGATTTTATTTAGGCTTTAAAAATAGATCTTTTAGGAAATAAAGAGAATAATTACTAGCTCAAGCTATCAAAAAATATTTTCTCTTGAAAAATGCATATCAAATTATACGTGCAAAACATATAAAATCACAAACTCTTATAAATAAAAATTTAGGATGTTACAACACTTTCTCTAGAATAGTTCTGTCTCCGGAACTACACTTAAAGAGTGAGAAAATAGAAATACAATAAGAAGAAAAGAAAAGAAAAGAAAAGAAGATACAAATCAAACAAAGAGCTCAGGATGATCTTTCATCATCCTCTCCTCAGATTTCCAATTAGCCTCTTCAACCAACTGGTTTCTCCAGACTACTTTGACCATGGGTATCGTCTTGTTCCTCAAGACTTTCTCCCAACGATCGACAATATCAACCGGAAGCTCAATGTAACTCAGATCCAACTGCAAACCCTCCAGCACTTCGGGCAAATGATGACTCGGATCTGGAATGTACCATCTCAGCATAGACACATGGAAGACATTGTGCACCTGAGACAACTCTTCCGGCAACTCCAACCGGTAAGCAATTTTCCCAATCCACTTCAATATCTTGTACGAGCCTATGAACCTTGGGGATAACTTCCCACCTCTGCTGAAGCGAATCACACCCTTACTAGGTGAAAGCTTCAGAAAGACAAAGTCATCAACCTCAAACTCAAGGTCCCTCCTCCGGTTGTCTGCAGAGCTCTTCTACCTATACTGAGCATCAACCAACCTCTTCCTGATCAGATCGATCCTTTTAGAGGTCTGCTGCACCCAATCTCAGGCCCAAACATCTACCGCTCCCCAACTTCAAACCAACAAACAGGTGTTCTGCATTTCCTGCCATACAGAGCTTCGTACGGTGCCATCCCAATACTAGTCTGAAAACTATTGTTGTAGGAAAACTCCACCAGAGCTAGATGCTTTTCCCAACTTCCTTCAAAATATAGAACACAACACCGAAGTATATCCTCAAGAATACGGTTGATTCTCTCGGTTTGCCCATCGGTCTGAGGATGAAAAGTAGTACTAAAATCTATCTTAGTATCCAAAGCTATCTGAAGTCTCCTCCAGAAATGCGAGTAAACCGCGCATCTCGATCAGACACAATGGTTAACGGAACACCATGAAGCCTGACGATCTCTCTAACATACAGCTCGGCCAACTTGTCCATAGACGAAGTGAGTTTCCTCGCCAAGCAGTGAGCGGACTTGGTTAGTCGATCGACTATGACCCAAATCGCATCATTTCCCTTTGAACTCTTGGGCAAACCCGTGATGAAATCCATACTAATGTTATCCCACTTCCATTCCGGAATAGATAACGGTTGCAATAGACCTCCGAGTTTCTGATTCTCAGCTTTGACCTACTGACAGATCTCACACTTCGCGACAAACTCGGCCACATCCCGCTTCAAACTTGACCACCAAAAATGTTGCTTAATGTCCTTATACATCTTGGTACTCCCAGGATGTACAGACAAAAGAGTAGCATGTACCTCCTGAAGAATACTCTCCTGTAATCCTGCCTGATCCGGAACACATAGCCTCTTTCCAAACCACAACACCTCATCCCTGATCTGAAACTCTAACAACCTGCCAGAACTTGCCCCTTCATCTTCTGAATCTCTGCATCTTCCTTCTGACTTGCGATAATCCTTTCATTCAGCGTTGGTTGGAGCCTCAACCGAGCTAAAGATGATCCCAAGTCTTACAGAACAACTTCAATACCAGCCCGATCCAACTCTTATGCAAGCTGCCTCTGAGTTGTAATCAAACTAGCCAGAATGCTCTTGCGGCTAAGTGCATCAGCAACAACATTAGCCTTCCCAGGGTGGTACTTAATCTCTGGACGAATATCTTCAAGTATTTCCAGTCATCTCCGTTGCCTCAGATTCAGGTCCTTCTGCTGATAGATGTACTTCAAGATTTTATAATCCGTGTACATGTTCAGCTTCCCACCATACACGTAATGTCTCCATTGCTTCAAGGCAAAAATAATTGCAGCCAACTCTAGATCATGAGTCGGATAATTCTTCTTATGCGGTCTTAGTTGCCTAGACCCATAAGCGATCACTTTCCCTTCTTACATTAAGACACAACCAAGCCCGTAATATGAAGCATCGCTGTAGACATCATACTCAACACCTGCTCTAGGCAAAGCTAAAATTGGAACAGTAGTGAGCTACTCTTTCAACTCCTGAAAGCTTACCTCGCACTACTCAGTCTACTTGAAGTTCGCATTCTTCTTGGTCAGACTAGTGAGTGGCACGGCTATCTGAGCATAGCCCTGAATGAACCTCCTATAGTATCCAGTTAGCCTAAGGAAATTCATGATTTCCTTCACTGTAGTAGGCCTTGCCCAATCCTTCACTGCCTCTATCTTCTGCGGATCAGTTGCCACTCCCTCTTTAGAAAGGATGTGACTTAGGAACGCCACTTCAGATTTTCAGAAATCGCACTTGGACAACTTGGCATACAACTCATGCTCCTGGAGCTTCTTCAAAACTGCTGCTACATGCTCAGTATGCTCCTCCTCCGACTTGGAGTACACAAAAATATCGTCGATAAACACCACGATGAAAGAATCAATAAACGGTCTCAGAACTCTGTTCATCATATCCATGAAGATTACAGGTGCATTCGTTACTCCAAATGGCATAACTAAGAATTCGTAATGCCCGTGTCGGGTTCTGAACGCAGTCTTATGCACATCTTCAGCTTTCACTCGAACTTGATGGTATCCCGATCGAAGATCTATTTTGGAGAAAACAGCTGCTCTTTGTAGACGATCGAACAAGTCATCAATTCATGGAATCAGATATTTGTTCTGAACAGTGACCTTAATCAGCTCTCGGTAATCGATGCACATCCTCATCGAACCATCCTTCTTCTTTACCAACAACACTGGTGCTCCCAAGGTGATGCACTCGGTTGAATAAAGCCTTTCTCCAATAGTTCCTCAATCTGCCGTTTGATCTCATCTTGCTCCACAAGTGCCATCCTATACGGTGCCTTGAAAATTGGTGCACTCCCTGCCTGAATAGTGATGCTAAACTCTACATCATGATGCGAGGGTAATTTTATCAACTCTTCCAAGAACACAGTTGGGTAATCAGAACCACTGGAATTTGCTGCACCTCTACAGGAATCCCCTTCCTCTTGTTGATAGCAGCAACCAAGCCTGAACATCTCCTCTTCCCTTGGAAAGTGACTTCAGGTCCACCTGGAGCCTTCACTGTTACTTCTTTGGTCTTGCACTCGATGCTTGCACTGTACACCGACATCCAATCAATGCCAATGATAACATTGACTCTCAAGACATTCACCTCGATCAGATCAATCCCGAAAATTCTGTCCCCAATCTCGATCTTGCAGTCCGCATAGTACCGATCAGTGGTTAAAGTCTCCCGTGATGGAGTAGCTACTACTAAGCCCTTGCCTGGATAGACTTTCGGTTCGACTCCCAAAACTTTAGCAAACTTAGGTGATACAAAAGTGTGAGAAGACCCAATATCGAACAAAACAATAGCTTTCTTTTCATTCAAATAAAGTTATCCTGTTACATAACACACACTCGTTACATAACAGTTCACTAAATAAAGCGGGAAAAGAAGAACAATAGAAAACACCCCTAAACATCCCCCTAGTACCAGTGATGACGTGATCCACCTCATCAGCGTCAGCTTCAGTCAAGGCGAATACTTGCCCCTGCTGGTACGACTTCTTCACGGCCTACTGAGTTGGTCCCTTACGAACGACACCTTGCATCTTAGGGCACTGGGATCGGTAATGACCTCACTCCCCACAGTTGTAACAATGTACCACCGGAGGTCTCACCCATACATTCCCAGGTCTCCCAGCCACACTGACAGCGTTCGCCCTAGTCAGTTTGAACCTTTAGGCCGGCGGCTATCCTCTGAAATTGCCAAAAACAATGGGCCTCTTCTCCACATTCCAGTTGTTCCTCCGATTCTGAACAGCATGGAACTGCTCCATGTCTGCCTCCGTGGCTGCAGCTCATTTGACCAACTTGTCAAACCTCTTGATACCGAGGGGTATCATCCGCGATCTCAGACTTGGCCTCAAACCATGCTCGAATTTTCGAGCCTTCTTTGCCTCGTCCATCACCAATTCAGGAACATACCTCGAGAGCTGAGTGAACCTTGTCTCATACTCCCTGACCGACATGTCGCCCTGCTGCAGCGCCAGAAATTTCATGGCCTTCTTCTCCAGGACGTCTGATGGAAAATAATGACTGCAGAACTCCTCCAAGAATTCCTCCCAGCCAAGAATAATATCTCCCATCGTCCGCTTCATCGACTGCCACCACACAGCCGCATCCTTCTCAAACTGCAGTGCAACCAACTTCACCTTGCTGCCCTCCAGAGTCTCCAAGACTTCAAAGATAGTCTCGATCTGTCAGATCCAATTTTCAGCTGCTTCGGGGTCTGACTTCCCCTCAAACATAGGTGGTTTCATCTGCTTGAATGATTCCACGAGTTGATTGCTTCGGGTACTAGATTTACAGGCACCCTCCCTTGGTTCTGATTCATGGCAACAACATTGAGTGTTTGATACACCCTCACTAATTCTATTTCCAAGTCCAGACCTTCTTCGCTTCTAGCTCTTCTTCCAACCATATTCTAATGCAAAAGGTCCATTAAATTCGAAGTAGAAAACATGAATTTAAATTAACTCTTCATTTCATTGAATTTCAAACTTTTGTACATTCGAATTTAAAATATTTCTGATATCAAATGAAAGCAGTAAGAAGATACAACATTCTAGTTCCTACGGTTCCTCTTGATTTCTCGAAGCTCTTCCCGTAGTTCCTCCACTTCCTCCTTCAGTACATCGTACATGTTTTTCCTCTTCTCGAGTTCCCAAACACGATGACTGAGCGTGGCAATGCTCTCCTTGCACTTCGCACACTGTGCCAGCAGCAGCTCTGCTCTCTCCCTCTGAGTCTCAACCTGCCTCTTAAGAGACACAATGAGGCTGCTCGGAACTGGTTCTTCCTCGTCGGAGGAATCATCAGATGAATCCGGAGGTGGAGTGATGTCTCTGGACTCAGGCCATTCCTCTTCGAATTTTTAGGATCTTCCTCGTCTAAATTAGCTTGCCCGGGGTAGTAATCCTCCTCAACTATGTGCCAGTCATCACCTCCAGCTGGGTCGAAGTGGTCCGCCATCTTAGAGAAAGGAGAAGAAGAAGCATAAATCATAGAGCAACACAAATGTAAGTGACTTACATTTAAATTTCTAGACTCAACACACACTCTAATGTTCACTCTAGGGTGTCGTTCCTTATAAATTTGTACTACTTGGAAGCGTAGCTCTGATACCACTCTGTAACACCCCGAATTCCAAATAAGACTTAATTCGAAGTTCCACAGGATCTTTTCACTTCTCTTCGTACAATTTTACAAGGAATTAAAAACTTTTGTTACATCAGATTTACTTTTACATTACATTTATATAGCGGAAGCAATTTATAGAAATTGCATGAATAAATTGTACAACACTTGAAACATTCTTTAAGCAGCATGCATACTTTAATCCTGTCAATCTCTTTATCCTGCATAGAAACTATGGGCTCGTCAGTTCATTCAACTGACGCAAGGATATAATACATCAATTTTCTCCTACTTTGAAAGCACACACTTGTCACAAACAAAACTACGGAGACTATCCTATTGATGTCGTGTTGTGCTCTGCACTTAGTCCTTAATGCAATTGTTTATATTATATGGCACTAATGCACACTTGTTCGGAATCTATGCATCCCATACTATATAGGTCCGAGGGCAAGCCCTTAATCGTACTTCATCTTGTAGGGTTCAGTCCCTCGCCATGACTTAAACTACAACGGTAACTGCGGTAAATATCCTAGATGTTCTATGAATTACGAGCCCATGTCCAGACAATCTGGAGGGGAATCCCATGCACTGACATGACACATCATGTAGGCAATCTATGGATAATTCAGCCTCCGTCGTGGAACGATGGCACCACCTGTAGTCACCAAACACCCCACAAGTGTCGTTACCGGGATGATAATTCCGGAGTAGTGCTCACACCGTGTCATGACGCATCAAGCAGGCAATCTGTGAATCACTCTCACACCGCCAATTCGATAGCCCTCATACTTGTGTTTTTCTCTCACCTTCGTCACATTACCACTATGTGTCTAGTCCTTAATTATTTGAATCAAGAATAAAATCAACCCCTAGAGCTAGCTCTTTCCTCTATACCGGTCTTAAACATCAATCAACAATATGACCAAACTTGGTCTTTTCTTTTCAATATCTCATCCAAAAAATATCTTTCAATGCCGGTATAAGGCTTAGCTACCCTCTAGCTTTCAATTTCATTTTATGTTCATAGCATTTGTGTATTCATATTCATAAGAATTTTCATAATTTATCATGATACTTGATTTCACTTTCATGTGCAATTTCATGCATAGAATAAATTTCATTTGTCACATTCATAATTTATTCTTTCCACATAATTCTCTTAATCTCTTTTTATCAATACTAAATCTAAAATTCATACTTTCAATTTTTTTTTCCATTATCAAATCTCTTTTTAAATCTCGTTTAATCAATACATTTTTATTTATCCAAAGACAATTTAATCTAACAATTAATAGTAAGTTCTTTCTTGCAAAAATAGTCTCAAATTCTCATTTATACTAGGCGAAGGGTTATAGAAAATTATTTCATGAAATCTGGATATCATTTGAACTTCAGAGTAGTCGACTGTTAAAACATAGTCGGTCGACTGTTCTGCGAGGATTTAAAAACTCGAAAATTAAATAGTCAGGACAGTCGACTGTTAAGGCATAGTCGGTCGACTATTCTGCGAGGATTAAAAACTCAAAATTAAATAGTCATGACATTCAACTGTTAAGGCATAGTTGGTCGACTATTTTTCGAGGATTAAAAACTCGAAAATTAAATAGTCAGGACAGTCGACTGTTAAGGCATAGTCGGTCGACTGTTCTGCGATTAGAATCTGAAATTTGGACTTTATACAATAACGCAAGATTTTCAAAACCATTTACCTCTCATTTTTCATATAAAAGACTATTATTTCATTTGTACGAAAATGGTCACAAAACTTTATGTCCTCTAAATTTGTCTCTTTTCAAAGAGAAAATTCTAAATTGGCAATTCTCAAATGGGCTACTCTTTATAAAACTAATAATTTCCTCATTTTCTTCTTTTATCAATAAAATCCAATCCTTTTCTTAACTTAGCCTTAACTACAAACATGTTCATTTCCAATAAAACAACATGTATAATTTGGAGATTTTTTTATATCAATCTTAATAAACATGTATGATTTGTTAATCAATCTACTTTCATAACAATGAGATTTTCTCATAGTTCACATCATAGAAACTACACATTTATTCACATTGCATTTTTCCACATTCATGAATAATTCAACATAAAGATTCACAATTTCTTAATTAGCAAACGAGCATATTATCAAATCATCACAAAAATATTTCTATTCACATCATTCAAACAATTTACTACTTATTTCATGCAATTTCACATATGTTCATTTTCTCCTTAAACATGGTACTAACATAAAGTAATATTTCCTTTTCTTGTTTATTTTAACATGATTACACACTTAAACCTAGCATGGTAACTAGTTAGAAGTTGGAGAAGATTGCCCACCTCTAATGGAGAGAAAACAAATGAGAACTCCTAAAGGATCTCCTAGAATGAACAAGCGAGGCCTTCTCCTCCTAGATCGAGCCACCAATTGACTTCTCCTCCTTGCTTGTATGGAACCCAAGCCTTCTCTCTTTGCTCCTTGAGGTATGCCAGCCACTCCTTGGATGAGGAACACACACTACTAGCACTCAATCTTTTGACTCACAACTCTCCTATTCTTTTACTCACAATTTGTCTTTCTTTCTTTCTTTCTTTTTCAATTCTTTTTGAAGTGTAAATGTGGGTGAATGAGAGGGGTATTTATACTAATTTGAAGTGCAAATTGAGGGCTAGGATTTCTTCAAATGGTTAAGGATCAAGGGCCAAGATGAATTAGGGAGTTGTAGCAACTACCCATGATGGAGCAACCACCTCTCCACTTCATCCACCTCTCCCTCTCTCTTTGAATAATCTGGCCTACACTATGGTGCACTTGCACGTGCTAGTGCAGTGCACATGCAAACTAATACACCCTACCAAAAGTTTGTTCATGTATTTTAATTAATTGTTTACTAAATTGGTCTACACTACAAGTTAGGTTAATTAAAAGAGGAATTAAATTAAATAGGCTCACTAATGGGCCAAAAGACCCTGGGCTGTAGTAAATTAATTAATAAATTAATTATAATGGGCTAGAAAGAGATAATTAGGCCTAGGATTTTATTTAGCTTTAAAAATAGATCTTTTAGGAAATAAAGAGAATAATTACTAGCTCAAGCTATAAAGAAATATTTTCTCTAGAAAAATGCATATGATTATACGTGCAAAACATGTAAAATCACAAACTCTTATCAATAAAAATTTAGGATGTTACATAGTCTAACGGTGGACTCCAGGACTATAGACACAGTTTGACGGTAGACTCCGGGACCGTTGTTGCTTGCGATGTGGGATGAACCTTAATTAAATTCGGGACTATGATTGATTTGATGGTGGACTCCGGGATCATGAATAGTCGGGCGGATGGTAGACCGTTCTCTAGTGTATATGCATATACTGGGGCTAGAGGGACACTTGCGGAATGTTCGCACGATGATGATTCTGTAAGATTTGATGGTGGACTCCTGGACTGGAATCCGTACTCGTGGAGTGTTTAAACCTTAATTTAGTTACCAAGTAGTTTTGCATGGCGAGTGATTAAACCCTTTAATGTGGAGTACGTAGGTGCTTGCCCTTGGACCTATGGCGAATGGGATGCATAAAATCCGTACAAGTATGCATTAGTGCCATCATAGTATAAACATTTGCATTATGCATTTAGGTCATATCATACAATGACATGTTTAGGATAGTCACTTTTTACACTTTATTGTGCATTCTAGTTCGTGTTTACTAAAATAAGAGAGTCGTTGTTTTATAGCATTGGGTCAGTTGTATGCAACTGACGTGCCCACAGTTTTCCAGTGCAGAGCTTGGATTGGCAAAAGACGTAAAGATGAATTGATGCTAAAGATTGTTTTCAAATTTAAGTTGTTGATGTTAAAGTTGTATATACCATGTTGTATTCATTTAATTTCCGCTGCGCTGATGTAAACAACAATGTTGTATAATAAAAAATTTCAATTTCCTTGTAAAATTGTACGAATTGAAGTAAAAGATCCTGTTGTGCTACGAATTACATGTAAATGGAATTCGGGGCATTGCAGAGTGGTATCAGAGCCAACTTCAATCAGTAGTACAAAATTACAAGGACGACACATTAGGGTGCTAATCTCCGTGTTTTTACGTGTATTGCACGTGTTTTCAATACACTTGTTGATTACGTAAATTTCACCGTTACGCAAAATATCTGTAACATTATCAAAATAAATATTTTTTGTATGTTATATTTCGATTATTTATAAACATTTCCCCATTAATCAAATCTATTTTGTATTTGATTATTTATTTTTTGTGCATCGAACGTAAAATTTTTATGCACATTTTGTTACTAAATTTTCTTGAGTCATGAATAATTTTTCTTCTCATTTTCTTTGTCAAATTTTGTAATTTATTTTAAATTAAACCCAATAGGCCTCAATCTATTTTTAGCCCATTAGAAATTAATTATAAATAAAGCCCAAAATTAATTCTACTTTTAAACGAACATTTTTTCACTTGTCATGTAACAAACACCTACAATTAATTTAATGACAACTAATAAAAATCAAATTGTATGAGAAGTTGTGTGCATGTGCTTTGTAAACTTAGAGGTGGCCGGCTGCTTATGGAGGGCTGGAGAGAGAGAAGTAGGGTAGTGGGATTATTAGTGGGCAATTAAGTAGTTAGTTGATAATTAATTAATCACATTAATTAAACCCTTTATAAACTCTCCTAAACAACTAAGAGAATAACTTCAAAAAATGATGAAAACCAAAAAAAGAAGGTGTTGTTCCTGTGCTGCCGAAAGTTGCTGTCCTTCTCTCCTTTGGGCATGGTTTTCGAGGGGGGCTTAGAGACTTCTTGGGGTTGTTTGCTAGGGATTAATTAAATTCTTCTAATAGGTGAATGTTTCTTTTACTTTCTAAATTATGTTAGAATGCATGTGTAGATAAGTTTATGTTTGAATTGACAATTGGTATGAGTTCTCTAGTTAATTTTTGAGTGATGCATGTTGTGACTGTTATCTAGAAATTTTAGAAATAATGAAATGTGGAAATAAATGCATGCTAAATTTTCATTACAAGAGTGTAGGTTGTTGAATTGAGATTTTTGATTTAAAAGCATGTTGTAGGGTTATTTGGCACATAAAAATATGCCATGATTAGATTATATGAATTGTGCATATGTGTACTTAAAGTGGTCAATTTGTGTGTGAGAAATTGTGTAGTTATTAGAAGAGAGTTAACAATAATAATTGGGGATGAAAATTTCTAAGAGAAAGTATATATATATATATATATATATATATATAGTGGTTAAATTCTTCAAATTGCAACATACAAAATACTAGATTGCTAAAAATAATTATTTGAGTTAATTTGTGAACAATTTTATGCTAATGTGGGTAAAATCAATAAAGAAATATTTCTGGAAGTTTAGAAATGTATTTTGGTTAATATTAATTTGGGAGAAAAGATTAGAAATAAAAAATAGTTGAAAAAGTAAAATTGAGTTATAAACAGAGGGCGGGGTTATAGAGAATTTAATCCCTATAATGTTAGTTAGGCACTTGGCCTTGGTGGCTAGCGCATTGCGCTACCACATGGCGCTCGGGGGGGGGGGGCGAGGGGGGGTCCTCTTATCGCGGGTTCGAGCCTGGGGTTGGCTCTGTTGAATTTTATTTTTTTAAAATAAAATTAAATGAAGACTTTTGGGTTATAAAAAGAACCGAAGGGTTTTCCTTCTCAAAAAAAAATGATTGGTCTGATGTTTGGGCTTGCGGTTGGCTCACTGTTGGTCTCGAGTTCAAATCCAGGTGACCACCTTTTGAATTTATTTTTATTTTTGATCCTTATGCAAGATTTAAAAATTGGGAAAATTCATGGAAATATTATATGACATTATTAGAACACTTGAGAATTATTTCTTAGTATTTTAAAAGATATTTGAGAATTTAATATTCATATTTATGTGTTAGATGAGATTGAAATCCAAGAAAATGAATAAAGATTTAAGAGTTGGTTGATAACAAAATCAAATCCATGATTAAGAGATTAAAAATAGAGATTTCTAGTGATAAATCTTTAAGAGTTGTGTTTTAAATCTTAAACAACTTTTGTATTAAGAATGATACTTGAAGTATAGATGAATGTGAAAAGGGGTTTTATTATTCAAAGGAACATTGTGAATTATTAAAGTGAATGGTTGTGTGATCAACCAAGAAGTGTTTACTTCATGATTGATAAATAAGAGAATGGATGAAAAAATTGAATAAGATGTGAATAAATAAAATTGAGAATATGAATAATAAGGGTATGCGTACCCCATAATGTTGAACATGAAAAGATATTGATTCTAGAGGCTAAGTGAGACCTAGGCTACCGGCAAGTGATGAAAATGATTATTTGATTTTGAGAAATGGTCAATATGGGCTGTAGTTTTCGGTATTTTGTTTAAGTTCGGTAGGAGGGTAAGATAGCTCTAGTTGATATTATTTATCAATGTTTCAAACTTAAGGATAAGCACTTGGAGAAGATGTAATAAAATTTTGGCAAACATACCACTATATAGTCTGACGATGGACTCCAGGACTATAGACCCAGTTTGACAGGTGGACTCCGGGACTGTGGTTGCTTGCAATGTGAGACGGACCTTAATTAAATCTAGGACTATGATTGATTTGATAGTATAAATAGTTGCATTAGGCATTAAGTCATATCATATACTGACATGTTTAGGATAGTCACTTTTTACACTTTATTGTGCATTCAAGTTTGTGTTTGTCAAAGTAAGAGAATCGCTATTTTATAGCATTGCATCAGTTGTATACAACTGACGTGCCCACAGTTTTTCAGTGCAGGGCTTGGAGTGGCAAAAGACATAAAGATGAATTGATACTAAAGATTATTTTCAGATTTAAGTTGTTGATGTTAAAGTTGTATTTGCCATGCTATATTCATTTAATTTCTGCTGCATTGATGTAAAAAACAATGTTGTATAATAAAAAGTTTTGATTTCCTTGTAAAATTGTACGAATTGAAGTAAAAGATCCTGTTGTGCTACGAATTACATGTAACTGCAATTCGGGACGTTACATTTATTATCAACCACCTCGTCCATTTATTTAATCCAATGGAGTAATATCCATGAAATTTTCACAAAAGAGTACTCTAAATTTGTATTCTTCAACCAACTCTTAAATATTTTTAAACATGTACATTTCCCTTTAGATTTGAATTCAAAAATCTCGGTTAACACATTATGTAATATAAATATGACTTTTAATTCTCAAAATATAAAATAGAATAGGGTGAGATTATTTCCAAGTATTCTAATAATATTCTAAAATATTTCTATAAAATTTTCCCATCTTTTAAAAACTTGAATAATCACAAAACAAAATAAAACCCAAAAGTGTAGATGCCCAGATTCGAACCTAGGACCACTTAACAACCAAACCACACATACAAACTAGTGAACCAACTCACTGTTGGTGACACAATCCCCTCTGAGTTCCTTTTGTAACCCATAAATGCTGTTTCATAAATTTCCAAAAAAAATAAAGAAAAGGTAGAGCCTCCTAGGGTCGGACCTGCGACCTAGAAACCCCCCAAGTGCACGCGCTAACCACTATGCCCAAGCTTCTTTTTTGATTACATAGGTGTTTAAAATCTTTTAACTCTGCTCTCTGTTTCCATCTCATTTTAATTTATTCATCTATTTTGATTTCTATCGCTTTCCATCATAATTAATACTACTAAATTACATTTCTAAACTTCCAGAAATGCCTTTCCCCTAATTTTATCAATAGTAGCAAGAAGTTGTTCACAAATTAACTTAAAATAATCACTTTTAGAAATCTTACACTCTGCTTAAATTTGTAAAATTGCCTACTCTTTTTATCAAACTAGTTTGAGTATATTTCCTCTTAGCCATTATTCTTAGTTTATGAAAAATCTTACCTCTCCATTAACTTATAGTTCACCCCTAATTTTACATGAAACTTCACAAGTTTTTACACACACACAATTTGTATACATGATTTAATCATGGCATACTACTATATGCCTAACATCACTACAACACGCTCTAAATAGAATTTTAATTTGACAACAAAAAAATTCTATACTGTAATTTTTCAACTAGCATGCATTAATTTCTCATATTTCATTACTACTACAAAAACTCTAGATGTCAACACAACATGCATCATAACAAGTTTAGAAACTAAAGAACTCATACCAATTTCTTATTTCAAGTAAATTTTATCTAAGCATGCATTCTACAAACAATTAGAAAGTAAAAGAAGCACCCACCTCAAAAGGTGAATTCCTAGCAAGTATGAACTCTTAAAGAAGCCGCAAAGCCTCCTCGAAATCTGTGCTCCAAATGAGAAGAACCAAAGCATTAGGAAACAAGGACAGTGAAAATTTATTTTTTTTTGATTTTTTGTTTGTTCTTTCTGTTTAGAAGTATGGTGGGGGTAATTATAAAGGGATTAAATTAATGGAAAGTTGATTAACTACCCACTAACTAATAATCACCCACTAATACACTTCTAAATCCACTCACCCATCTCCAAGGTACAGCCGGTCAACCATCCAAGGGTGAGAAAACACGTGCACGTGCACCCTATGTGCACACTCTTCTCACACAATTTTTTTATTAATTTTTATTAAATTAGATGTAGGTGTGTGTTACACATGACAAGTGTACTAGCTTTTTAAATGTTCATTTAAGTGCACAAATAATCATGGACTTTAAATTTATAATTAATTTTTAGTGGGCTACAAAAATAGATTTAGGCCTAGTGGATTTTATTTAAAACAAATCACATAATTGTGACTAGAAAAATGAGAAGAAAAATATTCATAACTCAAGAAAATTTTAGGAACTAACATGTGCACTGTAACACGTGCGCCCCACGTAAAAACAAATATTCAAATGCGAAATGGATTTGATCAACGGGAAAATGTTTATAGATAATCAAAATATAACATACGGAAAATACATTTCATTAATTTTATATATACGACATTGTAATTAACACGTACATAGAAAACACGTATAAAAATATATTTGAGTCAAAATATGAGAAAAATGAATTTCAATTTATAAAAAGAATTCGAACGACTTATAAAAATAATTAGTTGAAATACGTTGAAAAATTACACGTAGCGGTGGAATATACGTAATCGTCACGTGTATTGAAAACACGTGCAATGCACGTAAAAACATAAAGATTAAAATAAATATTTGAGTTGGCTCAAAATAAGATAAAAATGAATTTTGAGATGACGAAAAAAATATAATTAATCGAAATACAAAAATACGTAGGAGAATTATATTAAAATACGCTACGGATACTACTCGTAATGGTACAAAATACATGTGGGTAACATTCGTGGGCAAAATTGTCATAACTCAATTTTGCGGGGTGTTACAAGCCTCCTCCATGACCATTTAGGGGTCGACGGTCCCTCGGGAAGAGACTGCGCTCCTTATTCTGACCATGGGAGGAATGACGACTTTGGCTCGGAGGATGCTTAGAGGGTCCTTTATTTCTAGAGCGGTTGAGGTTGTGGCTAAGGTCCCTCTCTTCTTGCTGATTGCCAATCAGGTTCCAGAGATCCGAAACCACTAGGGGCTCGTCTTTTCGGGTGACCGATCGGGGGGCTCACGGAGCCGGACCGTGCAGGCGTTCGACCCGCGGCTGTTGCGACCCCTGAGTGACCGGTCGACTGCAAGAAGGACGAGGAGGAGGAAGAAGTGAAGGGTTGGCATGGTGCCTCACTGTAGTAGTCTTCTTGGCATTAGGGGCCATGGGTGAAGATGGCTACTGTGTAGGATCAGAATCAGAGGTTGGATCGGTCTGCTTTCCTACAGACGACACCAATATGTTGCCGCTGTATTTCAGGTGTAGGAGAAATAGATGATGAGTTATTTGGAAGAGAGAGAAGCACAAATCTCAGCCGTTGATCTGACCATGATATGAGGGTAGAGTATAGTTGGATTTAGTGGATTTGGTGGTGGTTGACTGCCGTGGACACCTGCAAAAAGCTTAAAACACTGAGAGTATTCCCGGCGACAGGTCATTCGACGATCAAGTCAGTAACCAGAAGTCAAAGCTGAGTTTAATTACTAAAATGGTGATGACCTCTTAATGGTGGAGAGGGAGAAGTATTTATAGATCTTGGAGGGTGAGCCAAATAGGAAAGAATCTGTGATTGAGAAATCAGTTATTCAATCCCTGATTTGGGGGGATTTGACTAACAGCTGTGATTAGTTGGAAATCCCCCTCTGTTAGGCAGAAGTGAGCCCTGAGTGCTGATCTGGGTGAGCTGACGGGCCTGGAGGAGGCCCATGTTCTTCTAGCAGGCCTACTACCAACATGAAAGCACTGTACTACTATTGGAAGCTTTGAGATGCGTCTGAGATTGTATAACCCCGATCAGTTGTAATTCTCACCTACATTAGGCATCAGGCATTTCGATGCCATTGTTGGGGATAGCGACATCAGTTAAAAGTTGTTTTCATACTTACAATTTTCAAGTCAGAGAGTTCACAAATGAGTAGGAAATGTACTTATGTCGTTACTTCAAAAAGCAGCATGTGAACTTTTTTTACAGATGCCGCTATTGAAAACAACGGTATAGAAATAACCTATGTCGTTGTTGCTAATAACGTTTGTGTCAAAAACTAGGGTCATTTGGGTAATTATTTTCTAAAGTGGGTCAGTTTGGTCAATATTTTCAAGAAGTGGGTCAGTACAGAAAAAGTTATGACTGAGTAGGGCAGTGCGAGTTGGACACCTACCCTCCAAGGTATTGTTGGAGGGACCCATATGTTATTTCCCACACTTGCTAGATTATGATTAGTTATGTTGTTACTAGGTACATTCGTCTCACCCTCCAAATGTGGAATATGTGGCTTTATTCCACATTTTTCTTCACAAATAAAAGAAAGGGGAAAAAGACAGTTGGAATCCATGAAAGGTTAACTAAAATTAAACTAATAGACTGTATAAGAAAATACATACATATATACATATAATAAAAAAAATATAAATATAAATAAAATTTATAAATGTGAGTTCGACAAGCTGCACATGTGCATATCACCACGCCAACAAATAATGACGTCCACTTTTCCCCTTTAGGAGATGTAAGCCTAGTGCACCTTCAAAGTGCAATGAATGCCTTTGGCGTAGGCCTGGGCTTTCTTGATCACCCAACAAGACCACGTTGGGTTGATAATGGGCTGGGGCCGGCCCTTTGGGGCCCTGACCCCGACCCAAAAAAAGCTCTACCCTGGTCCCGACCCTCTTGTATAAGGGTAGAGCTAAGGTCTAAATTTTAGGCATTTCTAAAGATAGGTTAGGTCTGAGGTTTAACTCGACCCTACCCCGGCCCGACCCTAACCCTAGCCTTTTTAAGTCCCTAAGTAGGCACTAGTCAGACCCTACTATTTTAGTATAGTAAATGTACATATTGTATATTTACCAATTTACAAAAGACCTTATGTTTGGCCCATTTTACCAAGCCCATACATACTCTTTACAGATAAAATAGGAAAACACCTAAATTATATTATATTTAGGGATGAAACTGATGCTATCGATCCTTTTTATTTCTACTATTATAAGTTTATAACATGAGATAAGAAATATAATTTTTGCTTTATGTTGTTTTTTGAGCGTCACGATGTTGTATTTAGTAGGTGACATTGTAACATTTGTAGTATTGTTTGAGCTCTTTGTTACATGATTAACTCTTTAATGAAAGTCATCGGTTGATGATGATGTCACTGATCATCTTTGAGTAAAAAATAACCATTGGCTATCTCTCTTTCTCTTTTTTTTGTTGATGTTATTCTGATTGTACAATCATGTGTTATATTCATTTAATTGATAAAATGATAAAATAATGAGTACATTTTGATAATTTTCTTTGACTAAAATAAAAGTCATGGGCCGAATGAAGGCCCTAGGTGGGCTTGGGTCGAGATTCGGTAGGGCTGGGGCTGAAATAAATGAAGCACGCGACTAAGGTCGGGCATAAAATTAAAGATCTTACGAAAGTAGTGTCGGAGTCGGGGTTTATGCAAGGCCTTATCCTACCTTAACCCATTATCATCCCTATGTCCAGGTAAATATGGATTGTATGGATTATGGTTATCCCACCTGGCTGTTTTAGAATTTTTTCCCAAAATGACCCTCTTTTTGAAAGTTTTTTCCGAACTGCCCTTTTTTTTGTTCCCTAAACGACCCACTCGCTTTTTGAAAAAGCGAGCTTGGTTAAAAATAACTCGCTTTTTCAGAAAGCGAGTATGAAACTTTTAATTTTCGAAAGGTTAGACTCGCTTTTTGAAAAAGCGAGTTATTTTTAACCAAACTCGCTTTTTCAAAAAGCGTGCTTGGTTATTTTGGTAAATACTTTCGAAAGTGGGTCATCTTGGTAAATACTTTTAGAAAGTGGGTTAGTTTGATAAATATTTTCAGGAAGTGGGTCATTTTGGTAACAAGTTCTTTCTATATCACATTGTCATTTCATATTCTTTAGACTACTATATATGAAATTGTTTTTCAGGACTTTCTATATCACATTGTCACTTCATCTTCTTTGGTCATGATTTGTCACTTTATCTTTGGTCATGATTTTATAAAGTTAGCAACTGTTTAGCAGTAATCGAGGATATACATAACTTGACATTATTTCAGTATACACATAATTGGTGTGTTTTAAGTTGTCGAGAATGAGCCCATAGATACTCCCAATTTCGGGTATACACATAATTGGCTTTTGACTTATCAATCATATGCGCTGAGTTCTTGCGCCAAAAGTCTCACACTCGCTTTCTGAAAAAGCGAGGGTGGTTAAAAGAGTCCATAATTTTTTTTTCGTATTTCATATTGGCGGAAATGACCAAGTTACCCCTTCCTTCATATAACCAGATTATCACCTTAGGGGTAAAAGGGTCATGCGGTAGTGAGGGATGGATGAAGTTCATCCGTCTCTCACTTTCACAATTTTTTTTATTTATAAACTTTATATTTTTAATATATATTATTTATATTTAAAGTATTAAATCCGCCGAGAGACAGAAGATCTTCATACATAAAGTTATTTATATTTATAAAGTTAGCAACTGTTTAGCAGTAGTCGAGGATATACATAACTTGACATTATTTCAGTATACACATAATTGGTATGTTTTAAGTTGTCGAGAATGAGTCAATAGATACTCCCAATCAATCTTAGCTTTTGGCCTATCAATCATATGCGCTGGGTTCTTGCGCCAAAAATTCTTCTATTAAAAGGGTGGTTGTAATAGGAACAAAAATGCAACATGTAAACATGATATGAACAAAGCGAATGGAACAGGTGACATATAAAACAAGTAATCAAGTAAACAAGTATCGAGTCAATTACAATTAATAGGTTGATTGTGGGATAGTAAATTAGGGGGTAACTTGATATAGAAGAGAGATTTAGGGATTAATTGTTGGATCTGGTCAACAATAGAGTTTGGGTTTGGATTAGCGGATCAAGACCCAATAGGAGGTGGGCTTGGTCCACGGGCTCAAAACAATTTGATTATTTAATTAGAGAATTGGGCTTATACTAATTAATTTAAATTTCTGGGCTTATACTAGTTTTGAAAGCTCGAGTTTATTTTTTCCCAACAAAGAAGAAATTTTCTCTCTTCAAAACTCGGGCTTTCAAAACAAGTGCAAGAAAAAATAAACTCGGGCTTTTAAATATATAAAGTTTATAAATAAAAAAAGTTTGTGAAAGTGAGAGACGGATGAACTTCATCCGTCCCTCACTACCGCATGACCATTTTACCCCTAAGGTGATAATCTGGTTATATGAAGGAAGGGGTAACTTGGTCATTTCCGCCAATGTGAAATACAAAAAAAATATTATGGACCCTTTTAACCACCCTCGCTTTTTCAGAAAGCGAGTGTGAGACTTTTGGCGCAAGAACTCAGCGCATATGATTGATAGGTCAAAAGACAATTATGTGTATACCGGGAATTGGGAGTATCTATGGGCTCATTCTCGACGACTTAAAACACACCAATTATGTGTATACTGAAATAATGCCAAGTTATGTATATCCTCGACTACTGCTAAACAATTGCTAACTTTATAAAATCATGACCAAAGAAGATGAAGTGACAATGTGATATAGAAAGTCCTGACAAACGATTTCATATATAGTAGTCTAAAGAAGATGAAGTGACAATGTGATATAGAAAGAACTTGGTACCAAAATGACCCACTTCCTGAAATTATTTACCGAACTAATCCACTTTCTAAAAGTATTTACCGAGCTGACCTACTTTCAAAAGTATTTACCACAATAACCAATCGTGCTTTTTGAAAAAGGCGGGTTTGGTTAAAAATAACTCGCTTTTTCAAAAAGCGAGTCTAACCTTTCGAAAATTAAAAGTTTCACACTCGCTTTATGAAAAAGCGAGTTATTTTTAACCAAACTTATTTTTTCAAAAAACGAGTGGGTCGTTTAGGGAAAAAAAAAATAGGGCAGTTCGGAAAAAACTTTCAGAAAAGGGTCATTTAGGGAAAAAATCCGCTGTTTTATAGGCCTCTCGGTCTCTCCAACTTTTTATCCCAGTAAATATTGGAGTAAAAGTCCAACCTTTCTTTCTCTCAAAATAACTAATAAATTCCTTCTCAAATGATGCAGAACCATAGTTTGTCTGACATGGAAATAGATTCATTAGCTTCCGTTAAGTTTGCTAGAATATGAGCAACAACTAGCCATAATCAGAAACTAACAATAATGATCTCAATTCTACAAAAACACAAAAGAAAGCTCTTATCATTTCATCTTTCATTGTATGAATCATCTCAATAGTTTTTCAATTTTGAGCTTATAAAAACGATAGGAAAAAAAAAAAAATCATTCTGAGTTAACCATCACATAAACTAGTTTATCTCATTATTTGAAAAATAAGTAGACTTTTTTATGATTCTTTCCAATTGCTATATGTTGAACATACCCTCAGTATAGATTGTTGTTTATGTTGGATATATATAGGTATATTCTCATTATATGCATAATATTATTTATAATAATAATTTATGAGGAGCACATGTGTTGCATAAACTACTTCCATGGATATCAGATCAAGGTTGAGTGGCCTAAAGCTCAGTACCCAAATTTCAGTTTATCCTACATATATTGGCTAGAGGTAGCTCGTAGTATGTGTATTCCAATATAGATACTCAGAGTGTAATATATGAAGCAGTAAGGATATTAACCCTAATTTTTCTCTCTCTTCTTTCTCTTATTCCTCATAATAGTTAATCATCTTGAGATTTACTGATTAATTTATTGTGACATTCGTCGGTGGGCACGCACTGTCACCATCACCGGTGAGCATCGCCGCTTGCCTCCACCGGGAGTTGCTCGCCATCGCAATTGTCGTAGCCACCTGCGGCTATGATCCATCGCCACCGCTCCACATCCAGATCCATTCTCTCTCTCTCTCTCTCTCTCTCTCTCTCTCTCTCTCTCTCTCTCTCTCTCTCTCTCTCTCTCTCAATCTCTCGATCTAATTTGCTTTGTTTTGTTTGTCAAACCCAACCCGCAAACCCGAGAGAATCCCAACCCGCATCCACGTCATCCTCCTCCCGTGATGATGCTACTTTTTGGTGTGTTGGCTTGTTGGATCTGACCCGTGTGTTTGTGTAACCCGACCCGTCTTTGTGTGAGTGGGTCCTGCTTGCTGGATCTGACCCGAGACCCGCAACCCACATCCATCTGATCATCATCTAAATTCGGTAAAATTTAAGATTTGTGCAATTTATTTAATTTAATTTATGTTTTATTGTTTAAATAGTTTTATAGAAAACCCCTCATCTTTCTCATAAATTGCGTGAGTAGTAATTATTCAGAATAAACCCTCTATTTTATGGAATTTATTGTTTATACCTTTAAGATGGAAAAATAAGGTTGTCTGTACGAGGTTCCTAAACTAAAGGGATTTAGCAGTTGGAAGAGGAAATCACAATATGTGATGAAGTTTATGAATATATTTTATACTTGCCAAATGACTTATGTCGATTGCGTCGAGGATGTGGATGATGCAACTTGGGTTACAGATGAGGACTTGTGTAGAGAGTTCATGTTGAACAGTATAACAGATCGTCTTGCAGATGTGTACATAAAGTATGAAACTGCTAAGGAGATATGAGATAATTTGATGAATGAATTCAAAAGGGAGGAGAATGTCTCTAAGACTCAATTAGTCGACAAATTCATGGCTTTTGCATTCAAAGATGAGAAATTGATTCTCCTTCAGGTAACTAATATTGAAAACTTAGTAGGTAAACTAAAAATTGAGGATGTCATTGTGTGTGATGCTTTTCTCACTTGAGCATTAATTTTTAAATTACCTGCATCATGGCTATCCTTCTGACTGAAATGTATACAGTACCTGAGCAGATTAAGCTTGCAAAACTTAAATGTTGTATTAAAGTTGAAGATGAGATTATGATTAATTTGGAATTGGTCAATAAACAATTCTCTATTGCTAACGTGTTAACCAATGCCAATTATGTTCCTAAGTTTAAGAAGAACAAGCTTAATACTAAGGGTGAACCGCCTAAGCTGGAAGTCAATAACAAGATTGGTAAAAAGAAAGGAAAGTTCTACAAGTGCAGAAAATGAGCTCACCATGCTACTGAATGTAGACTACCCAAAAAAAGAACAACCTAACAAAGAAAAAGAGAACTTGTTGGAGAAAATACTAAGCCCACAATTTTATTTGTGCTATTGGTGATGATAAGGCCAATACCTCTACTAGTTGGTTGTTTGATTTAGGAGCCACATTACATGATTGCAACAATAAAAGCATGTTAACTGATCTTAATGATGCAAACGAGTTTATCCTTATGGCAAATGGAGAATCATTTAGGGTGCTTCATATTGGAACTACAAATCACTGTCTCTCTTCAGGAAAAAATTTAATTTTGCGTCATGTTAAATATGTACCGGCTTTAGCAAAGAACTTAATCTGTGTTAGCTTACTGAGTCCTGCTGGCATGGTAGTTTCCATGATTAGTGATAAAACTATATTATCAGTTAATTCACATTACTTTGGTTATGCTTATCTAGTCAGTGGCATGTATAGACTTAGTTTAGCAAAAAAAGTGATTAATGCTGTTAGTTCCAAATTATGTAGTACTCTTACATGACATAATAGGCTGAGACATGTGAACTATATTAAATTACTTAATGTTGGTAAAACTTTTAACTTGATAATTGATACATCCATAAAACATGACAAATGTGAAGTGTGTGCTCAGACAATGGTCACTAGAAAACCATTTCACCCTGTTTCTAGGAGTACACAACTTCTTGAGCTAGTTCATTCTAATATATGTGATTTCAAAATTTTTGTAACACAAGGAGGTCAGAAGTGCTTAATCACTTTCATATATGATTATTCCAAATATTGTCACATTTATTAGTTGAAATCAATGGATGAAAACTTGTGAAATTCAAAGAATTTAAAGACCGTGTCAAAAATCAATCAAATGCCAAAATTAAAAGGTTCAGATCTGACAGAGGTAGAGAATATGTCTCAATGGATTTTATAGAATTTTGCAATTCACACAGAATTATATACGAAACAACAACACCTTACTCACCACAGTCAAACAGTATTGCCGAAAGAAATAATTGAACACTCAATGAAATGTTGAATTCTATGTTATTGACTGCTGGTTTACCTTCGTGTTTTTGGAGAGGCTGTATTGACTGCTAATAATATTTTGAACATGTTACCACACTCTAAATTGTCAGCTACACCTTATGAATTATGGCATAAACACACACCTAATTTTAATAAAGTAAAAACTTGGGGTTGTATTGCATTTGTTAGAATACCAAATCCTAGAAGGCTTAAAGTAGGAACTTGAACAAATACTTGTGTGTACTAGGGAAGTGTAGTTGATAGTGCTGCAGATAGATTTTTAGATCTATCTCTTAACCGAATAATAGAATATAGGGATGCAGAATTCTTTGAAGATGTGTTCTTCAAAGATAATGTATCACATTATCTAGCTACACAGACACAATCAATGATTCACAACAAGAATTTAGACCTAGTTTAACTGACACTAACACTTCACCAACAAATGAACCAAGAAACTCTCCGCTAGAGATAAAACACATATAACCTATGGTGATGGCTTTGTGACATATGCAATATTAACTGATCCTGTTACTGTGAAGGAAACTTTAAGGTTTAGGGGTGGTTTTCTTTGGAAAGAGGCAATTGACGATGAGATGGATACTTTATTTCAAAATAACACTTGGAAATTAGTTAATTTGCCAAAAAGGGCTAAAACTATAGGAAGTAAGTGGGTTTTGAAGAAGAAACTTAATCATAATGGAGCTGTAGAAAAGTCTAAAGCACGTCTAGTAGCAAAAGGTTATACTCAATAAAGTGGGGTAGATTACTTTTATGTTTACTCACATGTTTGTCATATTGTTACTATAAGGATTCTTCTTGACATTGTACCTATTAAAAAATTTGTTATTCATCAAATGAATGTTAAAACTGCCTTTCTAAATGAGGATCTTAATGGAGAAATCTTCTTGAAACAACCTGAAGGTTTCACTGAAGGTTTTATACTTAAAGGTTTAGAGAACAAGGTTCACAAATTAGTAAAATCTTTGCATGGCTTAAAACAAGCATCTAAATTATGGCATGAAAAAATTTATACAACAATAATGAGCTTCGATTTTGAATCAAGCAATTCTAACAAATTCCTGTATTATCATGATCTATCAAATCTAATTGCTATTATTTGCTTGCATGTCAATGACATGATTGTTATTGGAAGTGACATCTCTATCGTAATTGAAGTTAAAACAATGATATTCAAAGAATTCAGCATGAAAGACTTAGGTGTTAAGGACACCTTATTAGGTATGAGAGCAAGTTTTGCTAGGCAATTGATAATCCTTAGCCAAGCCGACTACATCGAAAGTGTGTTACCATTGTGGGTATATAGTGATTGCAAAAGGTCTGAAACACCTTAAGATTATAACAAAAAGTTGACACCTAATGATGGTGTAGTTGCAAGACAATTAGATTATTCTTAACTTATTGGAAGTCTCATGTATGCAATGACCTGCACTGGACCCTAGATAGCCTTTGCGGTAGGCATGCTTAGCAAGTTCACTAGTAATCCTAGTAATTCACATTGGAATTCCATTGAGAGGATAATGGGATACCCAAATGGTATTCAAGAGTTTGCTTTGTACTACTATGGACATCCTTCAATTTTGGAAGTATATTCTTATGCATCGTGCTACTCAGAACAAGGTGAAAGTCGACCCACTAGTGGGTCTTTGTTTGCACTAGGAGGAGAAACTGTGTCATGAAGATCTAAAAGGCAAGCAAGCCTTGCATTCTCATCCTTGGACTCTGAACTCTTTGCGCTATCTTGTGCTGGTGAAGAAGCGGGATGAATGAAAGACATGCTGCTAGATATTCCATTGAAAAGGTTAAAGTAACAACTCTTAGTCTGTTCTGCGATAACCAAACTACAAAAACTATAACAAATAATACTCTTTACAATGGTAAAAGCTGTGTTGTGTGCCTTAGATAAGCAAAGTTGAATTATCTCATTAAACAATGGATTATTACTCTTACTAATGTGCGATTAAAACAGATTGTAGCTATGCTCTTATGAAGGGACTAAATAGGGGTCAAATTGTCAAATCTGTGGGGAAAATTGTGTTAAAATCTTTTGAGTCAAAGTTTTAACACCCTAGTTGTTTTCAAAATTAAAACCCAAATTGGAGCCATAGGGTAGTTCAAATTTAAGCATCAATTTTAGGCAGTTAGCATGCTTTAGATAATTTAAAAATTCCAGGAAAATTTCAATAATATATAATATCATTCCAATTTGATGGTGCTATATATTTTCACAGTTTACTTAGAACCATCATATTATGCCTAACATGAAGCATGAAAACTTTTTTGATGTGTTTTCGATGAATAAAATTGTCGTTAGATGATTCCAATTCGATGATATGTCTTTTATGGATACTTCATTCAAATTTTGATGATTCAGCATTTAGACATGATTGATATGATAGTTCCATCATTCCAATATGGAACATAGTATAGTTTTTGTGTATAAACTATAATAGTTCTTGTACTCTAGTTTGATAAAGATACTTGATTGTGATGCTTGTGTTATACTTTTGCTAAACTAATTTGAATTGTACTATGTTCTTTGGCTTGAACTAGATACTTTTATGCAATTGTTTTAATTATGAGAAAAGTGGCTCATGAAATTCTCATTTGTAATATTTAGAAACAAATGTTAGCAAAGGCAATGGAAATGAGTATATCAACCACAATATTCGAAGATGATGATTTGCTTAACATGGAGAAGTAAACATAAAGCAGCTTGCTAAGACAGTCTGTCAGTTTTTACTTACTTGATGGAACTTCTTTTGAGTTTAAGACTCTATGCATTATTTGAGCATAAAACACTTAGTTAGGTTTTGAAGATTTTTTGCTTTGATTAATGTTGAGACTATGACAATTTTCTTTCAACTAGTTTAGTCATTGTGCATTATCCTATTATGATATGGTTTTGGAACTATTTGATTATTCAGGTGATGCTGCTTTTTTGGTGTGGGAGCAACCAGATAATGAGTTCTTTGATGTTTAGGGAAAGCTTAGATCCCACCCATTGATCAGATCTAATTTGAGGCAGATATTTGTAGTTGGATTTGGAATGGATGGCTAAGAAACCGCTGGAAACATGTAAAAAAGGTCTGAAATACCGAAACTTTTTTCTGTGATAGACTCTCCAATGATCAAGTCAGTAACTCAGCAGTGTAAATTGGTAGTGGACAAAGATTCATTACCTGGTAATGGAGGGGGAGGGGCTATATTTATTGGCCTGAGGTGGAGCAGCTACGGGAAGTTCCTAACTGACTTGGAAGATTCTTCTAATCATATAATCAAATCAGTTAGTATCTCCCTATTTTAGGGGATTTAATTGTCAGTCATAACTAGCTGGTCAATCTCCCATATTTAGGTTGCGAATCAGCATCACTCATGTGAAGAGAAGAGATGGTGGGCCAGTGGATGGCCCATGGACTAGTCGTGAGCCTGTAGTTGTTGTGAAATTAATGTTTTGCACTTAAGAACTCCAAGATTCGTGCATGAATCATATAGCCCCGATTAGATGTAATTTTTACCCATATCATAACCCCCCCCCCCCCCCCCCCCCCCCCCTCATGGTGGTTAGGTGTAGCTCTGAGGAGTAGCTCTCTCCTGGAGACGTATGGGACTACATCTGGAGGTACTGAGGGCAGTAATCGTCTTCCAGAATTTTAATTATTTTTCCATATTTTTAATTAAACTTTCCAAATTTATAATTATTTATTGGACTTTTAATTGAATTTTCTGAATTCATCATTATTTTTCAAGATATTTTTTTTAAAGAATTTTTAAATATTATTCCGAAATTTTAATTATTTTTTTAGAATTTTAATTAATTTATCGAATTTTACAAAGTGGTTCGGCCCACTGAGGCGCGAGGGTCAGATGACTCGCCGATTTGTGATGAGTGAAATTTCTACAAGATTTTTGTTACTCTTGTTACGTATTAAAGTTGCAAGTTCTCGTTTATTTCTTTGAATTTAATCTTTATTCAACTTATTTTTATTTATTTGTTTGCATTTGAAGGAATGAGATGGATAAGTTAAAAAGTGGGCATTTTGGTAAAATCATGGAAGAAAACAAGGATAAAGATTTCAAATTTCAAATTGATTTTACGTGAAGATTTCTGAAAAATCCGAGTACTCAAATGTCCATTGTTACAAATTGGCCATTTGAAGAACCAATAGAAAATATTGTGGTCAACTAGGAGGTGGAATAAAATACTGTAATAAAAATTAAAGAAGAAAAAGACAACACGTGGATTTGAGTGTAAGGGATTTAGATAATGATTACTTGGATAATTAGTTTAAAACTCACTGGATTAATCTCAATCAAGGGATTTTAACTAATTAAACTACCTTCTCCTAATTAAACTCCAGCTAATCCCTATTTAAATATCCTTCTCCCTATATAAGAAAAGACCCAGGATCCGAAGACTTGATGAGCTAAGGAGAGGCCGAGACAAGAAGGCTTGTTTTTGCTGCCGAAGATTGATTTTGCTACGGATACTTGATTCTTTTGGCGGAGATCCCGACTTTTATTACGGCTTCAAGTAACAACAGTAAAACGAGTTATTTCTTCTCTCTTCTATTTTATTATTATTATTATGTAATCCAATAAGATGTTTATTAGTTGCAAATTTGTCATGAACTAATTTTATTTTTCTAGGGATTGATGTAGCCTAGTTTTAAAAAAACGATTTGGATCTCTTGTTATTTTATTCTTATACTTTTCCATGGTTGTGTATTTAATTTTTGTTATTAAGGCTTACAATTTTCTGGCCGACTATTGTTTGATTTATTGAATTATGGGGGATGCTCATAGGTAACTTGTGATTTAAAATTCTAGAATTAAACACAATTGATTGAGCGAAATTAGAAATAATTTACCGCGGATAACTTGAATGTAGAGAAATCCATAGAACTTAATGAATCTTCAAATAATTAAGTTCACATAGAGATGCGACGAATGATTAGTTGGGGATATGTTTGGTGTTATTCTAGAGAAGACATTGAATAATTAGGGGATTTTAGTCTGCAACTTAGAAGAGCGGAGTTTTGAGTTTCATAGAATCATAAATTATGTGGGATTAGCTAGGTAAAATTGAAAGCCCTAGAGTTAGTTTTGCTATTTATAAACTTTTGCCTTTAGTTTAATTTAATTTAATTGTTGTTTTATCAAATTTTTCGATTATCCAAATAGTAGATAATCTGGGGAATTTCGGTACTCAATAAAATAATTAGTCATTGTAGGTTTGACACTCTTTTCTTTTAAACTGTACTACTTGTTACGATTTTGTTCGCTTGCAAATTATTCCATCAAATGGGTCGGATGACATGTCGAGGGACGAGGGACGAGCCAAGCGAATTGGGTAATTTTTCGCGAGTGGCTCGGATACCATGCCGAGGGACAAACCAAGCGAAATTTTAGGTGCTTTTCACTAGTGGCTTGGATACCATACCGAGGGACGAGTCAAGTAAAAATTAGGAGATTTTTCGCAAGTGGCTCGATACCATTCCAAGGGACCACCCTATGCGAAAATTAAGTTTGTTTGTGAGTGCATGGATACCATGCCGAGGGTTAAGCCAAGCAAAAATTAGGAGCTTTCTTGCAAGTGTCTCGGATACTACGCAGAGGGATGACCCATGCGAGAATTAAGTGCTTTTTGTGAGTGGCTCAGATACTACGCCGAGGGACAACCCATGCAAAATTTTAGCTTTTTTGCAAATGGCTCAAATACCATGCTGAGGGACGAGCCTATACGAAAATTAAGCTTTTCGCGAGTGGCTCGGAATACCAAGCCGAGGGACGAACCATGCAAGAATTAGGAGTTTTCGCGAGTGGCTCGGTACTATGCTGAACGACGAGCCATGTAAAATTTAGGAGTTTTTGCGAGTGGCGTGTGTGACTCGGGTACCTTGCCAAAGGACGAGCCATGAGAAAATTTGGAGTTTTCGCTATTGTCTTGAATACCATGCCGAGGGACAAGCCAATGTGAAATTTAGGAGTTTTTCATGAGTTGTTTGAATACCATGCCGTGGGACGAGTCATGCGAAAATTAGGAGCTTTTTCTCGAGTGGCTCAAATACTATGCAGAGGGTCAAGCCACGCAAAAATTAGGATGTTCTTCGTAGGTGGCTCGAATACCATGCTGAGGGTCGAGTGGTGCTGGCCAAAAATCACAGACTTGAGATTTTTCTCTGAGATCGCGTTGCTATAGGGGTGTAGGATCTTGGCCATTGATGAGTTGACAGGTGGAGTGCTAGGATATGGCCAATGTCACGTGACCTTCGTGATTAATGAGGAGTTACGTCACATGACCTGTGCGATTATTAAGGAGTCTCCTCCCACTATATATATCCACCATTTCCTTCTTATTTCACTCTTTACTTTATCTCTCTATCACCTGGGCTTCTGTCTTTAGAATGTCCTAAAATCTTCAGGCAGTCTTTCCAGCGAGCTCTCCGTCCACTTTTTAATATGTAAATTATTAGCTTAATTATGTCTAGGATTCGATCCGACGGCTCGGCCTCCTCTTCCGACTGTGGTGATGTAGCTCCCCGAATTCCTAATGTAGGAACTCATGACACAATCCAGGATCTTCCTCCAAATGAGTCACAACACAACAAAATCATAGGAAATTAAAAAATTTTATTACATCAAAATGTTATTACAATGTCCAATGGTTACAACAATTACAATAAATTGATACATTATGAATATACAATAAAATTGGACAGTAAAATTTCACTCGGATGCTTCCCACGGCTTCAGTTTTCCCGTGCTCCCCGTGATCTGGTAGTCCTGAAAACTCACCAAATTGTGGGCACGTCAGTTGAATACACCTGACGCGATGTTATAATACAACGATCCTCGCTATGCCATAATATAGCGATTCCAAACCTCAACAACCAAAATTTGATGCAAAAGGAAAAGTGATTTCAAACAAGTGTCGGTGTATGCCATGGCCTAGGTCTAATGCACACACTATGTACACATGCTCCTAAAGCTAATGCCTGCTTGATTGGAGAGATATGCAACCCATACTACACATTTCTCAACCAAACGACATTCTTCAATTGATGGAGTTCGATCCCCCGCTATGCATCCTACTCTTTTGCTGTCTCCTATCTTTGATACTCTAGTGATGATGAGGTTGCAATCGTCCGGTTTACTGCATTCGCTGTCATGCTAGTGGTGTCCAATTCCTCGTGTTTTATCCACTGTGCCTAGGGTTGTAGTCGCACGACTTATTCCGTCGCGGCTAAAACCCATAGTAGGTCGCGGTAATTCCGCATCTCCGGACCTCACCAAAAGCTGATGTACCGACACTAGGGCTGTCACACCCCGTAATTTTCAAAGAGTATAATCTATAAGTATAATAGATATATATGTGTGTAATACGAATTGATGGCATAGCTTGTAAATTTGATGAACAGTAGAGTAGTGGGGTCCCACGTCTGCATGAAAAAGCAGCAGGCGGCTACTGCAGATGATGCCAGCTGGCGCGGGGGGGGGGGGGGGGAGGGGGCACACATGCAGAGTATGCTGCTGTTACCGCTCTGCTCTTGTCTGACTTCACTGATGTGGCAGGGGCCCACGTTGACCTCTGTGTACTCACGCCAGAGAGAGAGAACGGAAGAGTAAAAAATGATTTGTCCCATATCGGGATTGAACAAGAATATAATAATAGATAAATACTATTTCCTACGATCAAGAGTCGCCAATTCAGTTAACCACCTTTTGAGAGGCAGCCTGTGGTGGACAGTTGTACTGCATAGTATCTAATTTGTCTTATAAATTGTATAAATTGTCTGAGCTATGGGCAGGGGCGTTACAAATGGTATCAGAGCCGACTTTCGACACCGAGTGTGGGTAAGAGTGGGTGAGATGTATGCCTGAGATGGAGCTAGCAGATGTAGAGGTATGCCTGAGAGGGAGCGAGGTTGCGGCCTGAAATAATGGACAACCCGCAGAATTGGGGTACGGTGCAGCTAGCAGAATCAGGGTACTCCACTCCACATCGGCTAGAAAGGAGATCCTGCACTAGGTTGTGCATGCCCCGTGCTTAGCGAGGACGCTGAATTCTGAAGGGGTGTGTGTGTAACACCCAGTAATTTTCAAAGAATTTAATATATAAGTATAATATGTATATATGTGTGTGTAATAAGAATTGATGGCATAGCTTGTAAATTTGATGAACAGTAGAGTAGTGGGGGTCCCACGTCTGCATGAAAAAGCAGCAGGCGGCTGCTGCAGATGATGCCAGCTGGCGGGGGGGCACACGCAGAGTTTGCTGCTATTGCTGCTCTGCTCTTCTCTGACTTCGCTGATGTGGCAGGGGCCCACATTGACCTCTGTGTACTTACTCCAGAGAGACAGAACGGAAGAGTAAAAAGTGATTTGTCCCATATCGGGATATAACAAGAATATAATAATACATAAATACTATTGCCTATGATCAAGAATCACCAATTCGGTTAACCACCTTTTGAGAGGCAGCATGTGGTGGGCAGTTGTACTACATAGTATACATAGTATCTAATTTGCCTTATAAATTGTATAAATTGTTTGAGCTAGGGGAAGGAGCGTTATAAGGGCTCCCTGCTGAGAATGTTATTTTAGAGCTCTAAAGAGTTCACTCACATGGTTGTCTCTAAGTCCTCTACCGCATTGATCAACATAGAACCTGACGGATATTAGGGTTTCCCCAACTCTCTGCTGCACTCATCCCTATACTAGACCAGAACTTGTAGTCGAGACGGCGTCACCACTCCAAACCTCTTCAAAGGTTGTTACATACATAAAGGCACCCGCGCCGAAGACAAAAGAGCCCCAAAGAGTTCACTCACATGGCAGTCCCTAAGTCCCCTGTCCGCATTAAACGGACCTAGGATTCGTCCAGGCATAAAAACACCATGCATCCCCTTGACATGCAAACACAACACCCACTAGTGCCTGTACTTACATTCAACAACGGCTCGAACTAATCGTACAACATCATGAACCTAAGGAAATACTGCTAATCCCTTCTAGAACAAAGATTAAGAATGAGGTTAATTACAGGATTACTAGCTCTTTATCTGATCATCCGATTATCTGAATTCCAAGACTCTAGTCAAACTCTAATCCTCTTTCATTATTTCATTAGATGTATGAATTGTTAGGCGAGTCTAGTCTATTTCATTTTAACCAATTCCCTTAGTTAGGCGAACTATCGAGTATTTCCAAGCCCTAACGTAGTAAACAATTTTGTTTATTATGAACAACTAGTTAACATCTACTTGTAGACTCTTTTCTAGTTAATTACCTTTTCATTATTAGGAACTAACCCATCCCACAATAGGACTCCATCTAGCCTTTAAATCCGGACCAAAGGTTGGCCATCCTCGGCCCACACTTGGCTCAAACCAACAACGTACCGACTCCATCGATCGCCGCAACCACCATCTACGCTTGGAGTTAGATCACAACATCAGCTCGACCCAAACACGTTGCTCCTGCTATCCTCACTCCCCAAGGTCCTCGGCAAGTGGTAGCATCAAACACAACTATAGAACCCTTCCATGAACGGCGAGCACGTCGGCGCATGAGTCGTCTCCTCCCATGCTTTCGATGCAACACGGGTTCCTAGAGTCTACAAACTCAACCAATGTAGCCCAACAAGGGTACCCTACCCTAGGAATAAACCCCACACCATGAATACTCAAAAAGAGTGGTAAAAAGCTCTGAAAATGAAAAATCACATTTCCAAACAGAAAGCATACAATTGGCATTCATGACAAAACAGAGTCGTTCCCGGTCCCGTTTTATTGAAGAAACGCATTCGGGTGCTCTTCATACTTCTACTCAAAGTATACAACAAGCACAAGCACAAATTGGGCATGAATCTCATCCCAAAGTGATCAATATTAATACATAAACACCTATCACAATTTCTACTTCAAAACAGTGTACAAGCATGTCTATATTGTAGATCTACAAGCACACATGAGCTACTCATAATATGAAACTTTAGATAATGTAAGTCCTAAATCATTTCCACATCCACAACTTGATTTATAACTCACAAACCGCAACTAAAAACTCACATATACAAGTTCTCACTCAATTTCATAGGTATAGTGCTAAACATTGAGCTTTAAGAATCTGTTTGTTTCTGTCATCAGTTGCAAAAGTCATTATAATTTGTGTACTCACTACAAGGAATTTGACATATAGTGACAGCAAAAATCCGTGGGTAAAAGGCAAAAAACCGTAGGTATAGCCCGTAAAACCTATACCAACGGACATATTTTTCTGTCGTTTTTAATTAGCTATACCCACGGCAAAATGTCGTCACTATAGCCTATAGCGACGGTTTTTTAACCCGTTGGACAAAACCTCGGTGTTATACCCCCGGTTTCGTATCCATTGGTATAGGTTTTAAGGACACCACTTGCTTTCCTATACCCACGGTTGAAACTCCATTGCTATAGGTTTTAGTAATGGTTTTTGCATCCAAATATTTAAATATATACCCATCGCTCTATACAAAAAATTTTCTTATTAATTACGCGTATGATAATTTAATATTTTATTTTATATTATTAATCCAATTATAAACTAAATACACAATAAAATAGATAGATGTGTTTATGAAACAAAATTAAAAATAAATTAAACTTCAATCATATTAAAAATTAATGAAGTATTACAAGCATGTCAAATTACAAAATAGTTAATAACCAAATACACAATTGAATTAATGTGCAGACATGAGAATCAATACTTTAAACTACGATCAACATATTCAATGACATTATAAGATAACATTCAACTGAATCCTCACTTGAGATACGACATTAACAATTTTCTTATTTTACGACAACCAGATCTTGATTGATCTCGATTCTCTTTGCAGTAATCTTCTTTTAGCATCTTGCAAATCACCTTTACAACCTTCTTCACTTCATCGTCGGCAAACACAAACTCGACTGCATTTTGAGCGAGTTCAATCATTTCTCGCTTGTTGAGAGCCCTTCACAAACAAAACAAAGCAAAAAGAACTAACTTTGGTCATCAACAAATAGTCAATATTCAGATAGCATGCAAAATGTGTCATTCGGATTCAAAATGCCAGAGAAACATATATTTGCAAAGTACCTTACTCGATCGAGCATGTGCAACAGTAAATTGAGTTGGGTCTTTGATGACTGGGAATGAACAATCTTCAGTCCTATCCTTGCTCTAGAAACAAAAGTATTTTATTAATAACTGATATAATTCAAAAATGGCTCAAAGAGAGAAGGAAGTGCAGACCATTGACGTAATCAAAGTTTTGCTATGAGATACTGGAGTTGTAAGTTAACTGATGAGGAGTTAAACATCAGATTGTTATGCCATTAAGTTATAGTACAGATCAATCTAACTCCATGGTCCTGAGTTATACTGAATAAGGCGTTGGCATGACTCTTATCTAGTGGTACCGCATTCCATGTCCTTTAATACTATAAAAAGGAAAAAAGATGGAAAATACTAAGTGAACTAGTTTTTGTTTACTTACATATCTGTAGGCTCAATGGTGTGGAGACCCTGTAAAATAATTTTTATTACTTGCTTATGGGAACTACCCCCTTGGTGTGTAAGTAGTACAAAGTAGTAAGAAAAAAGTCAAACAATTAGCACAAGTAAAAAAATAAAGTTCAGTTTATATGCAAGATTGATAATCCTAATTAAGCATTAAAAAAAAGACTCCTTAAAATTTATTTCCAGATCTCATTATATACAAAAAAAACAAATTATGATAGTCAATATGAACATTTCAACCTGTGAATCAAAAGTGAACCACACTGCATATCACTTGCAAAGCTGAAAAATGGGTCTGACTAAAGGAAAGCATTTGACCAGCGATTTCAGCCATCACAAATTAAGAGAGTTTTATTAATTATTTCTAAAGGCTTTAGTATATGGTTCCAAAAGCTATGTTTTATAATCATAAAGGTCATGAGGATTAAGCTTCAAATACTTACTCTAAGTGCCATCTTTTTAAGCTTGTTCATTTCAGAAAATTGCTTTAAGCGAGATAAAACTGCAGAATCAAGTGGCTTATCGGGAGCCAAACCACCAACTTGAACCCAGGGATGACCTGCGAGAAAATTAAATATGAATGTAAAGCTGCTTTCCCTTATGGGATTAAGCAATATACTCTTTGAACAGGATAAGTAAAAATATTTCAAAGGGATTTATAACTTTCAAGGGGATTTATAACTCATAATTCTAAATAAAAGATAACCTATATGAAGAACTCACATAAAACTTCATGAGCAGTCATGCGCTTCTTGGGATCTCTAACGAGCATTCTTCTCACAAGATCTTTGGCACTAGATGAAATACTTGGCCATGGGTCTGACTCAAAGTCAAGCTTACCACTTAAGACCTCCTCAAATATACCTTGCTCGGTTTCTAGCTTTGATGCAAAGATTGAAAATCATATATGACAGTTAATCAAAAAATGATTAATGCAAAAAAAAAAGGTCCAATTAACTTCTACTTCTAAAAAAAGAAGCATTATTGAATATTTTAGAAAGGTATGAGACCACTATGACTTATTTATAGCAACTGATTTCACACACTAATTGTGAAGTGTCAAAATGCAGGATAAAATCAAATAAAACTTTACGTGTTATCCAATATGAGCATAATAATTGAAATAAAGTTTGCACCCACCATCGACCAATAGAATGTCACCAGCTTCAACATCATTCACAAAGTCATCGTAGTTGACGCTAACAGTGTCCTCCGTGCTGACTCCTCTTTTAATGGTGAAATTGAACTCTTGGCCCTCCTTGAGCAAGATTGGTCAGGGAACATCTCCACTTCTTACCTCACGACCCTACATCAAATTTCAGTCCGATGCATGTCAAATAATTCTTGCACCAAATTCAGACTAGGGAAGAAGGCATTTGAAGACTAGGGAGGAAGGCATTTAAAATCCTCTTTGTTCCATTTCACCTTTTCTTTTATTAACTTTTATTGCATTTAAGTTTCAATCCTTCTACTTAATTTCTCCTCATTATGTGAAGTTCAGAAATGGAAATCTCTATAGTCTACATTTATCACAATTAAGCTTCTTTTTTAAAAATGACAATTTTGCCCATTTTTAATGCATTCTGAGTACAATCTACAAGTTATTAATAGGAAACCAAGTCTGGAAGTCATAGTTCGATGACTTTGGTCAGCTTCTTGTCTAACAAAATGGGCAAAAATCAAAACATTTCAACCAAAGACTTAATTAATCCTTTCCTTTCATATGATAAACTAAACTTATGTTTAAGGGTGACAAGCTGCATATTTATTTGAGTTATGATGTTTCAATATGTTTATAAAACAGTAACCAGTTTAATAAAATAGCAGAAATGTGTTACCTTGGCTTTGTACTTCTCATCCTGAGAGACAACAGTAAACAAGAGTTCCCGTCCAGGTCTGGTTACCACATAAGTCGTCACCTAGAAGTTGGATAATCAAATAATTTAACATACCTTAGTAATTTAAATCTTCTAGAACAAGCACTGCTAAGTTTTTAGAAATTTTTGATAAAATATACATTTCAACATGATATATAAAATCATGATAGAATACGAGTAAGATGAATGCAAACTGCACTACAATGTGAGTCATGCAAATTTACCATATCTTCTGGATACTTAGTCAATTAGCATAACCATAACAGACAAGTAGACTATAATGCATGGATTACAACATTAAGTGCTTGAATAACAACAATTTTCTGACGAGACTTTCTTGTTATAGCTCATTAAAAGAACGATTTTAAAACAAGTTCACTTAACAAAGTATTTAAAAGTATGCAGCTCTATTAAGTTCTAATTAGTGCACACTATAATAGGGAGGGGAATTTTTTTTGGTGTACATTAGGATAAGGTGATCATGAGCAGAGTTTGGATGATAAACAGGCCCACAACATAAATCTAGATTCATCATATTTTTGGAAACTTTTTATTTCATGTAGAGTTTTCATGGTATACAAATATACAAGTCTAAAAGTGTTATGGGGACATTCAAATTTTGTATGTCATAGAATAAGTTAGACACTAGGACACTCCCATCAGGCATGGGAGTTCTCTCATGAAAGTGATGTTACTGGCATTTTAATTTTCGATCTGTGAAAATACAATACCTGGACAGCTTTGTGGTCTCCTAATGATCCATAACACCTCAAGAATAATGCTACATAATTAAATCCTGACAATCACCTTGGTTGTCTGAATGAGGCCCAAATCATAAATTGTTATGGAGGTTAAGTTCAAACGTGATCCTCATTGGTCAATTTTTGGATCATATGATAGTGATCTGTCAAGAAAAGGTGCACATAAACGAAAAAAATGAAAATACCATAGAAATAGAAGGAAAATCATCAAGAGGATATACGACAAAAATATAGCCTCCATTTCCATTTCTCACAACACATATTCCCTAAATCTATACTAATCACAGGTCTTACACCACTTTCTCAAAAGCCAACAATATCATGCATCGAATTCCTAACAATTATCCAAATAACTATAATTAAATACCAAACATTCATCAAAATTCAAACTTTTAAATTGCAATCAACATAATTCCCCATAAAGTTCATTACTACCAAAAATAGCTCTTGACCATTTCAAACCCTAACCCTACCAAGAAACCAACCAAATCGAAAGCTCACCTGACGTCACCACCGGTGATCGGGCCCCACTTCCGGCAAAATATGAGGTTTCTTCTCCTCCCTTCGATCAAGAAGCACTCTCCATCGTCCGATTCCACCGCCTCTGCCAAAAACCTCCTCCGTCATACGTCCTCCTCCACCTCCTTCGTCCGCCTTCGGAATCCGCCCGCCTTCGGAATCGCCACTGACGGGGCGAGGACAGCGGCGATGCTGATGTGGCGGCATGGTTTTTGCGGTTGCGGGTGAAGAGGATGATGGACTGGATGAAAATAAAGAGGCGGAGAGAGAGAGAGAGTATGTGTGTATAAATTGGGGGATTTGAGATTTGGGGGGAAAATGAAAAAGTTGGGGGGGGGGAAATAAATTATGGAATATACCTATACCCACGATTTACTACACGTCAGTAGGTATATGATGCCTATACCCACGGTTTTAGTGATCCGTCGCTATAGGTGTCCGTTGGTATATGGCAAATTTCTTGTAGTGACTGATCCAAATCTTGAGTTTTTAGACATTACAGAAATATCTATGTGTCTACTACAACTTTCTAGTTACATGCATCTTCAGATTAAGTCATTCAAATGTTCAAATAAGTCATTGGTTAACAAGCATGCAATAGTTTCCAGAACAGAGCAACAACTAACCAGTTCAACCATAAAAATACTTTTAAATTATCAAATGATATACAAACTTCATGAAATTTGAAAAATAAGTTCTTCATATATGGTAACAGAACATATATAAATTTAAGTGATTCTACCAAGTAATTTTCAAGTTATGATTTCTTGAAAATTAGCTAAAAACAGAATAGATCATCTTCACTCTGTCTTTTCTTTCTAGAACAGCCAATGGTTTCGGATTTTATAAAAATAGCAAACGATGTCCAAAAATTATAAAATTTTATATTCAAGCACTTAACATATATTAGAAACACAGACTAAAATTTCAGTAATAAATCTCAAGTGGTTACAAAGTTATGAGATTTGGAAAATCACAGTCAGAACATATGCTAAATCTGTATTTTGTACAGTCTATGTTCAAGTTCGTATATAACTAAAATAGTTAATAAATTCCAAAAATTATGAAATTTGGCAGGAAGTTGTATGACATGCATAAGAATCTACATTTAAAATTTGAAGCTCAAACTCCGAGTAATTTCGAGTTATAGCATCCAGACCTAACACACTTTTCTATTTAGCTTTGTACTGGGTTTTTATCTAGTCTTCCACTAATAAAAGTATCATGCAACAGATTTTAACACTTAATCACACATTCCATGACCTACTCATGCTGTTAAGACCACATCGAGATTTTATCACAAAAACTTAAACACTAAAAAGGTTTAGAAACACCCACATTTCGTTTGTAGGCAAAATGTACTCCGAGTTCCTACTTTCTCCTAGTGCTTCTTCTCCTTGGCTCCTTCTGGGCTCCTCTTTGGCTCATCTTGGCTCCTCAAACAGCAAAAAGTGGGAGTGGTACTAGAGGTGTAGGAAGGTTTCTTTCCTTTTTTTTCTTTTTCTCTTGAATGGTAGAAGAAATGAGAAGTGAGATGAGTTTGAGGTTGAGGGAGTTAAATAAGATGAGATGGGGGTGTTTTTTGATGGGATTTGTCCGGTGGATTCCGTGGAGGGGATTGGGGGATTGGGGTGGTGGAATTAGAGTGTTGGACCGTACAAAACCCTTAGGGTTCCCAACTCCATCATGAAAAGTCTTTCAAATTCAAACAAAAACCCTTCAAACCCTAGCTCTTTCCCTCCATTTTCAAGCTTGGCCAGCCATCTTGGGCCAAGTCCTTTTTTTTCTGTTTTTGTTTAGTTTTGGTTCAAGTCTCATTGGGCTTCTCAAACTCAATCCAAAAATGAGATATATATTTTTGTTTCATTAAAAGTTTCACACCAATAATTCTATTCAAAATAAAATATAGTTTTCGTGCTTAATAAATCATATATATATATATATATATATATATATATATATATATATATATATATATATATATATATATATTGGGGTTGTTACATGTGAACTTCCATCGCCGTCTACATCTTGTTCCACTCGCGAAGATAATGGAGGAGTCGGTGGTATCGTGGAGGCAAAAAGGGGAAGAATCAAAATTTTGGATGTTGTCATTATCACCTTTGATGAAGAGGAGGAGGAGGAGCGAAGGCTGAGGAAGTGGTGGAGGTTCCCTCGGGCCGAGAGAATAAGAAATTCTCTTCCTCTGGTGATGTAGTTGTGGTCGCTCTCCTTCGTGCTCCTCGACTGCCGAGGAGAAAAGAGAAGTTTGTTTTACCCCAAGATCCGGAGTACAAGTCAATGGAGTACGAGATTGATTAGGTCGTAATAATCAGAATGTACCCTGATGATTTGAAGGAACTGGTCAGGTTCGGGATACAGTCATCATCCCCGAGCCATCCAAAGATAGAGGAAGACATGACATTGAACACATTGGAGAAGGTGGATCTCTCCCTAATTTTGAGTACCTACTTCATTGTCTAAGAGTTTGAGCTATTAATTCCAAACCCCGCTGTCGAATCGTTAAACTCCCCTTGTGGTTTTGTATGTTCCCTCTCGCCGCATTCATCTCATGCATCCACCTTCCCATGCATCTACTCGTTAAGGAGGTGCTGAACTCGGCTGGGGTGAGTCCGATACAATATGGGCCCAACTCTTAGTAGCAACTCGTTAGCTTCAACATGCTATGTGAGGTACCACTGAAGCTCAAATATTTTGAATGTGCTTGGGTCTATACACTGCAAAGGCTTACAGGTTATGATGCCTTTTGTCACCTTGCCTTGGGAGGCCTGTGATATACAACCATCCGGACTCCATCAAATGATGGAAGTCGAAGGATCTCATCATCTGGAGTCCCGAGCCCTGAGACATTCTCACCAAATGGCTGTATGATATTCCGAAACTAAAAGCTTTGAGGGTGAGGGAGTTCACTTCAAAGGAGGTGGAGGAGTTCGATAACATTTTTGAGGGAGGGGGGGGGAGGGGGGGTATCAAGAAGCGCCTGGTGAAGTGCAGCTTGGGTCCGACCGTCCCTTGATTTCTTTTCACACTGAACTTTTTTGCATCTTGCTAACATCATTTTGTTTCATGCTGCAACCATGCTTGACGAAAGAGATTGAGGCTCATCGGGCCGTGTTGGCCAAGAAGAAAGTTGTTGAATAGCCAATGGGTAAGAAAAGGCCCTCAACGCTAGCCTCTGACAGGTCATCAGTGCGACGTTCTGAGCGTAGGGCCAAGAGGTCGAAGGCCCTGACAATCTCCGAGGCATCCGACTCTCCTAGGGTCAAACCAAGACCATCAATGCTCATGGTAGCTGCTCTCTCCAGGTCCTCCCTACCTCTGATCCATCCCCAAGTCAAGAGCATCCTCAGGGGGAAGACCGAGGAGATCTGGAAGCCAGATTGGGTAGTGAAGGTGGCTGACTCCATCATGGAAGGCCCGGTCGCCTTCGAGGTGGTGAACAATCATGCCCCACCCCATGATAGGAAGTCTCTTGCCCATGAGATGTACGACTAAAGCTACCTCAAATGGGTTCAAGCCAATATTGTGGTATGTATCTGACCCTTGTTGAGTTTGTTTCTATATTATTGTGCTTGAATTCTCTAAGTGTATGTCCCTCTTCTGTAGGCTGCTCTCTAAGGGGCAGAGATGTAGTGGTAGAACGAGTACGAGCTCAAGTGCACCAATCGGTTCAAGAAAGAGTATGAGGACCGTCAAACTGAGGTTCGACAACCTCGAGAAGGGAGAGAGGGCACTGAAGGCAAAGCTCTCATCCATGGCCTTTGAGCAGGAGATGCTGAAGAAGGAGAAGACCGTATGGGAGGCAAGGGAGAAGGAGTTAGAGAGCAACTGGGAGAGGGACATTGACATGGGCATCAGCACTCAGGACAAGGGTTATGGCTGAGTTCTAGAGCACATCGGGCACAGATATCCCAACCTCGACCTCGAGGGTTTCTCCTTCGCTGTGAAGTTCGACGACGTCCCAGACTCTTAGGGAGATCCCCTTGGGTGGCGAGGAGGGTCCCCTCTCTCCCGAGGTTAGGGTTCAGAAGGTCGACGCTGAGGTAGCCCCCGTTGATAGCCAAGAGGTGCTCCCTTCTCCTAAGCAGTAGGATTCTTATTTTTGTTTCATTTTTGTGTTGTTGTCGGACGCGGACTAGCCACCGATTTTTTGTACCCAAAGTTTATGGAAATGAATGAAAGTTGTTTTGACCGAACTTTGTGACTTGAAACTTTTTTGTTGTTGATTTGCTTCCACTTTATTGTTTCTTGCTTCCACTTTATTGTTGACGAAATTTCCTTTGTAAAATTTGTACTAGCAATTGTAGAATTTGTTAAGTATTCGGGCCCCGGTATAACGTAGCTTTTCTCATTTTCTTTCTAGATCATCAGGTATGTGGGGGCCAACCCTCGAGATGTCGAGCTTGCCTATCTTCGAAATAGAGTGCACATAGCTAAGTCGAGTTTGGCCTGTTACCATTCTTATCATATTCAAAGATCACACCAAGTGAACCTGGAGCTCGCTTGTTTGAAAGAGGCAATGATCGTGAGAGACTTGGGCTTAGCTGGAGCCCAAATGGCCTTCCCCGGTGGGTCATCTCGCTGCCTCCCTCGTGGGGCTATTCAGATGGTGGAATCTTTCCTTCAGGAAATTCCCATAGAGAAGGAGTTAGAGATATATTGATTGAAGGTAGAGTTCAAAGTGGTTGGATCAAGGGCCACCCATCTTCTTGGTGGTTGGACTTCCGTACGAGGCCTGCCTTTGCGAGTCCAGATGGAACCGATGAGCCCAGGGAACAGAGTGGGGTGGCTGGAATGTCCAGCATGGCTAGCACTCGAGAGGGATGACAAACTGAAGTGCAGACCAGATCGTTCGATCTGGAGATGGTCCGTGTGAGTTCAAGGCGGGGGCGCCTTTGATGAGGAGGTCCCCGAAACAAATCCTGTTCCTCAGTTTTCTGCTTGTACCAGTTAGAGTACCACGACTATGCCGGCTGTATAAGTTTGAATTTATTTGACCATTCAAAAAGTACCTTGACTTTGCTGACTGTATCAGTGTATATTTGACCACTCGGCAATTAGAGCATATAATATTTTTTGAAATAAAACACTCCAAGTTTTAAGATCGTATTTTTGCTCAAATTTTGTAATGACTCATTCTGACCGACTCTTAAATAGATTTATTCGTATCTGGGTTGACCGAGACGAGCCTATGCACGGATTTAGGAGCTTTTTCGCGAGTGGCTCGGATACCACACCGAGGAGGGAGCCTATGTGAAAATTAGGAAATTTTCTGTGAGTGGCTCGAATACCATGCTAGCCGAGATCAAGCTTAGATGCTTTTGTAATGCCCCGGATTCCAAATACGTATAATTCGTTGCACAACCAGGATCTTTACTTCAATTTCGTACAAAAATATAAGGAATTTAAAGTTTTTTTTCATTACAATGTTATTCTTTACAACACTTAGCGGAGATTTATATATAAAATACAACTTATAGCATCAAAATCTTCAATCATGCACTACCCTCAACACCAAACTCATGCCCACGCCGCTCGCTAATTCGAGTCTTGCAAAACTTGAGAATTGCGAGCACGTTAGTTGAATGCAACTGATGCAATAATATAATACAACGATCCTCAACTTTAACAATCACAAACTTGATGCACAAAATAAAAGCAATAATGACAAAGAAAAATAAATAAGAGATAGTGAATCTAATCTAAGTGTATAAGTATATGCCATGAAACAGAAATTAAAATGCATAAAACAATGGCATAAAACAAATATTTAAGAAAGCAACAAATGCACACAATGCACACTAATGCACACTTGTTCGGAATCTATGCATCCCATACTACAGGTCCGAGGGTAATAACGTACTCCTCATTATAGGGTTCTATCCCTCTCCATGCAATCTTATAATGGTGACAAAAGGTAAGGTTTATATGTCCCACAAGTATTGATTCCAGTCCCGGAGTTCACCTGTCATGCCCTGCTTTCCAAAAAGAATACGGAATACGGATACGCAACAAAAGCCCAGCGAATGATTTTCATCATCCATAAGCTGTTCAGGAATCTTTACAACATCTCACAAAATAATTAGAGTCGAGAACAAGAGAGAGTCAACCACACATGCATAATTGAATCAATATACCAACAGAATTTATTTGAAACAAAATATAATATTCTCAAATAAATCAGATATGGACAAGTCAAATATCCTGGGTCACATCGCCCAAATACAAAATAAATATCCAAATACTCAAAATACATTGTTCCAAAACAACAACAATAATAATACTAATAAACAAGAAATCCAGCACTAATATCTCATTTCGCCAATACCATCGGGCAGCTGACCATCCTGATCTGCAACTCATAATTGCAGGAGAAGGAAAGAAAAAATAAGTACCCGTCAATTGCAAGTTACGGGCTACTTATAATGTAGGATACAAGTACATGGAATAATCAATCTAATAACAACGGAAACAAATATAGCATGGTATAATGCATCAAAAGTAATATATAATGTGAATCAGTAAAGTAAATTCAACTAACATGGTATACTAACGGTACAGATGTATGTGTCAAATACAGTGTCATATGGTAGCTATCAATCTCCAGTAACAGTAAGCTCAGTATATTAGTGAATCAGAATAACAGTATAACAGTATCAGTCCAACATTATCTGTCTAACAGTATCGGTCTAACAGTATCAGTTTTATGTTCTTACAGTCTTGTGTGTATTACTAACTAGGTAGCACTTCATGCATCCCAGTTTTTACTACATGGTTGCTACAACAAACAGTCTCGATTTTAGATTTCGTAGTGGACCATAATGGGGCAGTATACTCAGGTATCAGTAACAGTAGTAGTAAAAGTAACAGTAACAATAGCAGAAAAGTAACAGTAACAGTAGCCGTATGGAACACTAGTTCCCTTCCAAGTACACATTTCCACATTTTCCACTACTAGATCTTCCATTAAGAACCTCGGCTTGGTTAATTTTATTTTGGTTATCAAACAGGCATGAATGTGAGTGAAATAGTGTCAAACTAACATGGTATAATCAGTATTAGGTTCAGGGAAACAATCAAACATGCATAGGTGATATACAGTCACATAAACGAGTAAAACAGTGTATGTTCATATTCAGGACAGCAAGACAGTACAGTACTAAAACAGTGATTCCCGTTACTAAAGAAATTCAAATATGATTCTATCAAAGAATCTGGAAAATAGACTTCCACACGAATCCAACGATTATAAATAAGACATAGTATTTCACAAAACCATAACTTAAAACTCATTTGAATCCAGAAAATACGTTAAGCCAGAAATCAGTAAAACGAATTCTCAGTCAGAAAAACAGCATTAAAACTCCTCAAATAAATTCAGGAAAAATCTGGAGTAATCCCTATATGTCTAGTATCAGAATATAAAGTTTCATAATATTCAAGTAAAATTAGTTTAGTCAACAAAATCAGAAAAACCTCAAGAAACGATAGTTTGGCAAATCTGGAATTCCCAACACTGCTGTACGAAAACTGAAATATCTAGCAAACCTTGAAACGAAATCCAAATCCGTCAAAGGGAGATGAAAATATACAAAATAATATAACTTTCATATTTCATAAATACTTTCCATACAGTAAAAGGAAATAGGGTGAAAACACGATTTTTTACAGAACAGCGAACAAAATACAGCAAGTATAGCTTTTATAACCAAGCATGAAACGGCATATAAAACTTATCAATAAAATCCACCAAAATTCTGGGTAATCCCTAGGTAGGTATAAAAATATTGTGCAAAGTTTCAGATCAAAATAATATAATTAGGACTAGTATCAAAATAGTTCAATCATCAAAATCATCAAGAAACGAAATCTGGAAATAGAATACACCTCTGTAGTAAAAAAGCCATAACTCACTCATACGAAAACGAAATCAGTCAAGGTCAGAGGGATTGGAAAGAAGAAAGATTTATCTACAATTTATGTCTAATACAAAAACTAAGAATTCTGACCTTAATATGGTCTAAATACAATTCAAAACTGATCATTGACAATTTACAGATTTCTCTCTAACAACAAAACCAACATAAAACATACGAAACTTGTTTTAATCACAATCAAATATGGTATGGAGTCTACTAAGTGTCCAAACATCATGAAATTGAGTATATAACATATTCACAACCGTTATATCACATGGATCTCATCAAACACATAATTCCACCTAATTATCTCACATATATGAATAGATCAAGAATGGTCAAACCTAACTGTTTTCATATCGATTTTTGTGTCGGGAGGCAACTATGGTCAAATAACACAATAGAGACGAAACCCATCAACATAACACACACACGAGTTGTCTCTAGAACCTAACTACACTATAAGCGGTATTTTTTTACTTGTATTATACAAAAGGAATTTGAGTACAAGTACTTGCCTTAATCGACGATGGAACCAACGAAAATCAAGAATAACGGAAACGGATTCCTAGAGCAACGAACACAATGAACCACGAACGGAAACCACGAACTCAACGACGAACAAAACCCACGAACCACGACGAACACACGAACTCCCAAAGAACACACGGAAACAACGAGCCAATCACACAACAACGAACACCACTAACACATGAATGAACCCAAGATCACCCGCACAAAATGCAGCAGAGCGAGATCGTCGCCGAGGCATGACGACAGCGGCAGCGGATAGGGGGTTTCTCTCGCTGTGTCGGAGAGGAGCCGCGATGCAAGGGGTTGCTACTGGCCGAGGAAGGGCAGCATACAGTCCAATCCGGAGTAGGGGATGGATGGAAGTGGGATATGGTAAGGTCGGGACTGGGGAGGTCTGGGAGGTCGAGGTCCACTAGGGTTGCACGGAGGAGGGTGGAGCGGTGCAGAGCGGGAGTAAGGGGAAAACAGGAGGTCGGGAAAAAGATAGGTGGCTGGGGGTAGAAGGTGACAGGGATGATGGGTATTTATTCATAGAGTTAGGGTTTCTGCTAGGAAAATGAGATATAGGGTAACGGGTGTATGTGTATCGGGTGTAGGGGGTTGTTGCTTAATGGGTCTGGGTAGGATATAATGGTTTATGGGTTTAAGCTATTACAAGGTATTGGGTTTATATTAGGGGATCAAAACAGTGAGGTTAAATGGGTTTGGATGTTTAGTGAATAGGATTAATAATAGGCATTGGTTCACAATGGGTTTTAGGGATCAAAGAAAAGGACATGACAATACTAAAAAAAAGATATAAAATAAATATAGGAAAACAGAAATAATGGCCTGAACAAATGGAACAAAACAAAAGACGGACAACGAATCAAGAACTCAAATAAAAAGAAGGCAAAATAATAAAATGAAAATATATATATTGAAACAAAAATCCAATATACGGTTCAAAAGAAGTACAAGGGGAATACAAAGGGAGAAAATACACCAAAACGAAAAATACACTCAAAACACACAAAACGAAAAACAGGGGTTACATCACCACCCGACTATATAGAATCCTCATCATGCAAACATTCTGCAAGCGCTGCTCTAGCTTGGAATACTAGAGATTCACCTCCCTTCTGCCAGACTATTCATAATCATAGAGTATACCGCCCGATCATTCATAGTCCCGAAAATAATTGAGAATTGTCTAGCTCTGCACAGAAATTATAGTCCCAGAGTACACCGCCTGACTGAATCTATAGTTCCGGAATACACTGCCCGATTATATAGAGTCATTCCTCTTACGTTTGCCCAAGCTTCATCACATCTCCTTTTCTAGTGTCTGTCCTTAAGTTCAAACATAAATAATATCACCTAGAGCTAGTTTGCCCTCCCACTGAACTTAAATCAACACACAAGAACATTAGCCTATACTGACCACTTCTCAAACTTTCATAATCACAAATTTGTTGGTACCCTGAGTCTGGCTCAGCCTCTAGAATCCACACATTCAAAAGTTCATGAACTTTCTAGGTTATCCATAACCTCTTTCATAATCATTACAAATTTCATTCATTCATATACTCAATTCATCTCTTATTCATTCCATCTGACTAGTCATTCTCAACTAACTAGATAAAATTTCTCAAACCGTTATAATAGGAATTCAAATAGTCTTAGATCAATCAACATCATCTCTGTTATAATACTTCAAATCCAATTACCAAATCTGTACTAAAACCATTTATTCAAATCTGAAATTTAATCCAAAACAATTGTACCAATATCCTTTAACAATAATCTCTATTCAAGTCTTCAAATCCAATCACCAAATATGTGTTTAATCCTTTATCTAAGTTGGGAATTAGTCCAAAAATGTTAGTACAAATTACCATCAAAATATTTCCCCAAAATCAATTTATATTTCCAAATACTCAAAATAGTAAATACAACCAAATTCGAGCTCCTGAAGACCGAAACCTGCAATTTCAAAGGTCCCGAGACACATGCACTAACCAATACTCCAAGCCTATTTCTCTATCAAATTTTTTCCAAGGTAACAAAATATATAGAATCCACTATTTGAATATTCAACTATCTTTGGACAACAACTCAATGGTCTTGCAAATATCATATAAATTAAGCTACTTATCAGAAAATAAATTTTTTAGTTTCATATGAAACTTAAATGATTCTACTATAATATTGTAGTTAAGATAATCTAAATTTAACAACAATTAATTCGTCAAAATCCATTTGCAAATCAGTAGGTTCGGAATCCAAAAACTGCAGCTCTTGCTACTTATAAAAATCACCTAAAATCACATACTTCAGGGAAATTTGATTTCTTAAACTCTAAAGAAAGGTTAATGAGTCTACTTAAAATTCTTAGTTTTGATTTTCCTCAAAAAACTGCATATAAGATGCTGAATTGATCAAAATCTGAAAGGTATACAATTTTCAACAACTAGCCAAATTGTCAACCAGTCCTAAGTTCGGATTTTATTAAAATACCAAACAACATCCAAAAATTATGAAATTTTTAGGAGATATTCTTGACATGAACAAGATACACATATAAAAAAATTAGGTTAAGATTGTATCTAGATATAAAGAAATGATTTTTTTAAAAGTGAGATAAAACTTAGGAGAACAACTCTAAAAAACGTTTTTAAGTTAATCATATCATACTTTCACACAATTAACTAACAACATATAATCTAAAAGCAGTCAACACATAATCTAAGTATGAATACTCATTTTATATAGATTATTTAGCATGCAATTCTAACAAGAACAAATTAGAAAGTTAAGAAATATCACCCAATGGTAGCCGAAATTGATAATTCCTAGCACTCAAAATGAAAAACTCTCTCCCCTAAATAATTTTGGCCAGTGGTTTTTCAAATGAGAGAGGAGATGGAGGGGTTTTTATTTTAAAAAGAAAAAAAACCCACTCATGATTAAAGACATAACCACCCACTAGTTCACTTTATTAAGTTAATTCAAACTCAATTGTATAATCCCTCCTTTCTAACTTGGCCAACCAACCATGGTGTGGGAAAATACGGGTTTCAAATATAATTTTTAGTGCATATGTAATACACGTTATGTTTATAAATTGCTAATTAAAAGCCACATGCACCACTCAATTTAATATAGTTTAAGCTAAGTTAGTTTAGTTTAAAATTACCCTATGCATTTATACTTAGCAAGTAAAATAATTATACATAACTTCATTAATTTATGAGAAAAATACGATCAACATGTGCACTGAAAATATGTGCATTGCATGTATTAACAAAATATATTTGAGTTGGCTCAAAAAAGGAGAAATAAAATAAATTTGAATACAAAAATGAGTTCGAGAGAACGGAAAAATTATATAAAAAATGGAAATACAAAATACTTAGGATATTTGTATTAAATATATGTTACAGATATTTCTTGTAACAATATAAAATACATGTGTGTAACACAGGTTCTGCAAAATTGTAATAACCCAATTTTGCGGGGAGTTGTGGCTTTGTCTCTCCCTGAGGTCAGTGCGCTCTGAATCTGTGGACTTGAGTCTTTTTGGAGATTTAACAAGCTGTAAGAGCAACACCGGGCGACAAGCCTATCCCTCGGATTTGTAGGTTCACGGGTCGATCTTGGTTTTAAGATTCAGGTTGGACTCCTAACTTGTGGTATCATTGTGGAGGTAACAGGTTGTGGGAGCAGTTTCGAATGGTGAGCCTTATTCTACGACCGCATTTGTGTTAGCCATGACATGAGCGTCAAACCATGGGTCTGACTCCAAACTTGTTTTTAGAAAAGTAATCGGTTGTTGGAGCAGTTCTGAATGGACATCCCTATTTGTGAAATTTGTGATAGGTACCTTGAATCATGGTTTGGACTCTGAACCTATTACTGCAGATTTTTTACTAGACGTGGGTCTGATTCCTAATGGGGAGCCTCGATTTGAATTCATTGGTTAACGAATTATGGGGGAGGCACCGAGTCATGGTCCAGACTCTAGGCCAGTCGTTCATAAGTGCGCCAAGGCACGAGCCTATGCAAAAATTATAGGCTTTTTCGTGAGTAGATCGGATACCCTGAAGGGTGAGCCAGGAAAAAATTTGAAATTTTTTTCGAGTGGCTCGGATGCTGTACTGGAGGACGATCCAAGCAAAAAAATTATTCAAGTTTGGGATCGAATCCAAAATATGATGTCGAAGGGAAAAAACATCTCAAATTCTTCATTCATAAACTTCATTCATAGATAATAATAAACTCAAGTGGTTGCCTTCCGACGAGCGTTTATTATATTTACTAGCCTTGAAGGCTTTATTACAATTTTTTCGAAGCTCATGGAGAAGTGTTAGGTACCCTCAGTAAACTTTATCGCGTGTTTTTCATACCATGTCCTTGATATTTTCTTTCCCTCCTAAGTATTCAAATCGGTAAGTCCCAGGGTAGACCACTTTGGAGACCTTATATGGTCCTTCCCAATTTGGAGCCAACTTCCCTATTCTACAATTAGAAATTTCAAGCTTCCTCAAGACTATGTGTCCTTCACTTATATTGGCAGGTCGAACCTTCTTATCATAGAACCTCTCCACCCTCTGCGGATAGATATTCCTTAGGATGATGAATTTTTCATGCATTTCCTCGACTAGATTGAGGTTGCCCTAAAGACCTTTGGAGTTGTGTTCTTCATCAAAGGTTGTCAGTTAGGATGAACGGATTCTGACATTCAGAGGAATTAGGGCCTCAGAGTCGTATGTTAGGTTGAACGGCAATTCTCCTGCCGGTATCCGTTTAGTGGTTCTATACGACCAAAGCACGCTTAGCAGTGCCTCCATGCATAACCATTTGGGATACTCGTTAAGCCATTTTTTGAGACTGTCAAGGATCTAACAGTTTGCATTCTCGGTCTGACCATTTGACTGAGGGTGGGAGATCAAGGAGAATCTTTGTTGAATCCCAAAGTCTGCATAACTTGCGGAACCCTCTTGCTACGAATTGCGTGCCATTGTTAGTGACCAATATTCGGGTAAATCCGAACCTACAAATGATATGTTTTAGAAAGAATTGCTGGACTTTGTGTTCGGTTATGGACGCTAGCTGTCCTGCTTAGCCTGACTTCGTAAAGTAATCTATAGCCATGATGAGAAAGTTTCTTTGAACAGTTGTTGGAGGAAAAGGTTCGCTAGATTCATCTCCCACATTGCAAAGGGGGCTAGGATCGGCATAGACTTGAGCTCTACCTGGGAGATATGCTAGATCGAGGTGAACCTTGGTAGGGGCACATCGATGGATGTTTTTCTGCGCACTGTGGAGCCGAGTCAGCCTGCAATATCCGTGGTTGAGGATCTTTTTGGCGAGGGTTCTATCTCCCATGTGGCAGCTGCCTACTCCCACGTGCATTTCGTTGAGGGCATATTGTGCTACCTCGGAGGAGAGGCCCTGAAGGTAGTCCGCCCATCAAACAAAGCATAAGAATGCTTGAGTAGGATGCCTTCTACGATTGTCTACCTCTTTGATCTTGTTCGAACCTTTCTTACCTCCTTTAGGTCCGTAGGGAGGATCCCTTTGTCGAGGAAGTTAACTAAGGGCTCCATCTAGTTGTCTGCGGTTATTTGCACGTAGACACAGAAGGTCTTGACAATTACTCCCTCAATGCTCTGACTGACCAGAACCTCAACAAGTACAGTATGGTCAAGTCCATCGAAGGAAGAGGAAGCTAGTTTGGAGAGAGCGTCCACTTGCCCGTTTTCCTCATGGGGGATCCGAATGACTGAAGCTTCTTGAAAAGTAGATAGGAGTTCCCTGACATAGGCTGGATACTTGACCATTCGAGAGTCTCGAGCTTCATACTCCACAGATATCTGCTTACCACTAATTGAGAGTCGCAAAACACCTTCACCCTTCGGGCCCCAACTTTTGAGCTAGAAGTAATCTTGTTATCAGGGCCTCATATTCAAACTTAGTTATTATAGGCTCAAAAATTCAAACGGAGGGAGTATTGGGAGATAAACTCATCTAGTCTAAGCAATATCAACCCCACCTCGCTTCCTTCTTCGCATGAGGACCTGTCGATCCAGACGGGAACGTCCTCCTGTGCCTCCGATGAGTCAGGAATGGTACTCTCAATGATAAACTCAGCCAAGTCTTCGGCCTTGATTACTGTCCTCGGCTTATAACTGATATCATGCTGACTCAGCTCGATTGACCATTTAAATAATCATCTAGAGTTTTCCTCTTTCCTGTGGGACCTTCTTTAGCCACTGGTCGGTGAGGACTTGGATAGAGTGTGCCTGGAAGTAGGGAAGAACCTTTTGGGCAGAGATGATCATTGCATACGCAATCTTACCCATCTTCGAGTAACAGAGCTTTACATCGTGGAGGACCTTACTCACGTAATAAATGGGTTTCTAAACATTGTCTTCTTCTTGCACTATGACGATGCTTAGAGCTTGTGTAACACCCCGCAAAATTGAGTTATGAAAATTTTGCCCACGGGTGTTACACAGATGTATTTTGTACTGTTACAGGGTAATATCCGTAGCGTATTTTAATATACATATCCTACGTATTTTGTATATCGATTATTTATATGTTTTCCATTCTCTCAAAATTTATTTTTTATCCTATTTTGAGCCAACTTAAATATTATTTTTAATCTTTGTGTTTTATGTGTACTGCACGTGCTTTCAATACACGCGTCGATTATGTATATTCAACCGTTACGTGTAATATTATAATAAATTTTACGTGTTCAATTATTTATTTTATAACTTGTTCGAATTCATTTTATAAATTGAAATTCATTTTTCTCCTATTTTTACTCAGATATATTTTTTATAAGTGCGACGCATGTGTTTTCTATGTACGTGTTGATTACATTGTTGTATATATAAAATTAATGAAATGTATTTTTCGTATGTTATATTTCGATTATTTATAAATATTTTTTCGTTAATCAAATATATTTCGTATTTGAATATTTATTTTAACGTGCGACGCACGTGTTTATAGTGCATGTGTTGGTTGTATTCTGTTTCAAAATAAAATTTATGAAGTGTGTGTGTGTGTGTTTATTTTTATTTGTGCATGAAAACTCTATTTATAATTAAATTAAACTAATTCTATTCAATACATATTACAATATATAACACATGCATTTAATTTAAATAAAAACTTTTAATAATTTGTGTGCACACACGTGCACGTGTTTCACACCCCTTGGATTTGCTGGCCGGGAATGGTTGGAAAGAGGGTGAGTGGACTTGGGTGAGTGGAATAGTGGAGAGTGTAATTAGGAGTGTGGTTAGTTAATTAAACTACCCGTTAATTTAACCATATAATTACCCCATCCTATTTCTAAACAACTAGGAGACAAAAAAAAAAAAAAATGATGTCCTTGCTGCCGAAATGCTCTGGTTCTTCTCTTTTGGAGCTGGTATTTCGAGGAGGCTTGGTGGCTTCTTTAGGACTTCATATTTGCTAGGAATTATCCTTTTTGAGGTGGGTGCTTCTTTTGCTTTCTAATTATTTGGTAGATTTCATGTTTAGGTGAATGTGCTTGAAATGAAATTTGTATGTGTTCTTTAGTTCTAAATTTTCATATGATGCATGTTAGATTGTCATGTGTAATCTAGAGTTGTGGTAGATAAAATTGAGAAATTGATGCATGTTAGATGAAAATTACAATTGATTGTCATTGATATGGCCAAAAATGGGATTAAATCGGGACCATTCAAATTGGGCACGAATATTAAAGTTTACAGGGGTAAGACGGTAATTTCACCTACAAACGGGTCCGAAATAGGAACTGAGTCCCTTCTCCAGGGCCCAATAACCATGAACGGATCCATTCAACTGGGTATGGGTCCCAACCCGTTAAGAGCCAGTTCATAAGGATATGGAGAAATCCTGACTCGTCCTTATCCCTAGGAGGTGGTTCTAACCACTTCTATCCATCCACATCGGGGAGTAGAGATTTTTTCTTATCTCGAAACAGATCCCCACGGCGACTATAAATACCCCTCTACCCCCTACCGTTACAAGGTGATCACTCTTTCCCAACCTAAAGCTCTTTCTTATTCTTTTCTGAGTACTGACAAGAGCGTCAGAGGGTTCGTCGCCGGGATCAACCCCGGTGTTTTGAACTTTGTGCAGGTCAACAGGAGCAGCGAGAAGCCAGCCACACAACAGTGGAAGCGGTCAGGTTTGACCCATTCGATTCCTCATGAACCCAAAAATTCATCTGGTTGCCCCCACACCAAAATCAGCGGCAACAGTTTGGCACCGTCTGTGGGAACTCGAATAGCAATTCGACCCTACTCCATCAACAAAAGTAGCTCCTAGCTATGCCTCCGAAGAAAGGGAAGTCCGCGGTCTCCAATCGTAGAATGACTTCCATCCCTCCTTCACCTCCAGAGGGTCTCCCTCCGCCCGTCCAACCGGTCCAACCGGCCAAGCAGCTCGAACAACCGATCCCTCAACCTGTTTAGCAACCTCAAGGGCCTCAAAGGACTGTTAGAGAACCCTCTCGTCGAAGTCGCCAAAAGCAACCACTTCATCAGGTCCATGTCTCCATACACAATCCTTCCTCCGACTCCATGGCCTCCTATAGCCCTCCAACACCGAAAGATCTACGGGATGTTCTCAACAACCAACAGAACGAGACAGATCTTCAGATCTGCTTGGACGAAAGGCGGACCCATGATGGGAACCCTCGCCAGGAGCATCATAGGGACTGGTCACCCCACAAGATAGATCGCAGAGGGTCATACTCTCCCAGGAGGCAGAGAGAGTCACCTCAGCATCGCCAGAGAAGAAGCCGCTCTCCGACCGGCCGTCCTGCCCCTCAATCCCATCGGGAGAAGGAGGCCCCCGTCACGAGGGTGGAGTTCCAACAGTTCCAGAAGGCAGTCCTACGGGCACTCAATGTCGCCCCTAACAATGACCAACGTGCTCCCAGTCCTCGGCAGGCTCCCAACCATCGCCGCCGCTCCCCCAGTCCTCGGCCAGCTCTCAACCATCGCCGCCACTTTCCCAGTCCTCAGCCGGCTCTCAACCATCGCTGCCGCTCTCCCAGTCCTTGGCCGGCTCTGAGCCATCGTTGTCGCACCCCCTAGTCCACGACCTACTCCAAGCTACCACCGCCGTAGCCCCAGCCCTCTTCTACATGAAGACGAGTCTCGAGGCTCAGCGAGGCATGACCGAAGGGATGACTCGGTTTACTGCCGTCTCCATGAGATGGAGAGGTGCCTTGGCCAACTCGATAGAGATGCCTTGGCCAACTCAATAGAGATGAGGAACAATGGGTGGGGAACCTTCACTCGAGCAGGCCCCCGTTCTCCCGTACTATCATGGAGGCTCCCTTCCCAGAGAACTTTAAGCCTCCGCATTTTGAGTCTTATACCGGGGAGTCGGACCCCGCTGATCACATTGAGAGTTTCAAAACTCTCATGATGATCCACCATGCCTCCGACGCCCTTCTCTGCAAAACATTCCCCGCCACGCTCAAGGGGAGTGGTATTCAGACTTGCTCCAGCCTCAATTTTTTTCTTCGACCAATTCGAAGGTCTCTTCCTTTCCCACTTCGTGAGCAGCTGCCGCTCCGAAAAGAAAAGCACTTCTTTTTTTTTCCTCAGTTAAAGGAAGGGCAAGCGGCTGAGGGACTACGTCAAGTGGTTCACGGCAGAGGCCAGATCTATGGCTTCTCTGGATCAGTCCGTGGCCTCGGTATCCTTCCAGTCCAATGTCATTAACCCCGATCTCAGGGCATCCCTGGCCAAGAAGCCTCATCGGGACTTCTCAGAGCTCCTTCTTCGGAGTAAGAAGTACATCCGATCTGAAGAAGCTCTCAACCGCCCCTCTTGAAGGATCGTCTTCTGGGAACAAACGGAAGACTACTGAAGAAGAAGGAGCTAAGAAGCTCCAAAAAGACAATGGGGGTCAACGTCGCCCTCTTCTCTGCTTCGAAAAGTTCACTCTGCTCAATACGAGTGTCTCGTCCATCTTGATGGAAGCTGGGAAGGAGGGTATTCTATCGCCACCACCAAAGATGAACACCTCCGGAAAGAAGAGAAACCGGGATAAGTGGTGCCGCTTCCACAGGGACCACGGCCATGACACAGACGACTGTCGGGTCCTAAAGGACGAGATCGAGGCCCGCATTAAGAGAGGGTAGCTCTCTAGGTTCATGAGAAAGGATAGTCTGATCCTCCTCTGCCCCCCAGGGCAGCTAACAAACGAGCCGAACAACGTGCAGAGACCCCGAATGTCAAAGCCGAGGTCGTCCTGCACCTCATACACAGAGGCCCAATAAGGGGAGATTCCAACTCCTCCGAAAGCCTTCGTTCGATAAGTGAACGCCGTACATAGCCACCCTCCTTCCAAGGGTCTTAGGATTCCTGTTACATTTTCTGATAGGGACTTGGAGGGCGTCCGGACGCCCCATGGCGATGCCCTTGTTATAAACCTTCAGATGGCCAATTTCTACGTACGCCAGATCCTAGTGGACAACGGCAGTTTAATCAATATTCTCTTCTTGGAGGCATTCCAGGGCCTTCAGCTGTCAAGAGATCGGATCAAGCCAGCTGGTTACACTCTTCACGGATTCATCGGGGTGCCGGTGACGATTGAGGGAGTAATAACCCTTTACGTGACAGCTAGCAAAACCCTAGTCACCCGGACCAAGCTGATGGACTTCATGGTAGTAGACGTCAAAGCCGCCTATAACATCATCTTAGGTCGGCCATACCATCGGCCTATCATATGAAAATGAAGTTCCCCACCTCGATAGGAGTGGGAGAAGTAAGAGGGAGCTAGGAGGCGGCTCGTAAATGTTACATGACCTCGATGGGAGGGCCGGTCCTCTCCCTTGAAGCCCTCGAACTCCCACAGGGAAGTAGCCAGACCATCTCCGAGCCGGTGGACGAGCTAGAAGGAGTTGCCTTCTCCGAAGGAGATGCCACCAAGACATTCCAGATCAGCAAGGCCCTTTCCCCCTCCATCAAAGAAGACATCTCCCAATGTATAAGGGAGAACCGTGATCTTTTCGCCTTGACCACGGCTGATATGCCCGGAATCTCAGAAGAGCTCTTGATGCACCACCTTAGCATTGCCCCGGGAGTTAAACCCGTCCAGCAGAAGCGACGTAAATTTGCTCCCGAGCGCCAGCAAGCAATCAAAGAAGAGGTCGAGAAGCTCTTTGAACACTCAGTTCATCCAGGAGGTGAATTACCTCGAATGGCTATCCAATGTGGTAATGGTTAAAAAGGCTAATGAGAGCTGCAGAATATGCATCGACTTCACCGACCTCAACAAAGCGTGTCCGAAGGACCCATTCCCCTTCCCGAGCATCGATGCTCTAATCGATGCGACCTCCGGCCACAAGCTCCTCAGCTTCATGGATGCCTTCTCGGGGTATAACCAGATCCGGATGTTCCCTCCTGACATTCCAAAGACCTCGTTCGTAACCGACCAAGGCCTGTACTGCTACCAGGTAATGCCCTTCGGGCTGAAGAATGCCAGAGCTACGTACCAGCACCTTGTTAACAAGGTCTTCCGAGACCAGATAGGCCGCAACATCGAGGTCTATATGGACGACATGTTGGTCAAAAGCGTCAGTGGGCAGGAGCATGTCCGTGACCTCCAAGAGGCCTTCGGGGTGTTAAGAAGGCACACGATGAGATTGAATCCGAGCAAGTGCGCCTTCGGCGTCTCGTCCGGGAAGCTCCTCAGATTCATGGTGAGCCAGAGGGGCATAGAAGCCAATCCTGAGATGATCAAAGCCATACTCAATATGGCTCCTCCCTCCAATGTTAAAGAAGTGTAGAGACTCACGGGATGCCTCGCAGCTATAGGGCATTTTCTCTCCAAGTCAGGGGAGAAATGCCTCCCGTTCTTTAAAGCCCTGGGAGGAGCAAAAGGTTTTGAGTGGGGTTAACAACAGCAAGAGTCTTTTGATCAACTGAAAGCTTACCTGGTAAACCCCCTACACTTGATCAAGCCGAAGTCTGGAGAAACCCTCTACATATACATGGCAACTTCGGAGCAGACCCTTAGCGTCGTCCTGGTAAGAGAGGAGGATAAGATGTAACGCCCCATCTACTACATGAGTAAGGTCCTCAGGGATGCAGAACTACGCTACCCGAAGGTAAGAAAGATGGCATACACGTTGATCATGGCGGAAAGGAAACTTTGCCCCTATTTTCAGTCCCACTCGGTGGTCGTTCTCACCGACCAGCCGCTGAAGCAAGTTCTCCACAAGCCCGAGACATCGGGATGTCTAATGAAATGGTCCATAGAGCTGAGCCAGCACGACATCAGCTACCAACCCCGAACCGCTATCAAGGAACAAGCCCTAGCAGAGTTCATTGTGGAGAGCACCGTTCCTGACCTCTGTGAGTCGGCTAAGAAACCCCCTGTTCTGGACCGTCTATGTTGATGGGTCCTCGTGCGCCGATGGAAGCGTGGCTGGGGTCATCTTGACCAGACCAGACGATTTCGTTCTACAATACTCCCTCCATATAAGCTTCCGTGTGTCGAACAACGAGGCTGAATATGAGGCCCTTATAGTAGGACTTTGTATGGCTCGCAAAGTAGGGGCCAAATGTATCAAGGTCTTCAGTGATTCACAACTAGTCGTGAACCAAGTGTCTGGGGAGTACGAAGCAGGAGACGAGCACATGGCCAAGTACTTGGCAAAGGTGAAGGGGCTACTGGATTTATTTGAAGATGCTCAACTCCAACGAGTCCCCTGAGAGGAAAACGCACAGGCGGATGCCCTCTCGAAGCTCGCCTCCTCTTCCCTCCAAGGTTTGGAGCGGACCGTCTTGATAGAGATCCTTCTGAGATCCAGCATCGAGGAAGACAGCCTAGAACCAATGGAAGCCCTACCTCTAACACTTGGGGAGAACTGGATGAAACCCTACTCGAATACCTCAGAAACGGAGTTCTTCTAGCTGACCCCAGAGAGGCAAGAAGATTCAGGACCAGAGCCGAGCGGTACACACTCATGGAAGGAGTCATGTACAAACGCTCATATACTCAGATAGACGGCAGACCCTACTTAACATGTCTTTCCCCCGAAGAAGCACACTATGCCCTGAAAGAGGCTCATGACGGGATGTGTGGCGCACACTTGGGAGACAGATCCCTAGCCCGTAAAATTTTAAATTACAACTACTTTTGGCCCACACTTCTTAGCGACTCTGAACAGTACATCCGCCAATGCGGATCCTGCCAATGATTCTCTCCGATCCGTCGCCTACCACAAGCCCAGCTCTCCTCCTTAGCCAGTCTGTTCCCTTTCGCAATGTGGGGGATGGACTTGCTCAGACCGTTTCGTCGTGGCAATAGATTATTTGTCCAAGTGGATTGAGGCCGAGCCCCTTGCAACGATTACGGAGAACAAGTTTCAGAAGTTCTTCTGGAAGAAACTTATTTGTCGGTTCGGCATACCTCGCATCCTCGTAACTGACAACGGAATCCAGTTCGCAGGGGCAGCTTTTCGCAACTTCTGCACCGACATCAGCATCCAACAACGATTCTTCTCAATATCCCACCCTCAATCCAACGGCCAAGCGGATAACGCTAATCGACAAATACTCTCCGACCTAAAGAAGATGCTCGATAAATCTACCAAGGGGTTATGGTTGAACAGCTTCCCAACATGCTATGGAGCTATCGCACCACCAAGAGAATTCCGACAGGAGAGTCACCCTTCAATCTCACTTATGGTTCCGAAGCCATCACCCCCTAAAGGTCGGCCTACCTTCGCCCCGATTGATCGCCTACAATGAAGAGCAGAATGCAAATCAGCTTCGCAACAGTTTGGACCTCATCGATGAGATCCGCGAAAGAGCTTCCATTCGACAAGAGACCTACCGACGTAGGATAACACAGTCTTATGATAAGAAGGTCCGCCCCGCTAATCTTAAAGAGGGGGACCCAGTGCTCCAGAAGCTGTCAATCTCTCTTCCAAGCAAGAAGGCAAGCTAGCGCCCAACTGGGAATGTCCGTATAGGGTCTCCAGAGTTATTTGCCCGGGCGCGTACCAACTCGAAAACCCAAGGGCAGGAGAATACCGAGGACTTGGAATGCTGACCACTTGATGAAGTACCAAGTGGGTGTTGTAACACCGCTCCAAGCAACTTCAAGCAACTCCTGAGTCGAGCAGTTTCTATTTGGTGTTTTTATCTACCTTGTTATTTTTATTTTCAAAATGTAAGAGTGGCTTGCAACTCTGAAGCAACAACTTAATTCATCTTTAATAAAGGTTAGTTACTTCATGGGAATTCTTTGTCTATAATAATCTAGTTGGTTTGCTATCAGACGCGCGAAACTCTCTAAAAACAACAAGCTCGGAGTCCAACACTTGGTTCGATTCCACTTTAACTTCTTACTCATAAGCGATTACGAAGTGGTTCACCATCCAGAATTGCTCCCACAGCTATTGACATTCTCTAAATGACAAGCTCGGAGTCCAATACTTAGTTCGATTCACTTTAACTACTTGCTCATAAGCGAGTATGAAGTGATTCACCATTCGGAATTGCTCCCACAGCTGTTGACATTCTTTAAACGACAAGCTCGGAGTCTAACACTTGGTTCGATTCTGCTTTAACTACTTGCTTCTAAGCGAGTACAAAGCAGTTCACCATTCGGAATTGCTCCCACAACTGTTGATATCCTTTAAACGACAAGTTCAGAGTCCAACACTTGGTTCACGCAACTTTTGCTACTTGTGAACGAGCGAGTACAAAATAGCTCACCATTCGGAATTGCTCCTACAACTGTTGACACTGGCAAATGCTAGCAAGACACACACAAGTTCGAGAAATGAGTATACTATTTCATTAAAATTTGAGGTACAAGTCTAATTATATACCAACAACTCATCTTTACATCGAGATATAAGACTCAGGTGAAACAAAGACTACAAGATTTCAAAGATCTGCCCTAACCCCTCCTAGGGAGTGGGATACTTCTATTAAGAGATAAGAGAGGCCGGCGAGCACCGTGTTGCTGTAGCCTTACTTCCGTGGAGGTCTCCAAACCGACGAGCCGAGTTGCGTCCTCGGCACCTAGGAGCCTAAGTGTCACTCCAGCAGATGCTCCGCTCGACGAGCCAGCCACTCCGCTTTGTACGTCCTCGGGGTGCCTTAATACGGGGGGCGAGCGTAGCACCAACTCATGGAATGAACTCCCCTGTGCGTACTCACCTCGGGGGCAGGAAGTGCTCCTAACGTTACTCCCCTCGGAAAGTAGTCGTAGTCGATGGTTCTCTGCCTCTAGCTCCATGACCCATTCCCTCAGCGAGTCGTCCGTCACTCTGATCTTCAGAAGAGGCATTCGGCTAGAGTTGCCCCAACGAGCTCGGAGATAGCCCTTCGAAGGTGCACCGTCTCCAAACTATTCTCGAGCACTACGTTCTTTAACCCCTCTTTTTCGGCCTTAACATCGAACAGAGATTGACGAAGGTACTTGAGTCTCAAGCCTTGGCTGAAGGCCATCGAGGGACACGTCTCCTCCCCTTCGGGGGGCACTTCGCGAGCCTGCTCCTCTAGGTGTTTCAGCTCGGAGACCTGACAAGCCAACGTCAGCTTACGATGGTTCAGCTCCGACTCGGCTTTGAAAAGTCTCTCTCGAGTTCGAGCAAGGCCCAACCTCGCGGCCCCTAGACCAGATTGGAGGCGTGATACCTCGGCCGTCTGAGACACTTCATCAATTTTAGATGCTTCGGTGATCGAAAAAAGCCAAGAACATGAAGATACTGAGTTTAAACAAAGCTCCTACGAGACAGCTCAAACACAAGTACAACACTTAGTCAAATTTTCATTTCATTAAAGTTTACAAGTACAAAATGCGGTGGCCAGTCCTCTACCAGGCGATACAAAACAAAATCAAAAACAAAAACAAAGTCAAGCAGTCACCTCGGGGTGCTGCTCCGCGCTCTCACTCGGCACCGTCACGAGCGCCCTCTCCGGGTTCACCACCACCACCACATCCTCTTCTTCTTCTTCTTCTTCTTCACCTTCAGCTTCGGATCCGGCTACGGCCACCACCTCCTCGCCTTCAATGGGGGCATACAGGTTGTACCCGAGCTATCGAAGTCGGGGATGCAAGCCGCGACGTGCTTGAGCGCTCGAGCGTAAGACTCCTCAATATTCGTGAGCATATGGGCCTCCGCCTTGCTTGGATCGCCTTTGCTGCCTCAGCCACCGCTGCCTCCCGCTCCCTTTGCATCTCCTCCGAAGCCTTTAAGGCCTTCTCCATTCCCGCTCGGCTCTGGCCTTCTCCTCGTATGCCCTCGCCGCTTCCGCAGTGATGCATTCGTTCGCCTTGGCCAACGCTGCCTCAAGAACATCGCAGCTCGGGACTCCGAGAGACATTGCTCGGCCTCGTACATCTTCACGGCCTTAGCTCGGTCGGCCCGAATCCTGTCGCTCGACATCTTCAGTTCCTTCTCCTGCTCGGCAAACTGCTCTAGCAGATGACTAAAGTGACATGTGATCTGAAAGCCGAAGGAAAAAAGACATGAGTATCGAACACAACAAATTGAGAAATCCCGAAGGCACAACAAGGATACTTACCGACATCATGGCCCGGGCGATCTTGAGCGCATCGTCGCCCATGGTCCCCATCTTCAGTGCCGTGCAGTCCTTCGGGGTCGGTAGGTGGCGCACGGCCTACATGCTCATTGCGGCGTCGCTGAGGAAGCCGTCGAGCTTCATCACCGTCCAATCGGGGATGAAAAGCTTCTTGTGCTCCTCGGTCAGGATAGCTTCTGCCTCGGTGGTGAGGGGCGGCACTTTGAACGCTAGCGCAGCTCCGACGGAGAATGCCCTAGCAGATGGGTCGGAAGCTACAACAGAGGGAAGGACCGCTTAAGGAGCAGAAGAAGAGGCAGAGACCAAGTCCACAATGGGCGTCGCCGCCAAAGGTGCTTAGCCAGCCAGGCCAGACGAGGGTCCTGTCATTGTCCTTTTCTACTTCTTATTGTCCGATCCCTTTGCGGCGCCCATGCCTCGCTTCGACAACATAGCTCGGAAATCCATATCAGGGGCCTCTGAAGAAGAAAAAACCGAAGAGGTTAGCACAAGGCGAGAACGAGGTTAAAAAAAACAACAAACGGAGCATACTAGGGTCTATCGGACTGGGACACCCACTGAAGAGGATCCCTCGGTTATATCCTTCCAACTCAGGGTCGGAAAAACCGACGAGCTTCAAGACGATCTCCTCTTCCTCTTTAGTCAGCACAGGCTCGACCTTCACCAACTTCGGAATGTCCTCCTTCCACCTCTTCGAGAAATCCCACGGCTCGGGACCTCGGATCAGAAAGTATTTCTCTTTCCAATGCTTGATGGAGTCTAGATTCTCGATCAGCTTGACCCCCTTCCTCGGAGATAGATAGTATCAGTACTCCATCTTGCTCATACGGTAGATTCGATAAAGGCTGCGGAGCAAGATAAGCTGAGGCTTGACACTTATAGCCTGGCACTGGAGGATGAATCTGATGACGTGCCGTCACATGTTCAGCATGAACAGGATCGGGCTCAATCCGTACCATTGTAGCACTTCGGTCACGAACGATGGCAGCGACAAACAAAGGCCAGCATTCCGCGTGTCGTAGGGGAAGACGCACGTGTCGGGCGAAGTCCCCGACCAAGCTCGGAAACCTGGACCCAGAAGGAGCAAGGTGTACTCCTTCAGGATCCTAAATCCTTTTCTGAGGCGCTGTAGATCCACCACGGTCAAAACCGAGGGGATGTCGTCGACTTCAGAGCATTCCCTCAGATCATTCTCCTCGTATGTGGCTGACATCCCATACACAACCTTGGACAGAAGGTCGTCGGAGTACTCCCTCACCTTCCCGAGGTTCGATAACGTGGATGGTAGCCTGCCGAGCGCGTCAGCCTCCCTCACACCCTCCACAATCGTCTCTACAATCGCCGACCCAGATACCTCCTTCCTCTTACTCACCACCGAAGAGACCACTAACGGTCGGTCACTCTATTGGTCCGAGGTGGAGGTCTCACTCCCCGTTGGCACTCTAGACATCTTTTTAGATATGAGTTAATATATTTAATTACCTTGACATGACGGCTACGGTCGGAATAGTTCGCCTGAAAGTTGATCTCCTAGCCACGACCGCTAGCAGCACCACTCGAGACCAAAAAACTAACTGAGATAGTGAGAGAGAAAGTGAAAAGTGAAGAATGGGGGAGGGGTGAGAGAGGGGTAAGATCTTATAGCACAGAAGGGGATTCGGGTGGGCTTTCAGACGTTTTGAGCCCCCACAAAGGCCCATCAGCAGCCTAAACGACTAACCCCTCGTGATTCGAGCATGATCTCCATCAGATGGCTCAGATCTTGCCACGTCGCTTGGAACCAAAATCCGAGCAACCCAGACACCGAGCTGTGTATTGGGGAAAAACAACTAACCCTTCGTAATTCGTGCCTGATCTCCATCAAACGGCTCAGATCTCGCCCCATCGCTCTGAACCAAAATCCGAGCAACCGAGGTACCGAGCTGCGTATTGGGAAAAACAACTAACCCCTCGTGATTCGCATCTGATCTCCAACAGACGGCTCAGATTTTGCCACGTCGCTCGGAACCAAAATCCGAGCAACCGAGGTACTGAGCTGCTTATTAGGGAAAAACAACTAATTCCTTATGATTCGCGCCTGATCTCCATCAGACGACTCAGATCTCGCAACGTCACTCGAAACCAAAATTCGAGCAACCGAGGCACCGAGCTGTTTATTGGGGAAAAATAACTAATTCCTCATGATTCGCGCCTGATCTCCATCAGACGGCTCAGATTTTGCCACGCCACTCGGAACCAAAATCCGAGCAACCTAGGCACCGAGCTGCGTATTGGAGAAAATCACTAATTCCTCGTGATTCGCACCTGATCTTCATCAGATGGCCATGATTGTGTCACGTCGCTCGGAACCAAAATCCGAGCAACCGAGCTGCGTATTGGTAAAAAATCACTAATTCCTTGTGATTCGCACCTGATCTTCATCAGACGGCCAGGATTGTGCCACATCGCTCGGAACCAAAATCCGAGCAACCGAGGCACCGAGGTGCCGTATTGGCAAAAAATCACTAAGTCCTCGTGAATCGCACTTGATCTTCATTAGACGGCCATGATTATGCCACGTCACTCGGAACCAAAATCCGAGCAACCGAGGCACCGAGCTGCGTATTGGCGAAAAATCACTAATTCCTCGTGATTCATGCCTGATCTTCATCAGACGGCCATGATTGTGCCACGTCGCTCAGAACTAAAATTTGAGCAACCGAGGCACCGAGCTGCGTATTGGTGAAAAATCACTAATTCCCCGTGATTCATGCATGATCTTCATCAGACGACCATGATTGTGCCACGTCGCTCGGAACCAAAATCTGAGCAACAAAGGCACCGAGCTGCGTATTGGCAAAAAATCACTAATTCCTCGTGATTCGCTCCTGATCTTTATCAGATGGCCATGATTGTGCCACGTCGCTCGGAACCAAAATCCGAGCAATCGAGACACCGAGCTGCGTATTAGCGAAAAACACCAATTCCTCGTGATTTGCGCCTGATCTTCATCAGACGGCCCTGATTGTGCCACGTGGCTCGAAACCAAAATCCGAGCAACCGAGTCACCGAGCTGCGTATTGGCAAAAAACCACTAATTCCTCGTGATTCACACCTGATCTTCATCAGACGGCCCTGATTGTACCATGTAGCTCGGATCTGAAGTCCAAGCTACTGAGGCACCGAGGCACCGAGCTGCTCATGCGGAGAAAACACCTTCGCGTAAGAAGAACCGTCCGATCACTCAGAAATCCTTGCCAAAGCCTGATGAACGCCCCAGATTCAACCACGTTACCAAAGCACTGATCCGCCCTCTGATTGTTCAGAAATTCGTGCCAATGAGTGATGGACGTCCTAGATCACGCCACGTTATAAATACCATGATTAACTCCTTTTTCTTATTAATTAATTCGAATTATATATTTAAAAATTGCAAAAAATGATTAAAATTCAGGAAAATTAATTAAAAATACAAAAAAATAATTATAAATTCGGGGAATATTTTTGAACCCCTGGATAAATAATTATTAGTTAGAATGATTAATTAGTGCTCTTGAAAAATAAATCATCGCTATGCAAAATTGAATAAATAATTTGAAAAATAGTTAAAAAATCGAAAAAATCACCAAAAGTCCAGAAGAGCCTAAGAACGATCTTGGGCATGTTCCCAGCTCAGAAAAACATCGTTACTCCTCGAATAAGATTCGAACTCCCTTTAAGAACTCCGATAAATCCCAATACGCCATTGAAATAGCAAAACTACTCTCCAAAGGCTATAGCTAACAGTCTTTAGGAGTGGGGGACTCATGATATGGCTAAAAATGGGATTAAATCGAGACCATTCAAATTGGGCACGAATCTTAAAGTTTACAGGGGCAAGACGGTAATTTCACCTACAAACGGGTACGAAATGGGAACTGGGTCCCTTCTCCAGGGTCCAATAATCCATGAACGGATCCATTCAACTGGGTACGGGTCCCAACCCGTTGAGAGCCAATTCATAAAGATATGGAGAAATCCTGACACGTCCTTATCCCTAGGAGGTGGTTCTAACCACTTCTATCCATCCACACTGGGGAGTAGAGATTTGTTCTTATCTCGAAACAGATCCCCACGACGACTATAAATACGCCCCCTACACCCTTCCGTTACAAGGTGATCACTCTTTGCCAACCTAAAGCTCTTTCATATTCTTTTCTGAGTACTGACAAGAGTATCGGAGGGTTCGCCGCCGAGATCAACCCTGGTGTTTTGAACTTTGTGCAGGTCAACGGGAGCAGCGAGAAGCCAGCCACACAACAGTGGAAGCGGTCAGGTTTAACCCATTTGATTCCTCACGAACCCACAAATTCATCTGATTGCCCCCACACCAAAATCAGCGGCAACAGTCATGCATTCAAATTATAAATTTTTATTATAGTATTTTAGTGATAGTGTCATGTGTATTGATCATATTGTGATAGGGTCATATATGTAGAGGTGTATATGAATATAAAATTGCTAAATTGTGCCTAGTATTCATGTGAAATTATGTGTAGATTATAAGTTGATGGTGGATGTAAGAATCTTTCACAATTTCATAACAATTACTAGGAAAATTCATGCTAGTTTTTGTAAAGATATGAATAATTAGTAGTCAAAATGATTAATAAAACATAAGAATATAAGACTTCTCCAATTTCCTATTTAAATTAATTTGTGTATAACTTTATGCTACAATATATAAAATTAGAGAAAAATTGTCTCTGGAAATTTAGAAGTGTAATATGCGAGCAATAGTTATGTGGGAAATGAGGAAAAATCAAAATATATGAATGAAATAAAATGATATAGAAACAGAGAGTTAGATACAAAAGATTCCGAACTCTTATATAATCAGAAAGAGCATTGGACTTAGAAGTTAGAGCGCGGTACTTGGGGTCTGCTTGGTCTCGGGTTTGAAACTTGGGAGTGTAACCCCCGTTCCCGCCAATAAGTATTTTTCCGTGTATTTTCTATATTTTGAGTTTTCTTATAAATTCATTTTTGTGTTAAATTCGTTTTGAATCTTCTATTAAAATCTATTCTATTCGACAATTATATTTATTTCGCATATTGGTGTATTGAACTTTGTTTTCTATTCCTAATTGATCGACTATTTACATTTTAACCCAAATCGAAGGTATTATTACTATTTGGACTATTTTAATAAATTTGTTAAAGCCAACTCCTATTTTGTTATTTAATATTGTTATTATTGTTATTATTGTTATTATTATTATTACTTTGTTACTATTATTATTAGTAGTACTATTATTGTTATTGTTATTGTTATTATTATTATCATCATCATTATTATTGTCACTATTACTTTTGATTGTATATTAAAAATCCATGTTTTGTTATTTTGAAAGCCCATAGATTTTAATCCATCTATTATTATTATCTATTTTTTTGAAATAAAAACCAAGTATAGTATATGTATGATTATTCCAATTATTTGTGAAAAGTGAATCCTAATCTAATTGTGTTCTTTCAATTGACTTTATTTTCTATTAAACCCTATAGATTTTATTGTGCAATCTATGACAAATTTGTTCATTGTATATCCCCTACTAGTTTATTCATAATTTCTATTTTAATTATTTAATTCTTTTTCCCTATTGGATCTAAAACCCAAACCCTATTATTTCTCCTATTGGATTCCAACCCAAAACCCAATAACCTAACATCTCTTATTCTATTCACTATATAATCTAACCCTAACCCCTAACCTAGCCTAACCCTAGCCGCAAACCCTCTATCCCTGTGCTACCCCCTCCAGTGTTCATCCCTACCGCCCGACTCTCTCTCTGTTTCTCTTCTACCTTCGTTGAACCCATTCTCTCCCTCTCGTCCCGCTCGACAACCTCACACCACCACTGCCCTTGCCAGCGTCCTGCAACCCCCGTGCTCGTCGCCCTCCTCTCCTCCTCATCGTCATCAACCCCAACCGCAACCACCCTCCACTGTCGCTCTTCACCATCGACATCTTCCTCCATCGTCTTCGCCATCATCCCGCTCCCCCGCAAAAGCCAGCAACCACCATCTCAACCACCCTACATCCCACACCCTCTCCCATGTTTCACCGCCACCGAAACCCACCTCCACACCCCACATCCACCTCGACTCTGCATACTCATCAACAGCCTCACCTTCCGTCGCCCTCCATCCTCGACACCACCCTCGACCTCGCCATCATCACCGCCAGCCCACTACAGTCACCCCTACCCCGGAGCTTTCTCCCTCTCTTCTGTTTTGGGGCCAAAACTCAACCACCATCGCCTCCATCGCCTGCGACACCCACTCTGATCACCACCATCGAATCCACCGTTGCTGTCCTCCCCGTCGATTCCCGAGCACCCCTCGTGTGCACCACCTACCGCCGCCGCAGTCCACCGTCGGTACTACTCTTCTGCTATTTGCTGGTTGCTGTGCGGAAGAGATCGCTGTTTTCTGTTCTTGCCAAACGACTGTTTGCTATTTGGGTTGCTACTGTTGCTATTGTGTGCTCTTGCTACTGTGCTTCTTTGCATGTAGTGTGCACGTGCTTTTGTGGGTACGTGTCTTGCACGTGTCGCCATCGAGATTCTCATTCTGTTATTCTGTTGTATTCGGATTAACCGTCTAAAAGGCAAGTCTTTCTTGAACTAGTTTTATTTTTCTTGTTCAATATTTTTTTGATCTCCGCAAGTAGATCCTAATTGTTTATCGTATTGTTATACTGTTCATCTTCTTTTGAGTATATTGAGGATTTACAGGAGCTAACCCAAGATATTATTGACTTTGTGCCAATATCTTTGTCTCAAACCCTATTCCCTATTGCACATTGCCATGCATGTTATACATGGAAACCAGTAGATCCATGTTATAGAATTGTTTGATGACTAGAATGTTCCCGACTGAAATATTATTTCAATGAAATAATTTCCTTGATTCTAAATTGCATCGCTAATCTTGAAATTGCATGTTAATCACCAAATAGAACTTTTTTTAATTATTTATCATGAAATTGCATGCTTGTGTGATGAAATTATTGTCTATTCATGTTAATTTATTTTTCTGGCCTGTAGTCTACTTCTTTTTGCATTGAACTTTCGAACCTGTTGCTGCAGTAATTTGAATAAACTTTGTAAACATGAATTGTAGATCCATGTGTCTATTTTAAAAAACATTTGACGGAATTGAATTTCGATATATAATCTACTAGATATCTGATTTTTAGTATTGCTAGGTCTAGATTTTCAGATTCACAATTATATGTGTATTACCTAGATTTATTAACAAACAGAACATGTTAACAGTAAAATTAAATTGTGAAATTAATTTTGCTGATACTAGACATGCGTAGGTATCACCCCGAATCTTTGTGGAATTATTTGATGGTATTCAGACCTGATACATATATGTCAACACAATCTATAACCTACTGCCTAAATATAAAATCTGTAATGAATAAGAATTTGAACCTAGTTTCTGTGAATTTTATATATCGTGTGTATATGCGCTGGAACCGGAAGAGAGTCTAGTTTCTAGAACTTCTGACAAATCTAGTTTTTTTTTCCTTGTAGCAGCGGGAATACCTATTTTTGTACAGCAACGTCCTACTGTCCAGATTGTATGTTTTGCATTGATTTAGTATAAACACTTTTTGCCTTGGATGTAATGAGTAGAATTAGTCACACCTTGCATTACACGAACTTAAAATCTTCTTGCATGCTCACACAGGATAAAATAAAATGCTAACAAGCCGGGGTAATAAGGGAAAGACCTAGTAGTAGGCAATATAAAAGAGTGTACTCGCAAGGGAGCCCGTGTTTCCCATATTGGTCGTTACTATTGGACATGTTATTAATTATTGGTCCTCGATCGACTGTGGATTATTGACTACAGTATCCCGATTATATCGTGTATTGGTCATCGGTCATTGGTCATTGATATTGCAAGACCCTAGTACATGAACCTATAAAATTCACCACTAAAGTCTAAACGACATTGATTGTATGGACCGAACCTGTGGAATGGGACACAGTACTACGTGACTTAGATCGGCTAATAAAATGAATAACAACCCTAAATCGATCTTGCATGCTTGATCCCTGTCACGCCCCGCTTCCCAAAAGAGAATACGGAATACGGATACGCGACAAAAGCCCAACGAATGATTTTCATCATCCATAAGTTGTTCAAGAATCTTTACACTATTTCACAAGAATAATCAGAGCCGGAAGCAAAAGAATCAACTAACATGAACATATGAACCCAAAATACCAACAAGAATACTTGAAACCAAAATATATTAATCTCAAATAATCATGATCTGAATAAGTCAAAATCTTGGGTCACATTGCCCAAATACAAATAAATCCAAGTATCAAAATACAATTGTTCAAAGCAAGTTACAAGAAATATTGATAGCATAATCCAGCACTAATATTTTATGTCACCGATATCATCTGGAACCTTGTTCTCTAAAATCTGCAATTTAACAATTGCAAGGATAGGAAAAAGAAACAAAATACCCATCAATTGCAAGTTACGGGCTGCTTGTAATGCAGGATACAAGTACATAGGGAAAACTAACTAATAACATGGAATGGGCATGATATCAAGCATAACAACTAGCATGGTAAGGTGAACAAGTACAAGTAGCATGTATCAAGTGTCAAATAAACAAGTATCATGTAAGCAAATACCAAGTATCACGAATCAAATAACAAGTAACAAGTGTCAAGTAGTCAAGTACAAGTGTCAAGCATCATGTTCAAGCATCAAGTCTCATGTATCATGTAATCAAGTATCAGGTAAGTATGTATCGTGTTCAAGTATCAAGTATCAAGTCTTGTAGTTATTACTATCTAGGTAGCACTTCATGTGCCATCCTTTTATCACATGGTTGCTATAGTCAAAGCAATTTCGTTTTAGATTTTATAGTGGACCATATAGGGCAGTGTACTCAAGGACAAACCTCTAGAAATCAAGTATCAAGTATCAAGCCTCAAGTATCAAGTAAACAAGCCTCAAGAGTGAAGTATCAAGCCTCAAGTCAAATATCAAACCTCAAGTAGTGAAATACCAAGCCTCAAGTATCAAGCCAAGTCTCCAGTACCAAGCCAAGTCTCAAGTATCATATAGAATCAATAGATTCTCTTCCGAGTACACATTTGTGAATTATCCACTATTAGATCTGTCCCTTTAAACCCCGGCTTGGTTAATTTTATTATTAATGTCAACAAACATGTATGTGTCATGAAACAAGGCAAGCATATCATGTTATGATCAAGTAACAAGTTCATGTTGCAATATAAATATGTATGCGTGAAAGATAACACACAAAAAGATAAAACAACCAAATTTCTAATTCAGGACAGCAAGACCATACTGCAGTAAAACTGAAATTTCCGGTGTTACAAACATGAAAATCTGAATCCGTTGAAATGTCTAGAAAATAGACTCCCAAACGAATCTAGCGAATATAAATAAGTCATATAGTATTTCACAAAAACATAACTCAAAACTGATTTGAATCTAGAAAATATGTTCAGCCAGAAATTAGTAAATCGAATTCACAGTCAGGAAAACAGCATCAAAACATCTCAAATAAATCCAGGAAAAATCTAGGGGTATTCCCCTATCTATCTAGTATCAAAATATAAAGTTTCATAATTTTCCAGTAAGATTAGTTCAGTCAGTAAAAATCAGAAAATATCAAGAAACGATAGTTTGGCAAATCTGAAATTCCCAACACTGCTGTAGAAAGCTGTAATATCTCGCAAACCATGAAACGAAATCCAAATCCGTCAAAGGGAGAAGAAAATAGAAAAAATAGACTAACTTTCATATTTCATAAATATTTTTCATACAGAAAAAGAAATTATGGTGAAAATACAAATCTTTGTAGAACAGCGAGCAAAATCCAGTAAGTATAGTTTTTATAAACAAGCATGAAATGACATATAAAACTCATCAATAAAATCCACCAAAATTCTGGGTAATCCCTAAATAGGTATAGAAATACTAAGGCAAAATTTCAGATCAAAATAATATGTTTAGCACTAATATCAAAATAGTTCAGTCATCAAAATCATTAAGAAACGAAATCTGGAAATGAAATACACCTCATTAGTAAAACAATCATATCTCACACATACAAAATCGAAATCGATCAAGGTCAAAGAGTTTAGAAAGAAAACGGATTTCTCTAAAAATCATGTTTAATACTGAAATTAAGATACTGACCTTAATATGGTCTAAAATAGCAATCAAAGCTGATCATCAACAAAATACAGATTTTCCTCTTAACAGTAAATCAACATACAACATACAAACCTCGTTCCAAACACAACCAAACATGTCATAGAGTCTACTAAGTGTCCAAACAACATGAAATAGGACATATGGTATGTCCACAACAAGTATATTACATGGATTCAAATAAACACACGAATTCTCATAATTGTCTCACAAATATAATCACATCAAGAACGGTCAAATCCTAAGTTGTTTCATGTCAAATTTGTGTCGTGAGGCAACTATGGTCAATAGCAATATAGAGACAATACTCATCAAATATACATCACACACGAGTTGTCTCTATAACCTAACTACACTACAAGCAGAATTTATGACTTGTATCATACAAAGAAATTGAGTACAAGTTACTTTTCTTATCCGAAGACGAAACGAACACTAAGAATAACGGGAACAGATTCTCGAAAATGAGCAAAACCCACGAACGACGAACGAACCAAGAAATCACGATCCAAACACCAACGATCCACACCTGCGAACTACGTGCACATGCAAAACCTAGAGAGAGAGAGAGCGATTGGGAGTGCAACAGCGGCGCTGGCCTATGCTGGCGCTGCTATCGTTCCTGCTGATGCTGTCAACGGTGGCGAACGGCAAGGAGGATGGGAGAAGGGAGAGATGGACAAAGAGAGAGAGTTCAGCAATGGAGTGCAAAGGGTTTCGAGATGGATGGGTGATCAGCAATGGGATGGAGCAGTCGGGGTGCAGTCCGCAATAGGTGTGGCGATCGAGGATGGGGGTTTGGTGCAGCGGTGCAAGGAAGAAGGTAGGGTTGGGGTTTCGGTGGTTGAATAGTGGAGGGTTTTTAAGGTTAGGGTATTGGCGGCTAGGGGGAGAGAGAGGGTTAGTTTATATAAGAGGTGATTAAGGTTTGAAGTAGGATAGTTGGGTAATTGGGTTTATGGGTCTATTAGGATTTGGGTAATCAATTGAGTTTAGAAATAATAATGAGGGTATAGGTTTAAATTGCAAAAATAGGATAAACAAAAATAGGCTTAGGCAATGAAACCATGAGCACCCAAAACACGAGCAAAGAATAGAACAAGAATTCAATAAAGAGAAAAACATGAACGAAACGAAAGGCAACCAAATCAAACACAAAGAGCTCAAGATGAAATAAAATGAATATATATTGAAAACAACTCCAATATACGGTCCAAAAATACAAAGAGAGTACAAATACTCAAGAAGGAGGAAAAATACACCAAAAAATACAAAAAACGAAAAATAGGGGTTACAATCCCGTTTATTGTTGACTTTGATCCAGTTCTTCATTCTTGATATACCATGCTTCTTATTGTTCTCTATTTTCCACTACTTGCTGTCCGTGACTTGCTCTAAGGATATTATTTTCTCTATTTTTAGATCACTAGTTTACAGGTACCCAAGGAGTGATACCAGAAGGACTCAGTGAGCAAACTTTTTGAAGATCGAAGCTAGATTATTAGACTACTATAGTTTTATCAAGTTATTTGTTTATTTTATTGCTTGATGTTATGACCCGAAGTTTACTTTTCCCTGATATTGGATATTATTTGGTAAATTTATCTCATGATTAATTTGGAGTTTATTCATTGTTTATGTGGTTATTATTTTCTTCCGTGGTTCTATTCTCTTGTATATTCTTGAGTTATTCTGTTACAGCTATGGATGATGTTTACATCATTCGTGGGGCCTTCGTTACTTGCTCGTATTCAAGTATTTTGGGAAGCGGGGCGTGACAGATTTTCAGTGATATCAGAGCGCAGGTTTGGCTACTGTGTTAGTCATGTTTGGTTAATATGTTAGTCATGTTTGGCTTAGCCAGGTTTAACTCAACAATAAGCTGGCCATACAAATCACATGAACAATTGATAATCAACTTGATCTGGATACTAGTCTTATTCCATTCATTCTGATCCCTTCATATTCAATTCCTTGATTCCTTATTTCTTTCCGTCTCTTATAGTCGTCCATTCGTTGATTCCTTATTGGGTATAAATTCATTCTTTTGTACCCATATTCTTTTGATTCCGGTGTCATTCATTCTTTTTATTTCTGCTTGGTTCGTCGATCGACATCACTTGATCTGCTACGATATGTCAGTGGCTTGGATCATCATCAAAAGAGGAAGTGTCGTCTTTTGCTCCAAGATGTTCAAGCAGAGTTCGAGGATCTCAGGAAGTGTTCATAATCTCAAGTCACCAGGAGTTTGAACTTTGTGCTAGAGAGATGTCGTTTGGACATGTCTAGGATATGGTGAGCCACCAGGCAGATCGCTAGAGCTAATGGACGCTGAACGATATAGTCTTCCCGATCAGAGTAGCGCAACGGAAGCGTGGTGGGCCCATAATCCACAGGTCCCAGGATTCTCTTGTTGATTATCCTCCTTTGCATCGTTCAAATGTTTTTTTTAGGTACTTTCCACTCACCATCATTCTGCAATTCATTATTTAACATCAATCTTATTCATGTTCTTCTTATTCCAGTGCTTCCCTCACTTCAGTTCTCTTCTTCTAATTTTCCTGCTTTGTTATTTCTTAAGTTTGCTTTCGTTCTGTCCAACTACCTGCCATAATGAATTTCAAGGAAGAAATTCTTTTTCTAAGGTGAGTAGGATAGTAACCCCCGTTCCCGCCAAAATGTATTTTTCGTGTATTTTCTATATTTTGGTTTTTCTTATAAATTCATTTTGTGTTAAATTCGTTTTGAATCTTCTATTAAAATCTTTTCTATTCGAAAATTATATTTATTTCAAATAATTGTGTATTTAACTTTGTCTCCTATTCCTAATTGATCGAATATTTACATTTTAACCCAAATCGAAGGTGTTATTACTATTTGGACTATTTTAATAAATTTGTTAAACCCCAACTCCTATTTTGTTATTTAATATTATTCTTATTGTTATTATTATTTTTGTTATTATTATTTTGTTACTATTATTATTAGTATTATTATTCTTATTGTTATTATTATTATTAATATCATTATTATTGTCGCTATTACTTTTGATTGTATATTAAAAATTCATCGTTTATTATTTTGAAAGCCCATAGATTTTAATCCATCTATTATTATTATTTATTATTTTGAAATACAAACCAATTATATTATTAATGTATGATTATTCTAATTATTTGTGAAAAGTGAATCTAATCTAAATGTGTTCTTTCAGTTGACTTTACTTTCAAATAAACTATAGATTTTATTGTGTAATCTATGAAAAATTTGTTCATTGTATATCCCCAACTAGTCTATTCATAAATCCTATTTTAATTATTTAATTCTTTTTCCCTATTGGATCTAAAACCCAAACCTTATTATTTCTCCTATTGGATTCCAACCCAAAACCCAATAACCCAACATCTCTTATTCTATTCACTATATAATCTAACCCTAACCCCTAGCCTTGTAACGCCCCGAATTTCAAAATTCACTGAATTCAAGATTCCATAGGAACTTTACACTTCTTTCGTACAATTTTACAAGGAATTTAAAACTTTTCACTTTACATCAGAGTTACAAGAAATCTTTACACTTTACATTTACAGCGGAAGCAATTTTATAACATTTATATAAAGGTACATCCACATTTGAATAATCGCTAAGCATCAGTTCTCCTTTAATCTTTATCATGTCATTTACCCTGCATACAAAACTGTGGGTATGTCAGTTTATTCAACCGAAGAACATTATACACGGCCATCCTCTCTATGCCGGAAACAATATAACTGATTTTTCATATTTAACAAATACAAACTTGTCACATATCAAACTAAAGGGAATACCCTATTGATGTCGTGTTGTGATTGTGCACTTAGTCCTTAATGCAGCTATTTATATTACATGACACTAATGCGCACTTGTTCGGATTCTATGCATCCCAAACTACATAGGACCAAGGGCAAGCCCTTAACCGTTCTTCATCTTGTAGGATTCAATCCCTCATCATGACTTAATCTACTACTGTAACTACGGTAAGTATCCTAGATATTTTCTGACAAACGAACTCATGTCTAGGCACCCTGGAGGGAATCCAAACGCACTGACACATGATTCATCATGCAGGCATCTGTGGTAATTCAGCTCTTACCATAGACATGACACCACCCGCAGTCGTCCAACACCCCATGAGCATCGCCACCGGGACGGTACTCTGGAGTAGTATCCACGCCCTATCATGACTCATCATGGGACATCCTGGGATACTCTCTCGCCGCCAATCCAATGGCCCTCATACTCAATGTTTTTCTCTTAATTTCATTACATCTTTACTATGTAACTAATCCTTAATTCTAATGAAATCATGAACAAAATCAATCTCTTAGAGTTAGTCCTTTCACTACTACCGGTCTTATTTCTTTCATTTCACAATGACCCAAACTTGGTCTTCTCAAAGTCAATAATCATATTTCATCACTTTTCACTTGCCGGTGTGAGTTTTGGCTACACCCTAATTTTTAATTTCATTTCACAAATTCACATATTTGAGTTTTCATACTCAATAACATTTCTCTTTTCCAATCACATGATTTCTAAATTATTCAAGAGTCAATAACCATACATGGAGTTCAATTATTCATCATGTATTTCATAACCAACCTTTATTTCCACTTTAAAATCATATCCCCAATATATAGCCAAAGTGAATATTCACCACTCACTATTGTCACACTATTCTTTAATAAAAATAACTCATACAAACTTCACAACATATACTTTCTTTCCTTCAAATTTTTCTTTTCTAGCACTTATCTCAATTTTCTTTGCAAAACACATTTTTCATGAAATATACGAATGTAAACTATAATTTCAATTTCTCTTTTACTTTCAAAAAATACGCTTTATTTCATTCTAGTAACTCCCAATAATTTTCATAGGTTGTACTCATTTATACTAGGCCACAAGTCATTGGAATTGTCTCACAAAATAAGACAGATTCACTGAAGTTTCGGGAAAGTCGACTGTCGAAATGGTCAGTCGGCTGTTCCGCAATAATGCAAAGTTCGAAGGGAAGTCGACTGTTAAATGTATCAGTCGGCTGTCCTGTGATATATTTTTAAACTCGAAATCAAAGATCAGGCCAGTCGACTGTTGCACATGGCAGTCGACCGTACTGCGGGGTTTTATAATTTAAATTTGTGTACTACTCTTTTCATAATTCATTTGACATTTCTTGAATACATTTCAGTATTAATACTTCCTACATCAATTTCCTGTTTATCCTCCTTTTATAACTCAAAACATGTCTTAATTTACTCATTCTAACTCATATCAGGAAAGTCCATTTAAGCACATAAAGCAACAATTTCTCCTACTAGCATTTTGTACTTATTTTTGATGTTCACAACAATTCTAATTCCTACATTCCATAGCTACAAAACCATTTACACACAACTCAAGATTCATAACAAAATAACATACAGTCTATCAAGCATCGATTTAATCAATCAACAAGTCCTTTCCCAATTAAGTGTACTCTTAATAGTTTCTTTCATGCATTATCATTTCAATCAATCTTAGCATGATATCTAATTAGAAATATGGAAAATAACCCACCTTATTTGAAAAGAACAAATTTGCAACACCTCCTAAACAAAAGAGTCCTTCGCGAACTTGCCAAAAGTGCTACACTACTAACAACTGTATTTTCTACTATAGGTTTTGGAGAAATGAAGAGTGCAAGAATAACTAGTCTAGGGGGGGGGGGGGGGGGGGGGGGCCTATTTATACTAAAAATTGGAGCAAATAAAGGGTTAGGATCAATCTAGGAGTTAAAGATAAAATGCTAGGATTTAAGGGAAAGTTGTAGTAAGTAACCATGATCCAAACAACTACCACCCATAACCCCACTTCTCTTTTTCCTTTTCCCTCCATTCAAAACCGGCCACTATAGTGCTTCATGCACGTGTACGTGCAATGCACGTGCATTCACTAGTTCTCCATATAAAAAGTTGTACATTTTATTTTTTATAAAAATACTCTTATAAAAATATTCTACATTACAAGTTGTAATAAAAGAAAGAAATAGCTCATGGGCTTTATTTAATGGGCCAAATAATAGTTTACAAAAAAAATAAATTAGATTTGGGCTAAAAAGATTTATGTTTATTTGAAGAAAATGGGCCTTTATAAAAACAATTAGAGAACACACAGATATATATATATATATATATATATATATATATATATATATATATATATATATGCACACACACATTATCCATGATGAAAATGATTATAAGATTTTATACTACAAAAAATTGCACGTGAACAATACGTGCAAAAATAAAATAATAGTTTTCATAAATGAAAATCGGGGTATTACAAAACTCCCTCCTTAGAATAGTTCCGTCCCCGGAACTACAGTCAAGAGCGAGAAACAAAACACTCACAACAAGCACAAGAAAATATAAAATACAAATCAGGCAAAAAACTCAGGATAATCCGTCAACATCCTTTCCTCAGACTCCCAAGTAGCCTCTTCAACTAGATGGTTTCTCCAGACTACTTTGACTATCGGTATCGTCTTATTCCTTAAGACTTTCTCTCGACGATCAACAATCTCGACAGGAGACTCGATGTAATTGAGATCCAATTCCAAACCTTCCGGCACTTCAGGCAAATGACGACTCGGATCTGGAATGTTACCTCTCAGCATAGACACATGAAAGACATTGTGCCCCTGAGATAACTCTTCCGGTAACTCAAGCCGGTAAGCAGTTTTCCCGATCCTTTTCAATATCTTGTACGGGCCTATAAACCTCGGGGCTAACTTCCGCCTTTGCCAAATCGAATCACACCTTTACTGGGCGATACTTTCAGAAAGACGAAGTCACCTTCCTCAAACTCAAGGTCCCTTCTCCGGTTGTCTGCATAGCTCTTCTGCCTGCTCTGAGCCTCTACTAACCTTTTCCTGATCAGATCAATCTTTTCAGAGGTTTGCTGTACAAGCTCAGGCCCAAACAACTGAAGCTCCCCAACTTCAAACCAACAAACAGGCGTTCTGCACTTTCTGCCATACAAAGCTTCGTACGGCGCCATCCCAATGCTAGTCTGAAAACTGTTGTTGTAGGCAAACTCTACCAAAGGTAAATGCCTTTCCCAACTGCCTCCAAAGTCTAGTACACAACACCGAAGCATATCCTTAAGAATAAGGTTGACTCTCTCGGTCTGCCCATCGGTTTGCGGATGAAAAGCAGCACTAAAATCTGTCTTGGTACCCAAAGCTGTCTGAAGACTCCTCCAGAAATACGAAGTAAACCGCGCATCTCGATCAGACACAATAGTTGACGGAACACCATGAAGCCTGATGATCTCGCCAACATACAACTCAGCTAACTTATCCATCGAAGCAGTGAGTTTCATCGCTAAGAAGTGAGCGGACTTGGTTAGTCGATCGACTATAACCCAAATTACATCATTACCTTTAGGACTCTTGGGCAATCCCGTGATGAAATCCATACTGATGTTATCCCACTTCCATTCCGGAATAGGTAACGGCTGTAATAGACCTCCGGGTCTCTGATTCGCGGCTTTGACTTGCTGACAAACCTCACACTTCGCCACAAATTCAGCCACATCCCGCTTCAAACCTGACCACCAGAAATGCGGTTTGATGTCTCTATACATCTTAGTACTCCCAGGATGTACTGACAAAAGAGTAGTATGTGCCTCCTGAAGAATACACTCTTTCAGGTCCGCCTGATTTGGAACACATAGTCTATCTCCGAACCACAGCACTCCATCCCTAATTTGAAATCCGGGCAACCTACCAGCACCAACCTGCTCCTTCATCTCCAAGATATCAGCATCAACCTCTTGACTTGCAATAATCCTTCCATTCAATGTAGGCTGAAGCCTCAACTGAGCTAAAGATGCTCCCAATCCTTGCAAGACAACTTCAATACCTGCTCGATCCAATTCTTCCATCAGATGCTTCTGAGTTGTAATCAAACTGGATAAACTGCTCTTGCGACTAAGTGCATCAGCAACAACATTAGCTTTCCCAGGATGATACTCGATCTCAGGTCACATATCCTCAAGCACTTCCAACCATCTTCGCTGTCTCAGATTCAGATCCTTCTGCTGGTATATGTACTTCAAACTCTTGTGGTCCGTGTACATGTTCAATTTCTCACCGTACATGTAGTGCCTCCATTGCTTCAGGGCAAAGATAATCGCTGCCAACTCCAGATCATGAGTCGGGTATTTCTTCTCATGCAGTCGTAGTTGCCTAGACCCATAAGCGATTACTCTTCCTTCTTGCATTAAGACACAACCAAGCCCACGATGTGAAGCATCGCTGTAAACATCATACTCAACACCTGCTCTAGGCAAAGCCAAAATAGGTGCAGTAGTCAGTTTCACTTTCAACTCCTGAAAGCTTGCCTCACATTGCTCAGTCCACTTGAAGTTCACATTCTTCTTGGTCAAACCAGTGAGCAGTATGGCTAACTGAGCAAAACCTTGAATGAATCTCCTGTAGTATCCAGTTAATCCAAGAAAACTTCTGACTTCCTTCACTGTAGTAGGCCTAGCCCAATCTTTCACTGCCTCTATCTTCTGAGGATCAGTTGCCACTCCCTCCTTAGAAAGGATGTGACCTAGGAATGCCACTTCAGATTTCCAGAAATCGCACTTGGACAGCTTGGCATACAACTCCTGCTCTTCCAGCTTCCTCAAAACTGCTTCCAGATGCTCGGTGTACTCCTCTTCTGACTTGGAGTACACGAGAATATCGTCGATAAACACCACGACGAAGGAATCAATGAATGGCCTCAGAACTCTGTTCATCAAATCCATGAAGATTGCGGGTGCATTCGTCACTCCAAATGGCATAACTAAGAATTCGTAATGCCTATGTCGAGTTCTAAATGCAGTTTTGTGCACATCCTCAGCTTTCACTCGAACTTGGTGATATCCTGATCGAAGATCTATTTTGGAGAAAATAGCAGCTCCTTGTAGACGATCGAACAAGTCATCAATTCGGGGAATAGGATACTTATTATGAACAGTGACCTTATTCAGCTCTCGGTAATCGATACACATTCTCATCGATCCATCCTTCTTCTTTACCAAAAGCACTGGTGCTCCCTAAGGTGACACACTAGGTTGAATAAAGCCTTTCTCCAACAGTTCCTCAATCTGCCATTTCACCTCATCCTGTTCCAATGGAGCCATCCTATACGGTGCCTTAGAAATGGGTGCACTTTCCGGTTGAAGGGTGATGCTGAACTCTACATCACGTTGCGGGGGTAACCCAGGAAAATCATCCAAGAACACAGTCGGATAGTCCCGAACCAAAGGAATCCTTTGCACTTCCACAGGAATCTCTTCCTTGCAGATAGCTGCCACCAACCTAGAACACTTCTTCTTCCCTTGGAAAGTGACTTCAGGTCCACCTGGAGCCTTCACTGTTACTTCTTTGGTCTTGCACTCGATGCTTGCACTGTACACCGACATCCAATCAATGCTAATGATAACATCGACTCCCAAGACATTCACCTCGATTAGATCAATCCCGAAAATTCTGTCTCCAATCATAATCTCGCAATCCGCATAGTACCGATCAGTGGTTAAAGTCTCTCCTGATGGAGTAGCTACTACTAAGATCTTGCCTGGAAAAATCTTCGGTTCAACTCCCAACACTTTAGCAAATTTAGGAGACACAAAAGTATGAGAGGATCCAGTATCGAACAAAACAACAACTTTCATTCCATTCAAATAAAGTTCTCCTGTTACATAATACACACTCATTACGTAACAGTTCACTAAATAAACGGGAAAAAGAAACAACATGAACCTCTAAACATCCACCCTCGTACCAGTGATGACATGATCCACCTCATCAGCATCAGCTTCAGTCAAGGCAAATACTGGCCCTTGTTGGTACGGTCTCTTCCCAGTCTGCTGCATTGGTGCATTGCGATTAACATTCCGCAGTTTAGGGCATTGAGATTTGTAATGTCCCGTCTCACCACAGTTGTAGCAATTTACCTGCAGGAGGTCTCACAACATTATTCCCGAGTCCTCCAACCACATTGATAGCGTTCGCCCCTGTCGGTTTGAACCTTTGTGCCGATGGTTGACCCTTGAAATTCCCAGAATTTGCGGGCCTCTTTCCAGACTACCAGTTGTTCCTCCGACTTTGAACAACATGAAACTGCTCCATGTCTGCTTCCGTGGCTGCCGTGTGCTTGACCAGCTTGTCAACCCTTCTGATAGTAAGAGGTATCATCCGGGACCTCAAGCTCGGCCTCAGTCTATGCTCGAACTTACAAGCCTTCTTTGCCTCATCCATTACCAGTTCCGGAGCATACCTCGAGAGCTGAGTAAATTTGGTCTCATACTCCCTAACTGACATGCCACCTTGTTGCAGCGACAGAAACTCCATGGCCTTCTTCTCCTGGATGCCTGAAGGAAAGTAATGACTGCGGAATTCCTCCAAAAATTCCTTCCAGCCAAAAATAATACCTCCCATCGTCCGCTTCATCGACTGCCACAATACAGCCGCATCCTTCTCAAATTGCAGAGTCACCAACTTCACCTTGCTGCCTTCAGGGGTTTCCAAGACTTCGTAAATAGTCTCTACCTGCCTGATCCAGTTGTCAGCCGTATTAGGGTCTGACTTCCCTTCAAACACCGGTGGTTTCATCCGTTTGAATGATTCCACGAGTTTGATTGCTTCGAGCACTGGATTCGCAGGTACCCTTCCTTGGTTCTGATTCATGGCCACGGCATTGAGTGTCTGATAGACCCTCGCAAGTTTCGTTTCCAAGTCCAGACCTTCACCATTTCTTGCTCTTCGTCCAGCCATGTTCTGATGTAAAAGATCCATTAAATTCGAAGTGTGAAACATGAACTTTTAAGTCAATATTTTTATTTCATTGAATTTCAAACTTTATACATTCGAATTTAAAATATTTTTGACATCAAAATGAGAGCAGTAGATGATACAACAGTTTAACTCCTACGGTTCCTCTTGGCTTCACGAAGCTCTCCCCGTAGTTCTTCAATTTCTTCCTTCAGCACATCGGTCATATTTTTCCTCTTCTCGAGTTCCCATACACGATGACTGAGAACCGCAAAATCATCCTTGTGCTTTGCCAACTGAGCCTCCAATAGTCTGACTCTCTCCCACAGTGTTTCTACTTGCCTCTGAAGAGATATCACAAGACTACTTGGAACTGGTTCTTCTTCTTCGTCCGAAGAGTCATCAGATGAGTCTGAGGTGGAGTGATCTCTCGGGACTCAGGCCATTCCTCTCTGTCAAAGTCTGCTTGCCCTGGGTAGTACTCTTCCTCGAATCTGCATGTCCAGGATAGTAATCTTCCTCTATGATATGCCAATTGTCGTCTCCAGCAGGGGCGAAGTGATCAGCCATCTTAGAAATAGGGAGGAAGAAGCATAAGTCATAGAGCAACACAAATGTAAGTAACTTACATTTAAATCTCTAGACTCAACACACACTCTAATGTCCACTTCTAGGGTGTCGTTCCTTATAAATTTGTACTAGTGTGAAGCGTGGCTTTGATACCACTCTGTAACGCCCCGAATTTCAAAATACACTGAATTCGAGATTCCACAGGAACTTTACACTTCTTTCGTACAATTTTACAAGGAATTTAAAACTTTTCACTTTACATCAGAGTTACAAGAAATCTTTACACTTTACATTTACAGCGGAAGCAATTTTATAACATTTATATAAAGGTACATCCACATTTGAATAATCGCTAAGCATCATTTCTCCTTTAATCTTTATCATGTCATTTACCCTGCATACAAAACTGTAGGTACGTCAGTTTATTCAACTGAAGAACATTATACACGGCCATCCTCTCTATGCCGGAAACAATATAACTGATTTTCCATATTTAACAAATACAAACTTGTCACATATCAAACTAAAGGGAATACCCTATTGATGTCGTGTTGTGATTGTGCACTTAGTCCTTAATGCAGTTATTTATATTACATGACACTAATGCGCACTTGTTCGGATTCTATGCATCCCATACTACATAGGTCCAAGGGCAAGTCCTTAACCGTTCTTCATATTGTAGGATTCAATCCCTCATCATGACTTAATCTACTACTGTAACTACGGTAAGTATCCTAGATATTTTCTAACATACGAACTCATGTCTAGGCACCCTGCTGGGAATCCAAACGCATTGACACATGACTCATCATGCAGGCATCCTGTGGTAATTCAGCTCCTACCATAGATATGACACCACCCGCAGTCGTCCAACACCCCATGAGCATCGCCACCGGGACGGTACTCTGGAGTAGTATCCACGCCCTATCATGACTCATCATGGGACATCCTGGGATACTCTCTCGCCGCCAATCCAATGGCCCTCATACTCAATGTTTTTCTCTTAATTTCATTACATCTTCACTAAGTAACTAATCCTTAATTCTAATGAAATCATGAACAAAATCAATCTCTTAGAGTTAGCCCTCTCACTACTACTGGTCTTATTTCTTTCATTTCACAATGACCCAAACTTGGTCTTTTCAAAGTCAATAATCATATTTCATCACTTTTCACTTGCCGGTGTGAGTTTTGGCTACACCCTAATTTTCAATTTCATTTCACAAATTCACATATTTGAGTTTTCATACTCAATAACATTTCTCTTTTCCAATCACATGATTTCTAAATTATTCAAGAGTCAATAACCATACATGGAGTTCAATTATTCATCATGTATTTCATAACCAACCTTTATTTCCACTTTAAAATCATATCCCCAATATATAGCCAAAGTGAATATTCACCACTCACTATTGTCACACTATTCTTTAATAAAAATAACTCATACAAACTTCACAACATATACTTTCTTTCCTTCAAATTTTTCTTTTCTAGCACTTATCTCAATTTTCTTTGCAAAACACATTTTTCATGAAATATACGAATGTAAACTATAATTTCAATTTCTCTTTTACTTTCAAAAAATACGCTTTATTTCATTCTAGTAACTCCCAATAATTTTCATAGGTTGTACTCATTTATACTAGGCCACAAGTCGTAGGAATTGTCTCACAAAAGAAGACAGATTCACTGAAGTTTCGGGAAAGTCGACTGTCGAAATGGTCAGTTGGCTGTTCCGCAATAATGCAAAGTTCGAAGGGAAGTCGACTGTTAAATGTATCAGTCGGCTGTCCTGCGATATATTTTTAAACTCGAAATCAAAGATCAGGCCAGTCGACTGTTGCACATGGCAGTCGACCGTACTGCGGGGTTTTATAATTTAAATCTGTGTACTACTCTTTTCATAATTCATTTGACATTTCTTGAATACAGTTCAGTATTAATACTTCCTACATCAATTTCCTGTTTATCCTCCTTTTATAACTCAAAACAAGTCTTAATTTACTCATTCTAACTCATATCACGAAAGTCCATCTAAGCACATAAAGCAACAATTTCTCCTACTAGCATTTTGTACTTATTTTTGATGTTCACAACAATTCTAATTCCTACATTCCATAGCTACAAAACCATTTACACACAACTCAAGATTCATAACAAGATAACATACAGTCTATCAAGCATCGATTTAATCAATCAACAAGTCCTTTCCCAATTAAGTGTACTCTTAATAGTTTCTTTCATGCATTATCATTTCAATCAATCTTAGCATGATATCTAATTAGAAATATGAAAATAACCCACCTTATTTGAAAAGAACAAATTTGCAACACCTCCTAAACAAAAGAGTCCTTCACGAACTTGCCAAAAGAGTGTTCCTCTTCCTCCTTGATGTGCAAAACCGAGCCTCAAAAGATGCAATCCCGTGAGCTCCTATGTGATGCCAGCCTTCCTTGGTTGCAAGCACAACTCACCCACAAACTCTCAATCTTTTATCTCACTTACTACACTACTAACAATTGTATTTTCTACTATAGGTTTTGGAGAAATGAAGAGTGCAAGAATAACTAGGCTAGGGGGGTATTTATACTAAAAATTGGAGCAAATAAAGGGCTAGGATCAATCTAGGAGTTAAAGATAAAATGCTAGGATTTAAGGGAAAGTTGTAGTAAGTAACCATGATCCAAACAACTACCACCCATAACCCCACTTCTCTTTTTCCTTTTCCCTCCATTCAAAACCGGCCACTATAGTGCTTCATGCACGTGTACGTGCAATGCACGTGCATTCACTAGTTCTCCATATAAAAAGTTGTACATTTTATTTTTTATAAAAATACTCTTATAAAAATATTCTACATTACAAGTTGTAATAAAAGAAAGAAATAGCTCATGGGCTTTATTTAATGGGCCAAATAATAGTTTTTACAAAAAAAATAAAATAGATTTGGGCTAAAAAGATTTATGTTTATTTGAAGAAAATGGGCCTTTATAAAAACAATTAGAGAACATATATATATATATATATATATATATATATATATATATATATATATATATATATATAGACACACTTTATCCATAGTGAAAATGATTATAAGATTTTATACTACAAAAAATTGCACGTGCACAATACGTGCAAAAATAAAAAAATAATTTTCATAAATGAAAATCAGGGTATTACAAGCCTAGCCTAACCCTAGCCGCAAACCCTCTTTCCCTGTGCTACCCTGTTCATCCCTACCTCCGGACTCTCTCTCTATTTCTCTTCCACCTTCGTCGAACCCAACCCCTAGCCTAGCCTAACCCTAGCCGCAAACCCTCTTTCCTGGTGCTACCCCCTCCACTGTTCATCCCTACCTCCCGACTCTCTCTCTCTCTCTCTCTCTCTCTCTCTCTCTCTCTCTCTCTCTTCTCTGTGTGTGTGTGTTTCTCTTCCACCTTCGCCGAATCCATTCTCTTTTGCTCATCTCGCTCGACCACCTCACACCACCACTGCCCACGCCAGCATCCCACAACCCCCATGCTCGTCGTCCTCCTCTCCTCCTCATCGTCATCAACCCCGACCAACCGCAACTGCCCTCCACCGTCGCTCTTCACCATCGCCATCTTTCTCCATCTTTTTCGCCATCATCCCGCTCCCCCATAAATGCCTAGCACCCACCATCTCGACCACCCTACATCCAACACCCTCTCCCCTGTTTCACCGCCACCGAAACCCACATCCAGACCCCCCATCCACCTCGACTCTACATCCTCATCAACAGCTTCACCTTTCGTCGCCCTCCATCCTCGACACCACCCTCGACCTCGAATCATCACCGCCAGCCCACCACAGTCACCCCTACCCCCAAGCTTTCTCCTTCTCCCCTGTTTTGGCACCAAAAATCAACCACCATCGCCTCCATTGCCTGCGGCACCCACTCCAACCACCACCGTCGACTCCACCGTTGTTTTCCTCCCCGTCGATTCCCGAGCCCCCTCGTGTGCACCGCCCACTGCCGCCGCAGTCCACCACCCGTGCTGCTCTTCCGCTATTTGCTGGTTGCTATGCAGAAGAGATCGTTGTTTGCAGTTTAGGTTGCTGCTGTTGCTATTGTGTGCAATTGCTGCTGTGCTTCTTTGCACGTAGTGTGCACGTGTTTTCGTGGGTACGTGCATTGTGCATGTCTTGCACGTGTCGCTATCGGGATTCTCATTCCGTTATTCTATTGTATTCGAATTATTCATCTAAAAGGCAAGTCTCTCTTGAACTAGTTTTGTTTTTCTTGTTCAAGATTTCTTTGACCTCCACAAGTAGATCCTGATTGCTTATCATATTGTTATACAATTCATCTTCCGTTGAGTATATTAAGGGTTTACATGAACTAACCCAAGATGTTCTTGACTTCGTGCCAATATCTTTGACTCAAACACTAGTCCCTATTTCCATTGCATATGCACGTTATACATGAAAATAAGTTGATCCATGTTATACAATTGTTTGATGACTAGAATGTTCCCGACTGAATACAATTTCCATGAATTATTTGCCTTGATTGTAAATTGCATCGCTAATCTTGAAATTGCATGTTAATCTCCAATTAGAACTTTTGTTAATTAATTATCATGAAATTGCAAACTTGTGTGATGAAATTATTGTCTATTTATGTTAATTTATTTTTCTAGCCTACTGTCTACTTCTTTTTGCTTTGAACTTTTGAACCTGTAGATGCAGTAATTTGAATAAACTTTGTAAACATGAATTATAGCTCCATGTATATATTTTCCAGAACATTTGATGGAATTGAATTCCGATGTATAATCTGCTAGATATCTGACTTTTAGTACCGCTAGGTTTGGATTTTCATATTCACAATTATATGTGTATCACCTAGATTTATAAATAAACAGAAAATATTAATAGTAAAATTAAATTGTGAAATTAATTTGGTTGAGACTAGACATGCGTAGGTATCACCCTGAATTTTTGCAGAATTATTTGATGAGTATTCAAACATGATACATATATGTGAACACAATCTATAACCTGTTGTCTGAACATAAAATCTGTAAAGAATAAGAATTTGAACTTAGTTTCTCTGATTTTTATGTATCGTGTGTATATGCGCTGGAACCGGTAGAGAGTCTAGTTTCTAGAAATTTTGACAGATGTAGTTTTTCTTTCCTATAGCAGCGGGAATAACTTTTTTGTACAACAACGTCCTGCTGTCCAGATTGTATGTTTTGCATTGATTTAGTATAAATGCTTTTTGCCTTGCATGTAATGAGTAGAATTAGTCACACCTTGCATTACACGACCTTGAAATCTTCTTGCATGCTCACAGAGGATAAAACAAAATATCAACAAGCCGAGGTTATTAGGGAAAGTCCGAACAGTGGGCAATATAGAAGAGTGTACTTGGAAGGAGGCCCGTGTTTCCCGTATTGGTCATTATTATTGGACATGTTATTAATTATTGGTTCTCAATCGATTGTGGATTACTGACTACAGTATTCCAATTGTATCGTGTATTGGTCATCGGTCATTGATATTGCAAGACCCGAGTACATAAACATATAGAATTCACCACTAGAGTCTAAACGATATTGATTGTATGCACCGAACATGTTGAAGGGGACGCAGTACTACGTGTATTAGATTGGCTAATAAAATGAATAACAACCCTAAATCGACATTGTATGTATGATCCTGTTTATTATCGTCATTATTGATTAAGAAATGTAACTAGTGATTATCGCATAATTGAATATAGACCCTTGACATTATTGCCAATCCTTGTCTTTGTTCTTGACTTTGATCCAATCCTTCATTCTTGATATACCATGCTTCTTATTGTTCTCTGTTTCTCACTACTTGCTGTCCGTGACTTGCTCTAAGGAAATTATTTTCTTTATTTTTAGATCACGAGTTTACAGGTACTAAAGGAGTGATACCAGAAGGACTTGTGAGAAAACTTTTTGAAGGTCGAAGCTGGATTATTAGAAAACTATAGTTTTATCATGTTATTTGTTTATTTTATTGCTTGTATCATATTTTGTATCCTGGAATTTATGACCCGAAGTTTACTTTTTCCCAGATATTGGATACTATTTGGTGAATTTATTTCATGATTATTTTGGAGTTTATTCATTGTTTATGTGGTTATTATTTTCTTGCATGGTTGTATTCTCCTGTATATTCTTGTGTTAATCTGTTACAACTATGGATGGTGTTTACATCATTCGCTGGGCCTTCGTTACGTGCTCGTATTCCCGTATTTTGGAAAGCGGTATGTGACAGGGAGGCTCTGTCCTTTTCAAATTTTTTTAGATTTTAATAACAGTAGATGAATTATAAAAGGAATTGAATGTGGTTTATTTCACCAAAGTAATTTTGGCTTGGTGGTTGGGGCTTGCGATTGGCTTGTCACTAGACTTGGGTTCGACCCTGGGTCTATACCTTTATATTTATGTTGGGTTTTAATTAACTTTTGGGCCTTTAAAATTAATGGAAAAATTTATGAAATAATTTTTTGTATACTATTAGAATATTTTGGAATAATCCTATACCATCCTAAGATTTATTATGGGGACTGTAATGTACATTCCACGTTATATAATGAGTTAAAATGATTATTTTGAATGTAAACTCTAGAAAGATTGTTTTGTTTTAAATCAAGCAAAGTGGATTATTTGAATAGATTAAATGCAAAATGTAGAAATTTCGTTTACTAAACATTACATTAAAGATTAAACTATTTTAAGAAGCAAAGATGAGATATTTTTATTTTAAATTCGACATGTTAATAGATGGGATGTGACGGTGTATTCTATATTCTTAAATTTGCAGTAAAGCGAGTTTAATTTGAACTCATGAAAAATGATAGATAATGTGGAGAATTAAACGTATGAAAATTGTGAGGCTTTTCCAAGTTGACATGTATCAAGATGTTTGTTATAAAAGATAAGAAATCATTGTTTGCTTGGTGATCGACAAGTCAAAAGAGATTGAATAAGGGAATTGAAATGATTTCATGAATGAGAAATTTGATTATAAAACAGGTTAAGAATAACCTAGATGATCTCTATGTTGAGATGGATGGTTCTAGAAGCTGAGCTAGCCGTAACGTCCGGCAATTGAGATGAATGAAACTTCTATGAAATGGTCAATATGGACCTGAAATGTTGTTGAGTAAGTTGAAGTCCGGCAAGGTAAGCTAGTTCTAGGCCATGATAACTAAAATTTAATTAAGGACAGTCACTAGAAAAGAAGATGTAATAAAACCTGGGCAAACGTAAGTGAGACATTTATATATAGTCGGGCGGTGGATTCCGGGACTATAGACTCAGTCAGGCAGTGGATTCCGGGACTGTGGTTGCTTGCGGAGTGAGACGAGCCTCAATTAAATCCGAGATTAAGATTGATTGGGTGGTGGATTTCGGGATCATGAATAGTCGGGCGGATAGGAGGCATATCTCCAATATATTCCGGGGCTAAAGCAGCACTTACGGGATGTTCGCACGATGAGGATTCCGTATAGTCGGGCGGTGGATTTTGGGACTAGGATCAGTACTTGTGGGATGTCTAAACCATGTTTTGTTACCGTAGTATGATTTTCATGGCGAGGGAATGAACCCTTTAATAAGGAGTACGATAAAGGCTTGCCCTCAGACCTATGTACTATGGAATGCATAGAATCCGAACGAGAGTGTTAGTGTCATCATAGGTATAATGTTTGCATTAAGCATTATGTTATATCATACACTGACATGTTTAGGATAGTGACTTTTCACACTTTGTTCGCATTCAAGTTTGTGTTTGCTAAAGTAAGAGAATCGCTATGTTATAAGATTGCGTCAGTTGCAGCAACTGACGTGCCCACAGTTTTTAGTTGCAGGAGTGGATTTAACTGGGACTTGAAGTCACCATGAGGAATGTCACAAGATTGAAGAGTTTCATTTATCATGTGTTATATTGTATTCATTTATTTCTGTGGTGTTGTTGTAAAGAACATTGTTGTAGTAAAAAGTTTTAAATTCCTTGTAAATTTGTACGAAATTGAAGTAAAAGATCCTGTTTGTTCTACGAATTACCTATGTTTGGAAATCGGGGCATTACAGCCTGCTCCGAAGTTGCCAAGTAGACGTTTGAAGAAGGGGAGACACTTTTCTCCATATCTGAAGAGGAATCACCTGATTGCTGCAAGGTGCCCAGTTAGCCTCTGGACTTCTTTAACACTGGTCAGATGCATCATGTCGAGGATGGCTTGGATTTTCTCTGGGTTGGCTTCTATGCCCCTCTGGCTTACTATGAAGCCCAAGAATTTTCCTGAGGACACGCCGGAGGTGCACTCCGAGGGGTTTAATCTCATGTTATGCTTCCTCAGGACGATGAAGGCATCCTCGAGATCTTTGACATGATCCGCTTTTCTGAGGCTCTTGACGAGCATATCATCAACGTAGACGTCCATATTCTGACCTAGCTGTGCTTTTAACACTTTATTGACCAGATGCTGGAAGGTGGTACCCGCATTTATCAGGCTTAACGACATGACTCAGTAGCAATAGATTCATTGGTCGGTGATGAAGGAAGTCTTAGCAATGTCCGGAGGAAGCATCCGAATTTGGTTGTACCCTGAGAATGCATCCAAGAATCTAAGAAGTTCATGTCCGAACATGCTGTCTATCAGGGAGTCGATGCTCGGGAGTGGAAAGGGATCCTTTGGACATGCCTTGTTAAGATCCTTGAATTCCATACATATCCTCATCTTGCTACTTGACTTCTTGACCATTACTACGTTGGCCATTCATTCGAGGTAGTTGACCTCCTGGATGAAGTGAGCAGCAAGGAGCTTGTTGACCTCCTCCTTCATGGCTTGTTTCCTATCTAGGGCAAATTTCTTGTTCTTCTGCTGCACCAGTTTGACATTGGGGTTGATGCTTAGTTTACGCATTATCAACTCTTCTAAAATGTCGGGCAGATCGGAAGCTGTCCAGGCAAAGAGGTATCGGTTTCTCCGGATGCAATCAATGATCCTCTCCTTAAGTTGGGGAGGGAGGACCTTGCTCACTTTGAACTTCTTCGTCTTGTGTTCCTCTGAGAATGAGACTTCTTCTAAGTCGTCGACTTGTTCAGAGTTGATTAGGCTCATTTCCAAGGGGATCTTTAGTACATCAAGGGGGAGGACCGAGCCTGCCGCTATGGCAGTGTAGCATGCTCGGGCTTCCTTTTGGCTACCCCTGACAACTCTAACCCCAACTATCGTAGGGAGCTTCATTTTCATATGATAAGTCAGGGCAACCGCTTTGAGAGATGCTAAGCTGGGGCATCCGAAGATAGCATTGTAGGTGGCCTTGACATTGACCACCATAAAGTCCATTGCTCGGTCCGGATTATAGGGGCCTTCCCTTCTGTCACATCGAGGGTGATGATCCCCTCAAGTTGAATTGGCTCCCTAGAAAATCTGTGGAGGGTATAACTAGCGGGTTTCAGTCTATTTTGGGAGCGTTTGAGATTCTCGAAGGAATCCAAGAAGCAGATGTTGACCAAGCTATCGTTATCAACTTGGATCCGACGGACCTCGTGGTTTGCCTTGCAGAAGCTAATCACCTTGTAGCACCCTGAATTCCTAACGTAGGAACTCGTGACACACTCCAAGATCATCCTTCAAATGAGTCACAACACAATAAAATCACAGAAAACTAAAACTTTTATTACATCAAAATGTTATTACAATGTCCAATGATTACAACAATTACGATAGATTAGTACATCATGAATATACAATAAAATTGGACAGTAGATCTTCACTCGGATGCTTCCCACGGCTTCAGTTTCCCGTGCTCCCCATGATCAGGTAGTCCTGCAAACTCACCAAACTGTGGGCACGTCAGTTGAATACAACTAACGTAATGCGATAATACAGTGCTCCTCACTATGCCATAATATAGCGATTCCAAACCTTAACAACCAAATTCTGATGAAAAAGGAAAAGTGAAGTTAAACAAGTGTCAGTGTATGTCATGGCCTAGATCTAATGCACACACCACGCACACATGCTCCTAAAGCTAATGCATGCTTGATTGGAGAGATATGCATCCTATACTACACATTCCCCAACCAAACTGCGTTCTTCAATTGATGGAGTTCGATCTCCCGCTATACATTCTACTCTTTGCTATCTTCTGTCTCTAAAACTCTAGTGATTATGAGGTTGCAGTTGTCCGGTTTACTCCAGTCGCTGCCACGCTAGTGGTGTCCAATTCCTCGTGTTTTATCCACTGCATCTGGGGTCACAGTCGCACGGCTTATTCCATCGTGGCTAAAACCCATAGTAGATCATGGTAATTCTGCATCCCCGGATCTCACCAAAAGCTGATGTACAGACACTAAGGCTCCCCACCGAGAATGTTATTTTAGAGCCCCAAAGAGTTCACTCACATGTCAGTCTCTAAATCCTCTACCCGCATTGATCAACATAGGACCTAACGGATATTAGGATTTTCCCAACTCTCCGCTGCACTCATCCTTACACTAGACCAGAACTTGCAGTCGAGATGACGTCACCACTCCAAACCTCTTCAAAGGTTGTTACGGACATGAAGGCACTCACGCTGAAGGTAATAGAGTCCCAAAGAGTTCACTCACATGGCAGTCCCTAAGTCCCCTGTCTGTATTAAATGAATATAGGATTTGGCCATGCGTGAAGATGCCACGCGTCCCCCTGACAGAAGAACACAACACCCACTAGTTCCTGTCCTTACATTCAACAACGACTCGAACTAATCCTACAACATCACGAACCCAAGGTAATACTGCTAAACCGCTCTAGGACCAAGATTAAGAATGTGGTTAATTACAGGATTACTAGCTTTTTATCTGATCATCTTATTATCAAGTTCCACGACTCTAGTCAATCTCTAATTATGTTCTTTATCTCATTAGATGTATGAATTATTAGGCGAGTCTAGGTCTACTTCAGTTTAACAATTTCTCTTTGTTAGGCGATCTATCAAGTATTTCCAAGCCCTAACTTAGTAAACAACTTTATTTATTATGAACAACTAGTTGAGTTCTACTTATAAACTCTTTTCTAGTTAATTACCTTTTTCATTATTAGGACTTAACTCATTCTACAATAGGACTCAATCTGGCCCTCAAATCTGACCTAAGGGTTGGCCCGTCTCGGCTCACACTTGGCCCGAACCAATGACGAATCGACTCCGTCGATCGCCGCAACAGCCATCTACGCTTGGGGTTCGATCACAACCTCGGACCGACCCAAAAATGTTGCTTCCGCTATCCTCACACTCCACGGTCATCGACAAGTTGTAGCATCAAACACAACTATAGAATCCTTTCATGAATGGCGAGCACGTCGGCGAATGAGTCGTCTCCTTCCATGCGTTTGATGCGACACGGGTTCCTATTCTACCCGTCTAGATATACCATAGAACATAATCATAGAGTCTCAAACTCAACAAATGAAGCTCAACAAGGGTCGACTACTATAGGAACAAGCACTACACCATGAATACCCAAAAAGAGTGCTAAAAAGCCCTAAAATGGAAAATTACATTTCCAAATAGCAAGCATACAAGCGGCATTCATGCCAAAATAGAGTCGTTCTCAATCCCGTTTCATTGGAGAAATGTGATCGGGTGCTCCCCATGATTCTACTCAAAGTAGACAGTAAGCACAAGCACCAATTAGGCATGAATCTCATCCCAAAATGGTCCACATCAACACACAATCACTTAACCAACATCTATATCAAAACCGTGAACATGTATGTTTAGATTGTAGTTCCACAAGCACATATTAGCTCCTCACAACATAAAACTTAATAATTTCAAGTCTTAATCCATTTCCACATTCACAACATGATTTATAACTCACAAACAGCAACTAAAAACTCAAATATACAAGTTCTAACTCAATTTCATAGGCATAGTGCTAAATAGTGAGCTTTAAGAATCTGTGTGTTTCCATTACCACTTGTAAAATTTATTATAATTCTTGTACTTATCCAAATCTTGAGCTCTTAGGCATTAAAGAAAGATATATATGTCTACTACAACTTTCTAGTTACATGCTTCTTCAGTTTAAGTCGTTTAAATGGTCAAATAAGTCATTGTTTAACATGCATGCAATAGTTTTCAGAACAGAGCAACAACTGACCATTAATAACAAGAAAATCTCTACTATTTTAATGGAAGAGTTGAGGTTTGTAACAAACAATCTCTAACTTTGTAACTGTATAAACACATATAATACACGTCCAAACTATATCCAACAAATATAAATGTGCACAGCACGTGTAGCCCTAATCAAAACATTCAAATATAAACTATTTCTTTCTTATTCAATATATAATTATTTAATTTGATGACTTTACTTTTTTAGACGTGCATCACACGTACATTATACTAGTAAACTTATAATGGGATAGTTGGAGTTGTCATTTATAAACAAACAAATCTGTTCATCGCCCGTGTATGACTACTAGAAAAGAAGTCTCAGCTTCGAAACCAGGCTACGTCAAAATTTTTACTTTAAAAAATATATATTTATTAAGACGTGCATCGCACGTGTAAATTGCTAGTACTTTTAAATTGTCAAATGATCTCTAAACTTCATGAAATTTGAAACATTAATTCTTCATACATGGTAACATAACATATTTATTCAAGTGCTTCTACCAAGTATTTGTCATGTTATGATTTCTTGAAAATTAACTAAAAATAGAATAGATCATCTTCAATCCGTCCTTTCTTTTCAGAAATGCCAATGATTTAGATTTATTAAAAATAGCAAACGATATCCAAAAATTATGAATTTTTTATATTCATGAACTAAACACATGCTAGAACCACTTACTAAAATTTCAACAATAGATATCAAGTGATTACAGAGTTATGAGCTTTGGAAAATCACAGCTATAACATATGCTAAATTTATTTTTTTGTACAGTCAGTGTTCAAATTCGTATTTAATTAAAATAGTAAATAAATTCCAAAAATTATGAAATTTAGAACAAAGGTGTATAACATGCATAAGAATCTACACTTAAAATTTCAAGCTCAAAATCTAAGTAATTTTCGAGTTATGGCATCCAGACCTAACATACTTTTCTGTTCAGTTTTTTACCGTGTTTTTATCTAGTCTTCCACTAATAAAACTAGCACGCAATAAATTTTAACACTTAATCACACATTCCATGACCCACTCATGCTGTAAAGACCACATCAAGATTTTACCACAAAAATTTAAACACAACAAAGGTTTAGAAACACCCACCTTTTTGTTATGTTGACAAAATTGGAACTTCAAGCTCCCACCTTTGCTTTTGGCCCTGCTTGCTCCAAACTCCTAGTTCTTCTTCTTCTTGGTCCTTCTTCTCCTTGGTCCTTCTTGGCTCCTTCTTGCCTCCAATTTTAGAATATAGAGAAGTAGGGGAGTGTATAAGAGTGGTTTTAAGGATATGAGTGATAGTTGGATGCAGTAGAAGATGCGAAAGTGAGCTAGGGCTTTTGGGGAGTGGTATAAATAGAGAGAGGGGGAGTTTGGACTGATGTAGAGAGAGAGAGAGTGAGGGTGAGGCTAACATGTATTGGAGTGGAGGGGAGGTGGAGTGTGAGAGTGGTATTGCCTCTTAGGGTTTCTCAAACACTCAAGTGTTTTGAGTCCCATCAAAAGCCCTAGATTCCAATTTGAAAAATCAAAATCCTATCCATCATTCTCTTGACATGATGGTTGGCCAAAACTAGTGCATGTGTACAAGTTTTTTTTCATGCCATGCACAAAACCAGTTAAGTTAGGTTGGGTCAACTTGGATTCAAGCTAAAGTGTGTTTGTTTGGGTCTAGTTGAGTCATATTGAGTTTAATTAAATGAATTAAATCACAACAATCTCACACACAATTTCAATCAAATAGAAATTGAAATACACACAAATAATGTAAATATAATTTGTACATACAATTTGTAATAATACACATGAAATCGTATTATCACCATACAAAATAATTGTAACACCCCGGAATGTACGATACCTGAATATATATATATATGTATGTATATCGTCCGTATGCATGCACATGATTACAGTGTTTTAGTTGATTTTGCTATCTTGGTGTGTGTTTAGGGTTGCGGGACGGTTCATGGGAGATTGCATTTTAAAAGATGCACGAGAATAAGGAGGACCGATACTGGTATAAACACTAGTTTTCGGTACGACGCTTACGCAAATATAACATCGTATGATACTACGATGGATATACATTGCGTACGCTCGATAAACCCCTCATCATGCATTCAAAAGAACCCATTTAAGAATAAAATTGGCAGCCAACACATCCCACCACAAAACCATTGGCTAAAGCCATGGTTTTGCCTCAAAACCACCCTACCACCTACTCCTACCCCCTAGCAAAACCGGCCCATTCTTCTCCCCCTCTTTCCTCCTTCATTTCTCCATAAAAAACCACTCATTCCCACCTCTCTTTTTCTAGAATTTTAGAACTCCACCAAGAAAAAAAAAGAAGAGAAAGAGAGAAAGAAGAGAGATTGAAGAAGAAGCCTTAGGAGGGATTCTCAAGGGAAGGAAAGCTCAAGAGATCAACTACTCTTCATCAACTCAGGATGGGGAGTTACTCTAAACCTTTCTTATTGTCTCTTGAGTGAATTCTTGCATGTATGTATGGTAGTAAGTGCTAGGATGAATATCTAAGAAGTTAGAAAGATAAAATCAGAAACTGGAACTAGAAACTTGATCTGAATGCTAATTTCTAGATTTTTCCGAGAGCAAACCACAAGGAATTAGACCATGAAATTTTTAAAGATTGTTCATATACATGTGTAGATGGTTCATGATTTATTTTGGATTTTCCTGTGAACGTTTGATATTTTAATACAATCCAATGGTAGTACTGTGTGGTAAGGCAGAATCAGCAGTTGGTTAACAGGATGACTGATATTGTTGGAATTTTCATAATTTATTGGAGCATTTTCTTAATCTGAAATTTTTACCCTATATTCCCACTTATATATAGATTCTACAAGAAAATCAGGGAAATGTTTAGATGAGGTTATAGGCATGTGAAAAATTGATCTTTAAAACAGTAGCTAGAGTTGAACTGAAGAACTTGCTGATTTCTGTGCTAGTTTCATCACTGTAAATTTTGTGTCATTTGGATGGGTATGGAATTTATGATGATTTATTTAGCATGTACTGTGCTGGTTTCAGCCAATTTTGATATCCTGTAGAGATTACACATTTGAGGCTCCTTAAGAGCAAAATTTGAGGAACTGTTTCATAAGAAGATTGTAGTAGACATCAATATTTTTCCAACAAGACCTATTTGAGGTGATTCTAGTAAAGGGTTGATTTACTGTGATTTTTGTAATACTGAACAGAAACTAGAAATCGAGTTGGGTGCTCTGATTTAGAAAGCCCTAGTGTGTGACTTGGTACCTTTGTGAGAGATGTGTGTGTTAGGGTTATCTATTGGTGTATTTTTGACTCATGACCAACTAGAGACTTGTAGAGGGCATCCACACCTTTCATTGAACTTGGATTTGTAACGTTCGGATAGGTGAGCAGTATTTTGTGCTATCGGTAAGGTGCAGCCCGTGTACAGGAAGTACGTTGGCTGAGGCTTGAGAGACTATTTTGGGGATCTAGATGGTGGACTTTGAGTTTATGATCAACTAGAAAGTTGTAGTCTAGGATCTTACCTTTCCGGATTGGGCTTATACACTCCAATTGGAGTTGTATTAAGAGAGTTATGACCTTTTTAAGATTCAGACAGAAACCTGTAGATTGCCTAGTCTTTGGTTGGACTAGGTATTATGAGGACTATTCCCTTGTGTACTACTAGAGTTGATAACTCTTCTCTAGAAATGTTGGCATCTGTTTTTGGTGTTGTTGAATCCCATCATGGGTGTGTGACTCGAGTTACTCACTAGGGTAAGGGATACCCTGTATCTGTCAACCCTACATTATAAACTTCCGCCGAAGCGTAGGACATCCGAGCCGTGCCACTAATATGAGTTCATAGCCCAGGTTAGGGGTGAGCACACATTCATTACCAGGTTAGGGGTGAATGTAGACCGTAATGCTGGACAATTCAAAGCCGGAGAAGTGGCGAACCGGACCGGTATCGCCAGGGACAGAGGTTGATAGGCAAGTATGGAAGCAAATTTTATCTTTACCCAAAAGTAATTAGAGTAAGGCTGGGATTATAATGACATATTAAGGGGTTGGATAATTAGATTAGTCCTAGCAGACCATAGTCAGTATTGTACCTTCCAGTCGTAGGGATACGTTTTTGGCACTTATGAGTGAGTCCTCGGCTCGTATCTCGATCTGTTAATTCCTAAAATTTTGCCGGAGTAAGGTACGGGAGGCTAGGGGGATTGACCCCCGAGGCACTCACGTTCCTATGCACGTGGGTTTTGTTGTTTTTATATATATAAGTTCATAACCCGATCAGGGGTGATCACGCATGCGTTAGTCCATAGCCCGGGTTAGGGGTGGACATGGGAATCACACGGTCTTGCGACCGGATTCAATGTGGCTTTCTGAAGAGGTCCGTACGCGGGTACCAAGTGGCCAACACGACCACCACTTAGGCACTGCAGTGGTGGAACTAGGCTGACCAACTGCAACCTCCTTGGGCGACGGACAATCTATTGGGAACTGGTTGAGTACAAGAGTAAGATGCATGGCGAGGGTTCAAATCCCTAAATTGTGGAGAAAGACAGCTAGATTTGGGGGTGTATGTAGTATGGGATGCATTCGTGCTCTAAAGTCTTGCTTGCAATAGAGTCCGGCATGCGATTTGCTGCATCCAGTCATAGGGTCATGGCATATCACTGCACTAGAACCCGAATCCATTAAACCCTTGTTTTGGCATGACACTTTTCTCTTTTGCATAAATTATTGGTTGCGATTGAATTTTAGAGGATCGCTGTTATCATCAGCTTTGCGTCAGTCGAAGTACTGACATTCCCTACCTTTTAGGTTCAGTTCTACCTTTCGAGCAGGTGTAGAGATATCAGAGTCACGCAGCAGAAGCCTCAAGCCGAGGAGCAAGTCCCAGGGGAGCCGATGGGCCACTCAGCAAAGTTCGACAGTAATCAGTCGATTACCATTCCGGGAGGCAGCTGATAGCTTTACAAGTGGAGTCCGTAAATATTTGTAATAAGTTGTAATGAGTGGATGTAATTTGTACTTCTTGTCCAAGAACAAGGTATCGGTTGTAATCAATGATGTAATGACTTCATTTGGCAATAAAAAGTTTTTAAATTTCCATGTTATTACTGTGTTGAGATGCATTTATAGGCAAAGATTCTGGTGAGTGTCACGGATGTCCGGTAACGGGGATCTGGGGTGCTACAGAAGTTGGAATCAGAGCTGACTTCAAATTGCAGTCTAACACTGTAGGAAATTAGACTTGAAGGCCAGATAAATTGATTCTAGTTGGCAGATAGGATGATTATAAATTATATTGTAGCGCTTACAACTTATGATTATGATTTTCCCTATATCTGAACCAGACTCAGTGTACTTCATTTTTACAAATAAGATTGGTGCAGTCAAGTCCAAATGGTGGCTAGTCTGTTACCAGACATTAATAGAGGCAGACAGGACAATATGTGTCTGTGATTTCGGAACTAAACCCTGTTTATGTTTTGAAGATGGTGTTCGAAGATATCTTCATCCAAGATGGGTCAGTAACAGTAGGTGAGCCAATACCTGTAAGGGGAATGATGACAATGGAGGAAGAAATGAGGGAAATGCTACAGAAAACTGAATGTGAGGAGAACCCACCTCCACCATCGCTAGACCCAACTGCAGAGCAGCAGAGGATAGCCATCGGGTATCTGGAAATGAAAAGGCTGAGGGAACGCAGGGACAAGGCGATCCACCGGCCCAGCAGCAGATCAAATTTCATCAGGCATGGATAACACACCTGAAGAAAGAACAAAATCAGCTTCAAGACGGTATGAAACACCTTCAGAACCGCTGGTGGGGACTTCAGAAAGGCCCAAGCCAAAAACTACTGGGAAAATCACCAAACCTTCTAAAGGAGAATGCCCTAAGGGAGCAATTGTGACTAAGAGTTGATACAAATGCGGGGAAGTCCGACACTACAAGTCGCGTTGCCCAACAGCGATCAAGAGTTGTTTCAACTGTAAGGAACTTGGGCAGATCAAGTCAAATTGCCCAGAATTACAAAAGGGATGCTCATCAAGCAAGTAACCAGATAAATAACAAGGTGAAAATGTTATGTGGACCTACCATATTTTGAGATATTTTGGAAGCTGAAGAAGTAATGTAATCAAGTTTAAGTTGTATTTTGGGTTTTTGGAAGTTGATGGATGATGTACTGTTGGAACAGGACATATATAAATGGAATTTTGGCTACGGTCTTGTTTGATGGTGGATCGACTCATTCTTTTGTGTCAAAATCTTTTTCGAGAAAATTAAGATGCACACAGAAGGCAGTCCCAGAGTTAGCTTTAACGATAGCTATGCCATCAGGGGCAGCCCTTACTACAGATCTATCCTATAAGGGATGTAAGGGCCAGATTAGTGGAGAAACCCTAAGTATCGATTTGTTGGAGTTGGGTTTTGCCGAAACAGATGTCATTATTGGTATGGATTGGAAGAAGGAGCTTCATTGATCCTTCTCTGAACACTTGAGTCCACAAATGGAAGAAGGGGCTTCTTTGTCCTTCTGAGTGAATTTGGACAGATAGCATCATTGGATCAAGGCTTCATTCTTATCTCTAAGAGCCCAGTAGTCTCGTGCCAATGATTTGGTAAAATCGACACAAGAACCTCGGGTCCCTCTTCTTCCCAGGGGTGCTTATTCGAGGCGGGGGATGGAGCTCTTCCTCCACTTCCATAAGCATTGTCGAGATACTAGTAGTGAATGGGGTGAATTTTTCGAACCGAGGCACAAGAATAGGGCGCTTCTGACTGGAAGCATCATTATGAGCCTTCTTAGGATCCTTGTTGTTGTCTATCATCCACTAACCCTTTAGACAAGGATTCCTTAAGACCCCCAGGATTTAGGGCCTCCTCGGTGGGGATATAATTTTTGCTTCAAATGAGGAGGTCGGAGAAATTCGAGGGTGATTTCTTGGCGAGTGTCGGACATTGATCCTGAAGGCGACCATGGCTACCCCAGAATCAAAGGAGGGGACGGACCAAGACTTCGCTATAAATCACTAGACGAAGTCTCAGAGCGATTCTTCATTCTTCTGCTTTAAGTCTAGCAGAGATTCTCTCGTCGTCTTCGCCTTACGACTAGTTACGAAGTGCGTGAGGAAGCTCTCCTTGAGCTGGTCGAAGGAGTAGATGGATCTCGGGGCAAGCCGGGAGTACAATTTCCTTGCAGAACCTCGGAGTATGGCGGGAAATGTCCTATAAAGGACTGCATCGGGGGCGTTAAGAATCATCATGAGAGTTTTGAAATTCTCAATGTGATCTACCGTGTATGACACGCAATTGTAAGTCTTAAATGCAGGAGGTTTGAAGTCTATCGGGACTGGGACGGTACCCCCTATTTTGTTGCCTCCCCTCTCCTACAGGTGCTTTAGGACTGCTTCTTCACGTCCCTCAAATCGGGTGGACCCATATTGCTCTTCATTGTGGACTAGGCCGGTGCGAGGGTCGCTCGAATGATGGTCCCTTCCTGGGCCCTTCCAGGAGAGCTTGCAGATCCTCGTTCTTGAAGTCATGGAACTCGACTCTAGTGATGGGGGCTGCCTTCTCCCTATTACCCATTGGATCTTGTAGACTAACCGGAGTTAGACTCCGTTCGCTCCTGTGCCCTCGAAAAGAGAGCAATCTCAGGGGCCTTTTTCCTGCGAAAGAAAATGCTCTTGCGACTTCCATGGTGCTCCGAACGGGAACCTCCCTTTCGGAATCGATTAAGCTTGATATGGGGGTAGGGGACTTCCTCATGTTGTATGTTATTGAGGGGATGCCGAAGGTCCGAATGTGCATATGGTCTCGCATTATGACCTGCAGATAGAGAGGCAACATGGATAGACCATTGGCCCTCGAGAGTGGGTGAACCTATCTGGGGTCTTGAATGTTACCCTTGAGACCCTTTAGTTACAACCCTGCTGAGGGATAAGTGTAACGGTGGAAAGGGAGGTGGATCTGCTTGGCAACTTGGGGCTGTGGTCCTCTTTGCTTTCGGGCCATGGTCAGAAGTTACTTCTGATTATGGGGTCTGACTGGAGGGCTGGATCGAAGCTTTTCCACAGACAAGCGCCATCTGATGCTGCTATTTTAGGGGTGGGAGCAACAAGATAATGAGTTCTTCAATGATTAGGGAAAGCTTATATCTCACCCATTGAGCATATCTGATATGAGGTTGATTTGTGTGGTTGGATTTGGAATGTGTGGCTAAGATACCGCCAAAAACTTGCAAAAAATACAGAAACACTAGGGAGTTTTCCTAGGGACAAGCCTTCCGGTGACCAAGTCAGTAACTGAGCAGTGTAAACTGGAATTTAGTGGACAAAGATTCATTACCTGGTAAGAAGGGGGAGGGGTTGTATTTACAGGTCTGAGGTGGAGAAGTTATGGGAAGCTTTCCTAACTAATTCAAAAGAGATCTCTAATCAAGGGATCCAGTTAATTAGTATTTCCCTATTTTAGGCGATTTGATTGTCAACCATAATTGGCTAGTCAATCTCCCCTAATTGGGCTGCGAATCAGCCTCACTCATGGGCTGAGCAGAGATGGTGGATCTGTGGGCGGCCCATGTTCTAGTCGTGGACCTGTAGCAGTTGTGAAATTACTATTTCTACCTTAGAAACCCCGAGATTCGTGCAGGAATCGTACTGCTGCGATTAGCTGTAATTTTTACCTATATCATCAGGTTTAGTCTTATTTGAACTATTTAGTTTTATAATTGATTTAGTCTTTATGAACTATATGTTGGATCCTGTAGGCAAGGCAAATAACACTAGAGGGGGGTGAATAGTGTTGTATAAAAAATAATTAAGAAATTTAACTTTTCGTTCTGTCCAGTCGACTTAAAAGGAGAATACAGTCGACTGGGGCGTCAGATAAGAAGAGTATTTTATACAAGTCGACTTATAGCAGAAACTCAGTCGATTTACCAGACAAGTGTTCGAAGAGTACTTTATACAAGTCTGATTAGTCGACTTGTAGAGGAGACTCAGTCGACTTTCAAGACAAGTTTTCGAATAAAACACAGAAAAATTGAAATGCAACTGAAGAAAATACAACCACAAAGAGAATCAACCACAGAGTACACAGCGATGTATCCTGGTTTGGTTCTCCCGTCCTACATCCAGTCCCCAAGCAACCCATGTAATGCCCCAGCCCCAATACTCAGACAATTTTAATATTTTTATGAAATACAAATTAGATACTATGTAGTACAACTGCCCACCACAGGCTGCCTCTCAAAAGGTGGTTAATCGGATTGGTGACTCTTGATCATTGGCTAATAGTATTTATACTCAAATTATCACATCAAACCTCCCATGTGGGACTAAATTTCTCAATCTCAATCTCAAATCCCGCGCATACCAGTCGACTGATCTACTCACCAGTCGACTATTCGCCGAGATCTGGGGTATTACATACACCCCCCCTTAGGACTCAGCGTCCTCGCTGAGTACAGGGCACACAACTAGTGTAGGACCGCCCTTTCTAGCCGATGTAGGAGATCAATCACTCTCAACACCTGCAGATTGGATACTCGGCTATCAATCACTACCTGTGACTCTCAATACTGCAGAATATACCCGACCCTGGAGATCAATGACGTCCTCTTCTACACCCGGTGTCGAAAGTCGGCTCTGATACCAATTGTAACGCCCCGCCCCAATACTCAGACAATTTTAATATTTTTATGAAATACAAATTAGATACTATGTAGTACAACTGCCCACCACAGGCTGCCTCTCAAAAGGTGGTTAACCGGATTGGTGACTCTTGATCATTGGCTAATAGTATTTATACTCAAATTATCACATCAAACCTCCCATGTGGGACTAAATTTTTCAATCTCAATCTCAAATCCCGCGCATACCAGTCGACTGATCTACTCACCAGTCGACTGTTCGCCGAGATCTGGGGTATTACAACCCACTTGAGATTTTCCGCTATTCTTGAAAAAATACAAGAATACCCTACGACGTTTGACAACAACCTTGCCAAACCCGTAGACCTCTCTCACCACTAAAGAGAGCACACCCACTCTACAACCTAGAGTGAAATTCTGACTCTACAACATAGAGTCCTACTCTCCATTCAAGACGACCACTCTCACAACCCGAAAGTGAAGAACAACAACAAAAGAGTTACAACAACCTCTAGCCTTGTTTGTGATTTGTGATTTTTGTATGGTGGCTAATAGGTCAACTTCTGAAATCAGTGTAAAATGAATTCAATGTTATACTAGACTGATTTTCAGAGAACCAAGACTTAGAGAATATGAATGCTTTTAGAATGCTTGTTCTTTTCAAAACCAAAAGCTTGAAAACTTAAGAAACAAATGCTTGGAACCTTTTCATGATGATTCCTTTGCTCTATTTATAGAGAGAAATCATAGGAACGTTGAAGAATAGTTCCTAAAACTGAATTAAAATGGATAGAAATTGTTTTGAATTTGAAAAATAAGTTTTGAAATCAGAAAACTGTCGAAACGACTTGAACAGCCGACTGGGTTGCCATATTGAGTCGACTGGCCAGAGTTTGAATGAGTTCAGACAGTTTCATACTAGGACAGTCGACTGGTGCCAAATAGTGGTCGACTGGTACTTAACAGCTGAACTTATTCAAGCTTGTTTCGATCTTTTAAAGTTTGTAAAACACTCATTGAAAAGATATGTGTGAGTGTGTGTGACATGGCTGTTACAGCATCCAAGATTCAAAGAATAAAAAGTTACAATTGTTACAAGACATTTAATACAACACATTTGAAGCACTTGAGTCTTGTCTTGAACTTGAGTCTTTGGCTAGAGCTTGAGCCAATGTCTTTATATCTTGAAGCTTGCTTGATCAATGTGACTTGAACTAAGTTCTTTGTGGCTTGATCACTTCTTTTTGAAAGCTTTATTGAATCAACTTTGCCTTTGTGTATTACACCATGGTATTGATCTTTATATACCCTGTAATATATAAGTGATAGCACAACTTTGCATTGTGTTGTAGTCATCAAAACCAAGAATCAACATTCACCCCCTTTTTGTTGATGACAACACAATAGCTTACAATAGTAATAATAATTAAAGATGTTCCCCCTAACTAATGTACAACATGGACAAGTTAAAAATCATGCACAAAAACATGCACATCAAAAATATGCACCAAAGCCACAAAACATGCACATAACATACACATCCATTTCTTCCCCTTTGTCATCAACAAAAATAGAGGAGGAAAGAAAAAAATAACAAACATGGAAACCATAACACATTAACATAACAAATTTAGACATTGGAAATGAAGTATATGGTTTCAAATACTACATAAAAGTGAAATACATAAATCATAACGAACAAATTACAAAAAAATAAAAAATACTTTAAGTCAGTCTTCTTCTTCGTCATCAGCACCTTGAGATGCAGGAGGTGGAAATTATTGGGTGAACAAATAGGTCAGATGAGAAATACTAGCTTCAAGGGTATCGTGACGATCCATGAGATAGTTGACAGAATGATAAAGACTCTCAAGATCGGTAAAAACAGCTCGAGGACGAAACGAACTAGATGCAGAAGACCTACGACCGGAAGTGGCTAAAAGAATAGGAGGGACATTCCTATGAGGAGATCTAGGAGGAGAGTTTAGAATCTTCATGCGAGTTAAACTTTCACGATCAAAAGACTTATAATGAATGATAATACTCGACTCAGAAGCAAGATTAACTTCATAGGAGTTAAAGACATAAGTAAGTAAAACACCAAAAGGAAGAAAAGAAGTATGAGCCTTATGGAGACGATTGAAAATGACTTGACTCCAATTTATTGGGTTGTTGCCAAAAATGGCATACACAGCTTGTTGCAATTCAAAAGAAAATTGGTCGTAGCTACCCGTTTTAGGGATAATGTTATACGATAAAATTCTTGCAACAAGTTTAGCAAGCGGTGTAATTGACTTGTGTGTCATAGGGAGACCGCAATTGGGCAAGAAAATTTTGGACAATATAGAGTGGTCATCCATTTCAATCTCTCCTAAGTCCATCCATTCATTAGGAAGATTCAAAATAACTCCTAATTTTGCAGAGGTGAGTTTCATGTGAATATTTTCACTGAAGTGAGTAAAAATATTTCACTACCATCCTCAGAAGTAACGACTTCCATATTTGTATAAAACAAATATATAAGCTGTGGATAATAAGGAGGTTGATTCACCAAGGAAAGCAGGTCAAACAAACCACATTGTTCAAACAATGGGGCGATGGGAAACCTATCTAGATTAGGAAAATTGACAAATCTTCCTGGAAAGATTACAATTTGACAGATAAGGAAAAAAATTTCAACTAGGTTTGGACTTCTCAAATATTGAAGGTAATTGCTAGAGGATTGTCCTTCCTCAACATTAGAACCACGAGCTCTCTTTGGAGGCATGATTCAACTCTAGAAAATTGAGAAGAAAAGAGGACAAGCAATTATACCTAACAATGGAGATTGAAAGAGAGGCACAAAGCTTCAACCAACTCGAAAATAGTCTTCGGCAAGAGAAAAGTACTGAAATCTGATCGAAATCTTCAATTTTTGAGCTTCAAATCGCTGAAATTGCCAGGTTGAGGAGTAGCCGATTGGTCTATTTCTTCAAAGAGAGAGATAATGAAAAGGGGGGAAAGTGAAAGAGAGAAGTAAAAAACTAGGGTTTTACTTTAAAATAGAGGGTTGAGATCTAGGCTAGGGTTAATCAAAGGATGAGATCAATCAATGGGTAAGAAAAGATAAAGAGACTCGCCTCTAAAAATGTGCTGTGTTCGAATCAGAAAGACAGACTAATGTTGCAACAGTCGACTGGGATTTTAGATCAGTCGACTTAGTCGAGAGCAAAATAAAACTAACAAAAATATTAAGTAATACTTCTGTCAGTCGACTGGGTACTGTGCACAGTCGACTTTCTAGAACAAAAAATTCAGTCAAAAATAGATTACGAAAAGTACTTGATCAGTTGACTAAAAACTATTTTTAAGTCGACTTATACAAGATAAAAATTCAAGAAATATCATGAAAACTGCAAATTCCTAGTTCTCTTCTTAAAAGTGTCTTCCTTAAGTGGCTTAGTAAAGCTATCTGCTACTTGTTTATCAGTAGAAATAAAATCTAAAGATATATCTCCATTTAAAACATGATCACGTAGAAAATGATGTCTAATATCAATGTGTTTCATACGTGAGTGTTCAATCGGATTTTTGGATAAATTAATGGCACTGGTATTATCACACATAATAGCAGGTTTTGAAAATAAAATACCATAATCTAATAGGGTTCGTTTCATCCACAAAATTTGGGCACAAGCCAAATTTGTAGCAATATATTCAGCTTCTGTAGTAGATAGGGATACTGAATTTTGCTTTTTACTGCACCAAGATACTAATGAATATCCCAAAAGGTGACAAGTACCACTAGTACTTTTACGGTCAATTTTACTACCAGCAAGATCCGCATCACTATACGACAAAAGTTGAAAACTATCAGTGCGTGGATAAAATAAACCATACTCATATGTGCCTTTAATGTATCTTAAAATACGTTTCACAGCTTTTAAGTGAGACTCTTTAGGAATTGACTGATATCTAGCACACAAGCATACACTAAACATAATGTCTAGTCTACTAGCAGTTATATATAAGAGTGAGCCAATCATCTGTAACCCCTAATTCTGGAAATACGTATTTTCATGAGTAGTTTTCTGTATTTCGAGATTTACAAAATTGTTATTGTTAAATTCGTTTTGAGTTCTTAATTAAAACATTTTTTTAAACAATAATTCTAAATATTTCGAATAAACTTGTTTCCATTCTTACTTGATCAACTATTTGCGTTTTAACCCTCAAAATATTGTTACTGTTGCGACTATTTCCATAAATTCCTATTTTTATATATTGTTATTTTGATAATTGCTATCGTCGTTGTTGTTATTATTTATGGCTATTTTGATATTACCAGTATTACTATTTTATTGTCATGGTTAATTATTATAATTATTTCAATAATTGTGTTTATATTTGTCCCAAATAATTTATGTAACACAAATTATATTTTATCACATATCTTATTCCCTATATTTGGATTTATATTGATCTGTTGTATTCTATACAATGTATGTTATTTTATTGGATTTATACCCATTACCCAATCCCCACTATCTCATCTTTTTCCCCGATAAATACTAATCTAATTTACCCGAACCCTAATTAATATCCCTTAGCCCCTTAACCCCTAATCTCCCCCATTACTATTTTATCCCTAACCCTCTCTCCATGTGCATCGCTACCCCCATCCCGCTCCTTCTCCCTCTTCTGTTTCCGCCACCAAACCCACAAACCCAAGCTCTCGTTCCCTCCGTCACCATCATCATCGCTGTCTCCACCACCTCACCCTATCCTCGCCCAGTCTCCCGCTCGAACCGAAACTCATCTCGCCTTCGCCATTATCCATCGCCATTACCCAATCAACCGAAGTCTGCCACCACCATTTCCCCCACTCTGTGCACCCCATCGTCGTCAACGTCCCTCTCCACTCACCCCCCCTACATCCACCAAAGGTCCCTAGCCTGTCTTCGTCGCCGTCCAGGCCTCGTCGAAGCCAGTTCCGTCTCCTCTGTTTCGAGCGGAAAATAGAGATGCCATCGCAGCCGGCATTGCGTCCCTTCCCGACCAGTCACCATCGCACGTCGCGCCTGCCAGCGTCGCGAGCCCCGCCACAGTGCCGCCGCAATCACATCGCATCGCTCGCTCTCTCTCTCTCCGCTGAAGGTTGAAGACGAGAGGTCGTTGGTCGATTTTTCTGTTCTGCGTTGTGTGCACAGCGGATCCGATCTTGCTATCTGCTGTTTTAGGGCCAGATCCAGTGTGGAGAAGGTCACCCATTGGACAACTTTACTGTCCCGTGTTTTGGGCAATTGGATCTGGTTTTGTTGTCCGCTGTTTTGGGCCAGATCCGGTGTGGGGTTTCCTTCTTACTGAGTTGCTGTTGCTTGGTTTGTTGCTTGTTGTTTCTTCGCACGGTCTTTGCACATACTTTTGGGAGACTTCGCCCGGGATTCGGATCCCGTTATTCCTATTGTAATTATATCTGCAATAACAGGTAAGTCTCTTCTTGAACCCTTTTTATTGTTTGTGTTCAAGATCAATTGATCTCATGCAAGTAGATCCGTCCATTTTGTTATCAAAAACTACCCTTTGACAACGCCGTTAAGATTATCGAGGGTTTACACAAGCTAACCCGACATACTCTTAACATCATGCTATCTCTTTGATCTATAACCCAGTCCCCATTGTTTCATGCATATGCACAATTAAAATGACTAGATTTATGCTTAGAACTATTTGATGAAATGGACATGATAAATTGAATGTACTGAATCGGATTTAATTGATGAATTGACACAATAACTGTAATAAATGTACCTTGAACCTTAGAAATTGCATGTTGACACCTAGGAATAACTTGATTATTAATTTGCATGCTAAATGTGAACATATGATTTATTTATTTGCCTATTCATGCTAAGACAAATTTCTGGACTGCTGTATGTTTCATTTTGAATTAGATTTTTCTCCATACTAATGACATAATTTAAAAGGACTTACTAAACATAAAATGTAGCCGTTGATGTCTAGATAACTTTTCCCTAGTTTGGATTTAAATTCCAATTTTTCATCTGTTAGTTATCATCACTTTGCTGCAACTGTGTTAGTAATTTCAGACCCATAATTTCATGCGTACTCTACTGTTCTATATTTTATTTGACCGTGTTAATAGAATAAGAAAAATCTGAAATAAATTAGCCTGGACCTAGACATGTATAGGTATCACCCAGAATTTTTGTAGGTTTTATTAAAGAGATCTCTGACCCGAAACAATTAGTTGAACACAACCCACTGCATGCTGCCTGAATATAGAACTTGATTAGAATAGAGTTTCCACCCTAGTTCCTATACCTTTTATATACCTTAATTATACTCACTGGAACCATGTGGAAGTCTACTTTCTAGACCTTCCAGCAGATTCAGATTTGCTATCTTGTAGTGGTTGTAATCCATATTTTAGTACAGCAAGGTCATGCTATCCAGATCATGTGATACATGTGTAATGACTTGTTTGCTTCATGCTTTTCTGTAATGCTTAGAATTAGTCACACATAGTAATAAAAAACATTAACACCCTCTTGCATGCTCACATAGGATTAAAATGACTAATAAAAAGCCATGGTACCATGGGTAGACTAGGTAGTGAACGATCGAAAATTGTACTCGGTCGGGCCCTACTGCCTGAACCGCACTGACCTATACTGATGGCCATAAAGTACAGCCCGATAAACACTGCTCGAGAAACACTGATACTGAACATGAAATACTGATTACTATGCTGAGTACACAGACCGAGAATTCACCATCAGTCTAAAACATTCACTGTGTGTTTGCGCGGAACCTGTGGAATGGGACGCAGTAGTACGTGCACTAGATAGGCTAATAAAATGACTAATAACCTGCATTTCTTGCTTGATCCTGACATCACGGATTACATGTGTGATTTAATGTCGACCCTTAATATTTTTCCTGCCTTTGCTTAGTTCCTTGTCTTTGACCATGTCCCTCTTCTTTGATATTCATGCTCCCTTACTCTCTTTTCTTTGTTTTAAGATCAAGTATTAACAGGTATCGAAGGAGCAATACAAGAAGAAGTTGGTGAGCAAACTCTCTGAAGCTTGGAGCTGGACCATTAGACTATTTAGTTATCTTTTGTTATTTGCTCATTGTATTTCTTTTTATCATACTTTGTATTCTTGGACTTTATGACCCGAAGTTTGTTTTATCCCAGATGTTGGGTTATTATTAGTGAATTTATTTCATGATTATCATTGAGTTTATTTATTGTTTATGTGATTATATTCCTGCATGTGTGGTTGTTTCTCTTATATATTATTGAGTTAGACTGGTACAACTTATGGATGATGTTTAATCATTTGCGAGGCCTTCATTACGTGCTCGTATTCCCGTATCTTGGGAAGCGGGGCATGACATCATCCCTCGATAGAGTGTTTGATCGACAATCTTACCTAATTCATCTTTGTCAAGTGTAGTAGTAGTAGCCATAGGTGTGGTCTTACTACTAGTGCTATCCATGCCAAATCGTTTGAGTAATTCCTTAGTATATTTTCCTTGATTAATAAATATGCCATTATGTGACTGCTTTAATTTTAGTCCAAGGGAATAATTGAGTTCACCCATGTGACTCATCTCAAAATCGTTTTTCATGGTATTAGCAAACTCTTGACAGAGATTACTATTAGTAGAGCCAAAGATTATGTCATCTACATATATTTGTATGATTAGGATATCGGTCTCTATTCTCCTAATAAAGAAGGTAGTATCAACTTTACCTATTTCAAAACCAGTATCTAAAAGAAAAGTCTTCAATCGATCATACCAAGCACGAGGTGCTTGTTTAAGATCATATAAAGCCTTTTTCAACTTAAAAACGTGGTTTGAGAATTGTCAGTGTTCGAAACCGGGTGGTTTCTGAACATAAGCATTTTCCTTAATAAAACCATTAAGAAAAGCACTTTTAACATCCATTTGGAAAAGTATAAAGTTCATAAAACATGCAAAAGATAATAAGATCCTAATCGCCGAAAATACTAGGCCCACTAAAGGGACAAAAATAGAGGGTACTCCATTTCACTTAGGTTGTGATCTAGGCCTCTGGAGTTTGCCCTTATCCGAACGGGTCTTGCAAGAAGTCGAATTTCATATTGAGCTGCAAATATACGCTATTGGGATGGAATGGCTCAACTGACCTTCTTCCCCCCCCCCCCTAAGAATTTCGGTTCTTCTTCCTCTTCTTTTTCCTCTTCTTCTTCCAAATCCTCTTCTTCCTCTTCTTCTTCTTCCAAACCCTCTTCGATCTAACTCATCCATTTTCTGAACGCTTTCGCCGCCGATCACTTCATCATCCGCATAGGAACACTGGGAACTTGAGGACAAAGTAGACAAAGCGGATTCAGAACGGGGTGACGGCGATGGTAGAGGAAGTCTCTTATTGATGGTGGTGGTGAGTGTGGCTCTGGGCATTTTACTGCCAATGCTCGGAGTCGACTGAGTCATTGTACGCTTGCTTAGTGGCACACAGCTGGGCAGTAGTGGATTTCTCGTCCTCATCGAAAAGAGAAAATGCATAAGGAACCTCATCTGCCCACGAGTTTATGGTTCCAGCAAGCAACCTGGCATACCAATTGCAGTCTCGCGGAGGCTGCTTACGAAAAAATGTATCATCAAAGCGTCGTTTTCGGCAACGGCCAAAAATGAAAAATATGCTGCCTAGGGGCCCTCCCTCGGCAAAAGACTGCAGGTTGGTTTGTTTTCACTTGGGAGGAAGGGGGACTGTTTCCATGTATGCAGGGTATGACGGGACAATCCCGTCATGCAAAGTCAGCTAATCGGTCATATCATGTGTCTTTTTCGGACCCCAAGAATAGATTATTGGATCGAAACGACTTTCCTGCTTGGAAATAAGAGCTAGAATCCGTTAACTGCGAGATAGTTGATAGGAAAGGCGGCTTGCCGGAGTAGCTGCACTTGCCTATCAAAGTAGGCAAACGCTTCCGCCTCCTCTTGCCCTTGTTACGCAACACGGATTCTAGTCTAGTAACAGGAGCATATGTTTCATCGAAACCTATGCCTTCTTCTTGATTATATCCTTGAGCAACTAATCTAACCTTGTTCCTAACGACTTGTCCTGATTCATCTAACTTGTTTTTGAATTCCCATTTGGTACCAATTATAGTATGGGCAGGAGGTCGTGGAACTAAATCCCATACATCATTTCTTATAAATTGGTTTAATTCATCTTGCATAGGCATTCATCCAAAATTCATTCTCACAAGCTTCTTGTATAATTTTCGGTTCAAAATCCGACAAGAAAGCCATTTGAGAAATCATATTAACATGAGATCTTGTTTGAATACCACGTGAGATGTTACCAATTATTAAGTCATGAGGATGATCTCTAACTTCAACAAAGGATTTTGGTAAAGTTTGATTCATCACAACAGGATCAGTCGACTGGACTAGTCCATCAGCCGACTGATTCACATCGGTCGACTTGATTTCCTTATCGGTCGACTTATCTGCTAGGGTAGTTTGTTCTAGTAATTTAATTATGTTATTTAAAGGTGATGAATCAGTTTCATCATCTTTAATAACAGTAGATGAAGTCAGAGATTTATTAAATGAAACATGCATGGATTCTTCAATAGTCAAAGTTGACTTATTGAAGGTCCTATATGCCTTACTCCTTATTGAGTATCCAATGAAGATACCTTCATTAGATCTAGGATCAAACTTATCTAAATTATCTTTAGTGTTTAAAATGAAACACTTGCATCCAAATACTTTAAAATAAGATACCTTAGGAATTCTATCAAAAAATAGTTCATAACATGTTTTCTTAAGCTTAGGCCTAATCAAAATTCTATTTAAAACATAACATGCTGTAGCAACAGCTTCAGCGCAGAAGTACTTAGGCAAATTGCTTTCAACAAGCATGGTATGTTCACATTCTTGTAAAGTCCTATTCTTTCTTTCGACCACTCCATTTTGTGGTGAAGCTCTAGGAAATGCAAATGAATGTGTTATACCATTCTTGTTGCAATATTCTGAAAATGTTTCATTCTCAAATTCTCCACCATGATCACTTCTAATAGTGACTATGGTTAGAGACTTTTGATTTTGAATCCGTTTACAAAAATTTGCAAATTCATCAAAAGCATCATTCTTATGTTTTAAAAAGAAAACTCATGTGAATCTTGAAAAATCATCTACTAAAACAAATGCATACCTACTTTTATTTAAAGAAGCGACTCTAGTGGGGCCAAATAAATCCATGTAGATTAATTCGAGAGGCCTACTAGTAGAAATCATTTCTTTTGTCTTAAAAGTAGATTTGATTTGTTTACCTAGTTGACATGCATCACATAACTTATCCTTTTTATAGGATAGTCTTGACAGCCCTTTAACTAGGTTGTACTTAGATAATTTAGCAATATTTTTCATATTCACATTGCCAAATCGCTTATGCCAAAGCCAAGAATCATTATTAGAAGATTTTGAGCAAAAATCATTCGAAAAATCATTTGATTTTAAACATAACTCATAAACGTTATTCTTCCTAAATCCTTCAAAAATTACATTTTGTATGGTAGAGTTATATATTAAACATGCATCTTTTTCAAAAATAATTTTATATCCTTTATCACACAATTGGCTTATACTTAACAGATTATGCTGAAGACCACTAACAAGAAAAACTTCTTCTATATTAGGGGTAGTGTTCTTACCGACCATGCATATTCTAATAACCTTCCCTTTGTTGTTGTCACCGAATGTGATTGTTCCTCCATCAATCTCTTGAATGGAAGACAGGAGGTTAGCATGACCAGTCATATGCTTGGAGCATCCGCTGTCAAGTATCCACCTGTTCTCTTTTAGGTACCTATAAAATAATCATTCTGAATATGGTACCCTTTTCATTGGGTCCGAAAGGGATTAGTTTTTGGGAAACCAAACCCAAAGTGAGTTTGATTTTCCACCAAAAGCAGGAATATAATCTATTGAATTACATACATTAATAACATTTGAATTTATATAAGTATTTCTATCTTTCTGATTGACTGGAACCCATATATTCTTAGTCTGTCCAGTCGACTTAATTGAACCTTTCAGTCGACTGTTACTTGAAGTCAGTTGACTGGGAGGTGTAGTAGGTCGACTAATCTGAGGTTTTCATCTCTTTGAATAAGACTCTGAACCTCTCGACAGGCGACTGAAATTGGGGTTCAGTCAACTGATCTGAACTACAGAATTACTCTTTTCATTGAAAACAACGGTTTTTGGTTTTTCAAAAAACTCATATAATTTATTCTTAACACTAGAAATAGATTCAGTCTTATTACCACTAGTGTTCTTAGAAACATGATGTTTTTCAAGAGACTTTTGAAAACCAAGTCCAAATCTCTTATTAGTTTGAACTTGATTTTGGAAAACTTCATTTAAATTCTCTCTTCCTTTGTTAAATTTAGATACATTCTTGGATATCTCTTCATAAATTTTCTTAAGAGATATAAGATCTATATCTAAATTAGAAAGTCGAGAATTTAAATATTTGACTTCTATATCTAAGTCAAGATTTTCTTGAGAAAGTGTTTGATTAACTTTCTCTAAGTTTTTAACTCTAATTTTTTCTTTCTTAAGTTCTTAAAAAATCTCATTGAAAGCATTTAATAAGTCATTTGAATCAAAGTTATCACTTACCACGTTTCGTGTAGCCATGAAGCATACATTCGCAACTTCGTTTGTCTCTTCATTTTCTTCTTCTGAGGAAGAGTCACTATCATCCAAGTTGCTCAATACGCCTTTTTGTTCTTCATGTACTTGTTCTTTGTGTACTTATCCTTCTTGAAGTTGGAAGCATTTCCTTTAGATTTTGCCTCTTCTAGTGGAAAATCCTTCTTCATATAACCTATTTTGTTACACTTGAAATAAGTGGGAAGTTCATTAGTATCTTTAAATTTGGAATTAAATTTACCTTTCCTTAGAAACTTTTTGAACTTTCTCGTGAACATGGCTATTTCTTCTTCATCTTCTTCTTCATCCTCGGAGTCCAACATGGCCTTGAAAGTGAGTGTCTTTTTCTTTGATTGTTGAGGTTCTAGATCCTTATTGAGTTCTTCAAGTTGTACTTCATATGCCATAAGATTTCCCACAAGATTCTCAAGAGAAAGTTGTGTTAAATTATTGGCCTCTTCTATGGCGGTGGTCTTCTTCTCCTATTCGGGGGTTAAGGCACGAAGAACTTTCCTCACCATTTCGGATTGAGTGTATGTCTTTCCAAGAGCCACAAGAGAATTTGTAATATCCGTGAACCGTGTGATCATGTCTGACACATTCTCGATCTCCTTCATGCGGAACATCTCGAACCTGTGAACAAGAATAGATATCTTAGATTCTTTAACTTTATTACAACCATCATGAGTTACCTCGAGTGTGTGCCATATTTGATATGCCGTTGATGCATTGGACACACGATTGAACTCCTCCTTGGTAAGAGCACAAAATAGAGCAATCATCGTCTTTGCATTGTTCATTGTTTCGCTCTTCATGGCATCGTTCCATTGTGCATAAGAAATTGTAGGAGCGGTGTACTCGGTCTCCATCATGTTCCATATCTCATAGTTCATGAACTGAAGGTAGATCTTCATTCTACACTTCCAATAGTTGTAGTTGGTTCCATTGAATAGGGGTGGCCTTTGTGTGGATTGGCCTTCATGGTATTGGTTCACATTTGAAGTAGCTCAACCAGGCTCTGATACCAAGTGTTCGATCCTGTAGGAAAGGCAAGTAACACTAGAGGGGGGGGTGAATAGTGTTGTATAAAAAATAATTAAGAAATTTAACTTTTCGTTCTGTCCAGTCGACTTAAAAGGAGAATACAGTCGACTGGGGCATCAAATAAGAAAAGTATTTTATACAAGTCTGATCAGTTGACTTATAGCAAAAATTTAGTCGACTTACCAGACAAGTGTTCGAAGAGTACTTTATACAAGTCTGATCAGTCGACTTAGAGAGGAGACTCAGTCGACTTGCTAGACAAGTTTTCGAATAAAACACAGAAAAATTGAAATGCAAGTGAAGAAAATACAACCACGGAGAGAGTCAACCACAGAGTATACAGTGATGTATCCTGGTTCGGTCCTCCCGACCTGCATCCAGTCCCCAAGCAACCCACTTGAGATTTTCCACTATTTTTGAAAAAATACAAGAATACCCTATGACGTTTGACAATAACCTTGCCAAACCCGTAGACCTCTCTCACCACTAGAGAGAGCACACCCACTCTACAACCTAGAGTGAAATTCCGATTCTACAACCTAGAGCCCTACTCTCCAATCGGGAGGACCACTCTCACAACCCGAGAGTGAAGAACAATAACAAAAGAGTTACAACAACCTGTAGCCTTATTTGTGATTTGTGATTTTTGTATGGTGGCTAATAGGTCAACTTCTGAAATCAGTCTAAAACGAATTTAATGTTATACTAAACTGATTTTCAGAGACCAAGACTTAGAGAATATGAATGCTTTTAGAATGCTTGTTCTTTTCAAAACCAAAAGCTTGAAAACTTAAGAAACAAATGCTTGGAACCTTTTCATGGTGATTCCTATGCTCTATTTATAGAGAGGAATCATAGGAACGTTGAAGAACAGTTTCTAAAACTGAATTAAAACGGATAGAAATTGTTTTGAAATTGAAAAACAAGTTTTGAAATCAGAAAACTGTCGAAACGACTTGAACAGTCGACTGGGTTGCCATATTGAGTCGACTGGGCAGAGTTTCAATGAGTTCGGACAGTTTCATACTAGGACAATCCACTAGTGCCAAATAGTGGTCAACTGGTACATAACAGCTGAACTTATTCAAGCTTGTTTCGATCTTTTTAAGTTTGTAAAACACTCAGTTAAAAGATATGTGTGAGTGTGTGTGACAAGGCTATTACAGTATTCCAAGACTCAAAGAATAAAAAGTTACAATTGTTACAAGACACTTAATACAACACATTTGAAGCGCTTGAGTCTTGTCTTGAACTTGAGTCTTTGACTATAACTTGAGCCAATGTCTTTATATCTTGAAGCTTACTTGATCAATGTGACTTGAACTAAGTTCTTTGTGGCTTGATTAGTTCTCTTTGAAAGCTTCATTGAATCAACTTTGCCTTTGTGTATTACACCATGGTATTGATCTTTATACACCCTGCAATATATAAGTGATAGCACAACTTTGCATTGTGTCGTAGTCATCAAAACCAAGAATCAACACTACACAATGAGTGATGCAATGTTTCTTTTGAAGGTTGTTATTATCCAGTCGACTTTATGTTGAATTGATGAGATTATCTGATATCTATATAATAACACACAAAGAAAAGCTATCAAGTGGCTCTCCTTCAATAGTAAGGAAATCAATGGTCAACATCTATGCTCCCAAAAGCGATTCCACACCCCCTCCCCCCCGAAAAAAAAAAAGTTTCCCCCCAAAACTCAAATTCAAATCCCCCCTTCCCCAAAACAACTATTTTGTTTATTTAATTATCTTTCTCTCTCTCCCCCCCCCCCCTCTCTCTCTCTCTCTCTCCTATCTATATAATAAAACACAAAGAAAAGCTATCAAGTGACTCTCCTTCAATAGTAAGAAAATCAATGGTCCAGATCTGAGCTCCTGTTGCTGCTGATTTTGGTGTAGGAGCAAACAGATGAATTTGTGGATTCTTTAGGAAACGAATAAGACAAACTTGTTGACTTTCACCGGCGTTTGACTAATTCCTTCCCGCTACCGTTAACCTGCAAAAAGTTTGATACACCGGGATGAATCCCGGCGATGAACCCTCCAACGCTCAAGTCAGTAATCAGGAAGATTATGAAAAAGCGTTTATGTGGAAAAATATTGATTACCTCATTATGGTGGGGGGAGAGGAGTATTTATAGTCGCCTTAAAAGACAGTTTAGAGATAATCATTTATCTCTCTGTCTCGGTGTTTTTGGATAAGATGTAGAGTTTAAACTCTTTTTATGATAAGAGAGGTAGTTTAAACCACCTCTTAGAGAACCATGAATTTCAATTACTCTCTAAATATCTGAATTGGTTTGTAACGGGTTGCTACCCGAACCTAATAGGATAAATCCATTTTTGGATTATAAGGCTTCGAAGAAAGACCCTAGTTCCCATTTCGGACTCGTTTGTAGGTGAAATTTCCATTTTACCCCTGAGAGCTTTAAGATTCATACCCGATTTGAACGGTCTTGATTTAATCCCATTTTAGCCATATCACGAGCCCCCCATTCCCGAAGACTGGGTTTAACAGCCTTTGGGAAGTAGTTTTTTTGGTTTTAATGGCATACAGAATTTTATCGGAGCTCTTTAGGAGCTTTAGAATCACCCACGGAGCTTAACAACATTCAATTGAGCCTACCTCATATTCAAACATGTTGGTGGTATCTTCAGGACTTTTCATTGATTTTTTTTCTAATTTTTTAATTATTTTTAGAATCATTTATTCAATTTTGCAAAATAACAATCTATTTTCAAAAAGTATTAATTACTCATTCTAATTAATAATTATTTATCCATGAGTTCAAAAATATTTTTTCCCAAATTTATAATTATTTTTTTGATTTTTAATTAATTTTCTTGAAAATAAAAGAATTAATCAATTAAATAATGATGTGATGCAATCTGGAGCGTCGATCGTGTCGCTGGCGTGAATTTTCGAACGATCAAACTATTGATCTGGCGCTAGTTGACGTGGCTCGATCTGGACGCTCTGATCATGTGCACGCATTGCGAGGTAAGAGTTTTCCACATTTTGATGTTACGTTGCTCGGACGCTCGAATTCCAGATCCGAGCAATGTGGCGCAATCAGAGGCATCAATTCAGATCAAGCGCGAATCATGAGGCGATGTTTTTCGCCATTTTCACTCTCGGTAGTTCGGACTCTCGGATTTTAGATCTGAACTATGTGACGTGATCAGAGCCTGTTGATGGAGATCCAGCGTGAATCATGAAGCGATGTTTTTCGCCATTTTCATGCTCGGTAGTTCGCATTCTCGGATTTTAGATCCGGGCTATGTGGCGTGATCTGAGCCGTTGATGGAGATCCAGCACGAATCATGAGGTGATGTTTTTCGCCATTTTAACGCTCTGTAGTTCGGATCCTGAGATTTTAGATCCGAGCTACGTGGCGTGATCTGAGCTGTTGATGGAGATCCAGCGCGAATCATGAGGCGATGTTCTTCGCCATTTTCACGCTCGGTAGTTCAGATCCTCTGATTTTAGATCCGAGCTATGTGGCGTGATCTGAGCCGTTGATGGAGATCCAGCGCGAATCATGAGGCGATGTTTTTTGCCATTTTCATGCTCCGGTAGTTCGGATCCTCAGATTTTAGATCCGAGCTGCGTGGCGTGATCTGAGCCGTTGATGGAGATCCAGCGCGAATCATGAGCGGATGTTTTTGGCCATTTTCACGCTCGGTAGTTCAGATCCTCTGATTTTAGATCCGAGCTACGTGGCGTGATCAGAGTCGTTGATGGAGATCCAGCGTGAATCATGAGGCGATGTTTTTTGCCATTTTCACGCTTGGTAGTTCGGATCCTCGGATTTTAGATCCGAGCTATGTGGCATGATCTGAGCCGTTGATGGAGATCCAGTGCGAATCATGGGGTGAAGTTTTTTCGCCATTTTCACGCTTGGTAGTTCGGATCCTCAGATTTTAGATCCGAGCTACGTTGCATGATCTGAGCTGTTGATGGAGATCCAACGTGAATCATGAGGCGATATTTTTCGCCATTTTCATGCTCGGTAGTTCAGATCCTCGGATTTTAGATCCGAACTACGTGGCATGATCTGAGTCGTTGATGGAGATCCAGCGTGAATCGTGAGGCGATGTTTTTCACCATTTTCACGCTCGGTAGTTCGGATCCTCGGATTTTATATCCGAGGTACGTGGCATGATCTGAGCAGTTGATGGATATCCAGTGCGAATCATGAGGCAGTGTTTTACGTCATTTCCATGCTCGATAGTTCGGATCCTCGGTATATAGATCCGAGCTACGTGGCGGGATCTGAGCCGTTGATGGAGATCCAATGCGAATCATGAGGTGGTGTTTTTCACCATTTTCACGCTCGGTGGTTCGAGTCCTCGAATTTTAAGATCCGAGCTACGTGGCATGATCTGAGTCGTTGATAGAGATCCAGTGCGAATCATGAGGTGATGTTTTTCGCCATTTTCACGCTCAGTTGTTCAGGATCCTTGGATTTTAGATCCGAGCTACATGGCGTGATCTGAGCCGTTGATAGAAATCTAGTGCGAATCATGAGGCTAGCCATTACCACGCTCGGTAGTTCGGATCCTCGGTATGAGCCGCTGATGGAGATCCAGCTCGAATCATGAGGAGATGTTTTTCGCCATTTTCACGCTTGGTTGTTCGGATCCTCGATTTTAGATCTGAGCTACGTGGCGTGATCTGAGCTGTTGATGGAGATCCAGCGTGAATCATGAGGCGATGTTTTTCGCCATTTTCATGCTCAGGTAGTTCGGATCTAGGGTATACAGATCTGAGCAACGTGGCATGATATGAGTTGTTGATGGAGATCCATCGTGAATAATGAGGCGATGTTTTTCGCCATTTTCACGCTTAGTAGTTCAGATTCTCGGTATATAGGTCTGAGCTACGTGGCTTGATCTGAGCCGTTGATGGAGATCCGGTGCGAATCATGAAGCGATGTTTTTGCCATTTTCACGCTCGGTAGTTCGGATCCTCTGTATATAGATCCAAGCTACGTGGCGGATCTGAGTCATTGATGGAGATCCGGCATGAATCATGAGGCAGTCTGACTGGTCAACGAGTTTTGGGCGTCGTATCATGTTCTTGCCTTCATGAATTCTATCATTTAGCATTCTGATGGGCTTTCTGGCGGTTTTCAGGGGCCCAAAGCTCGCAGAAGCCCAAGCGGCACCCCCTCTTTCACTATAAGTCTCCATTCTTCCCTTGATTTTCGTATTCTGTCTTTTTACTGTAACCCCTATTTTTTCTTTTATTGTATTTTTGTATGTATTTATTTTTCCTGAGTATTTATTCTGAGTGTATTCTTTTGTTCATTTTGAACTGTGTAATTGTTTCTTCGTTCTCAATAAATCCATCTTAATTTTTCGTCGTCAATTCAGTTCTGTGATTTTCAATCTTCTTGATTCGAATTCTTCTACCAATTATTAATCTCTGGGTGAATTATTTAATTCTAATTCATTTGCTTCATTGCCTAATTGTCTACTAATTGACTTCCTACCCTGTTGAATCCATATTCTAACCCAATCTACCCTATTTAGACCCAAAACCCTATTATCCGCCCTATTGGATCCTAAACCCGCTACCCAGTATGCTCTTTTCACCCAGTCTCCCTCAAATTTCTTCCTTACGTTCTTCATATCTGCCTAACAAGAAGATCATGTTCCTCATTATCTTCCCTTGATTCCTCAAATCCTAACTTACCCAAAATCCATTATAACCTAACTAAAATTGTTCTCTTTTCCCTACAGTCATTATCTCCTAATTAATCTCTCTCTCTCTCTCTCTCTCTCTCTCTCTCTCTCTCTCCCTGCATCCCCCCCCTGCCTAGCCCGTCGAACGGAGCAGCCATCGTCGCACCTCCCCCTCTCGACCGTCGCTCCGTCCCGATGCCTGTGCCGCCCACGCCGGCATCCCCCCTCCTCGGACTTCATCCTCCAACGCCGAACTCCACCACTAGCAACCTCTACCCCTCACCCCTATCCTGCACTTCTACCGCCGACGACCCCCATTTTTGCTGCCTACCGCCGCCCTACTGTCCGTGTGCCGCCATCGACTTATCTCCCCGCAAGCTTCTCTACTTGTTCATGCGTCGTCGTATTCGTGTTCGTCGCCCGGAATCCATTCCCGTTATTCTCTTTCGTCGGATTCATCATCTTCACCCAAGGCAAGTAACTTTTATATTATTTTTGTTCGTATACAAGTACAAATACCTGCATGTAGTCTTGCTATTATTTTTGTGTTCGTTCTCATGATGATCTCTTGATAAATCTTGATCTCATTCATTTAATCCATTCGTAGTCTTGATCAATAAAGATCTAGAAAGTTTTTTTTGATCAATAAAGAAGTTGTCACATACACACACTACATGAAAATAAATTAGATCTAGATTGTTTTTCTTGATGTGCATATATACTTGTTCGTGATCTATTGTATGTTGTGGATTTCGTTACATTATTGATGTGCTAGATGTGTTATCTCATTGTAGACTTGTTATTACTCATGCCATGTTGATTTGAATATCTAATACATCATGTTTTACATCATGCCCTAATTTGGATCTATTGTAGATGAGTTGTTTGATAAAATGCATGAAGGAATTTTGTTTTTGCTGTTGCCCTGATTTGGTACAACAATTTAGAACATGTTACGGTCAGTAAAATAAATTATTTTGTGAACATGATTCGTAGGCCTCATTGTTTATTTTTCAGAACTTTTGACGGATCTCAGTTTCGATTTTGGATGTGTGAGTTATCGCCGTTTTACTGCAGCTGTGTCGTAGTTTTCAGATTCTGAATTTTAAGATCGTTACACGATCTATTATTGTAAAACTGATACAAAAAGTAAAATTTGGGCTTAATATTTTTCTGGGTATGTTTAGACATGAATTGGATCAACCCCTAATTTTTGTGGAATTGTTTAATGACTTTTATAATTATTTCATGCTTGTGAAACCAATCAATATATTTCCAAACTACATGTTGTTCTGTAAAGAACTCTATTTTCAACCTAATTCCAGTCACTTTTGATTTAAACTTTGTGAATATGAAATATAGCCTGGTATGTCTATTTTACAAACCTTTTAACGGATTTGAATTCTGAGTTGTTATTTTGTGATTTATCACTGTTTTAGTACTACTGTGTCTGAAATTTCAGATTCATAAATTTCCTGTATCATTCTGTTTTCTAATTAAATTGACTCTACTATCTATAATGGAATTTTATGAAATTCTATATGCAGATGCTAGACATGCTAGGGAACCTTCAATATTTTTTCTAGATTTATTTATGGTGTTTTTATACCTTTTTCATGCTTATAAATAAAACTTTGCAATTTCTGGCTGAACTTGAATTCTGTATAAAATGCTGTTTTGAGCCCTGTTTCTATAGTTGTTATATGACTTGTATATATGTGCTGGATTCGACTGAGAGTCCAGTTTCTAGATTTCTTGATGGATCCAGATTTTCATTCCTGTGGCAACGGGAATCTCAGATTTGGTGCAGCAATGTCTTGTTGTCCAAAATTAGAAGTTTCGTTGTCCTAATCAATTATGAGTTGTCTGCCACCTGTTCATGTCTTCTATCCAACTTGAGCTTGTCCCTTGTTTCTTGCCATATTTTTCTTGCCCTATTTGTGCACGTATATGCCTGCTTTGGTAATAATGATAAATAATCAAGCCGGGGTTAAGGGAAATATCTAGTAGAGGAAAATATAGAAATGTGTACTTGGAAGGGAGCTCATGTTTCCCACCTGTTACATGTTACATGTTTACATGATACATGATCCTGATTACCTATTTACCTGATTACCTGGCTACATAATTCCCTATAGGAAGGTGTACTCGGAAGGGGATCCGTAGGTCCAACCTGATACCTGATTACCTGTTATATAATTACATGAATACATGAAATATGATCATGTTTACCTGGTACAGGCCTTATACTATCCACTACGAAATCCAAACGCAACTGATTTGAATGTAGCAACCATGTGGTAAAATTTGGGACACATGAAGTGCTGCCTAGATATGATTAAATACAAGACTTGAGAATACCTGATCACTTGCACATTCCTGTTACATGTTTACCTGTACATGCTACCTGACACCTGTTACTTGTTTACTTGCTTGCATGCTACATGATACATGTTATATGTTACCTGTACCCTGTTATTTAATCATGTCACTTAATTCTGTTCCTTGGTTCTAGAGTTAGTTGGTCTATTTTTCTGTCACATTTCTTCCATGTTTACTTCAGTACTTGCTTCTTGTTGCTACTCTGCATTTTGTTTCTCTGTTTTTCGTACTTGTTGCGTGCACTACATGCGGCCCGTAACTTGCACTGACGGGCGGGTTGTTTCTTTTTCCCTTTTCCTACAAATTGTCAAATTTGTAGATTTCGGTGATCAGCTGCCCGAAGGAATGTGACCAAGTGTTCTAGGCTTGGCTAGAGTTCCTGCTTGAATTATTTTTCTTGTTTTTAATAAATTGTATTTACTGCTACTTGGTTCTTGTATTGGGCATTTTGTCCCGAAACTTATGACTTGTTTCCAGATCTGGTTTATTTGAGATTAAGTATTCTTGTTTTCAAGTAATTTTGTTGGTTATGTTAATTTATTCATGCATGTTGCGTTGATTATTTCCTGTTTATTTATTGTTTATCCCTGTGTATTGTTGTAAAGATCCTTATAGCTCATGAATGGTGAAAACCATTCGCTGGACTTTGTCGTGTATCTGTATTTCGTATTCCTTTTTGGGAAGCGGAGCATGACAGGGTTTTAAGTGTTATCAGAGCCCAGGCTTGGCTAATGTATTAGTTTTCCTAATATATTAGAAAGGTTTGGCTCAATCAGGATTGGCTCAACAGTAAACAGACCATGCAGTAACATGAACAAATGATAATCAACTTGATCTAGATGCTAATTGTTTTTGGGTTTGTGCAAACCATGGTTCGCAGAGGTCCCTCCACTTCCTCTCCTCAAGAGGAACAACCTAGGACTAGAGGCTGTTACGCATGTGTTGGAGCAGCTAGTTCACATGTAGCAGAATCACAGTGATCTTGTAATGGCCGCATTGGAAGCTGCCCGGAACCTAACTCCCATTGTGCCCACTAGGAGGCTCTTCCTCCTCGTCCAGGTTCAGTTGCAGACTTCATGAGATTGCACCCTGACAAATTCTCCGGCACTGAGACGCCGCTTGAGGCCGAACAATGGTTCATCATGATGGAGCAGCTGCTATTGGCAGCGAGAGTTTCTGACACTGATCGTGTGGATGTGGTGAGCATCCAGTTGGTGGACCTCGCCCACATATCGTGGAGGGCTGAGTCCGAGCGGCTCAAGCGGCTCGTTGCTTGGACCACATTCACCAGGAGCTTCTTAGAGAAGTTCTTCCCTAACATCACTCGGGTTGAGATGGAGCAGCAATTTCTTGCCCTAAAGCAGGTTGGTCAGTGTGCACTGTGTTTTGGAACTTTGTTACATATTGTTCATGTGATGCTGTAACATGAGACTCTCTTGACACAGGGTGATAGATCAGTGGACGAGTACGCGACAAAATTCACAAGGCTTAGCCGCTTCGCAGCCACCTTAGTGGCAAACGAAGAGGATAAAGCCCGGAGATTTCTATTGGGGCTTGATTGAGATATTCAGATGCATTTTGCTGCCCTTCGCCTTCGTACCTATGTTGAGGCTCTTGAGGCAGCCCGAGCCCAGGAGCTGGCTCGCAATAGGTTGGCTTCTTCCCAGCGGACTATTCAGCACTCCGGTGTAGTTGTTAGGCCTTCCGATGGGCTGATTCGGATGCCAGTCCTGGCCCATCCTGTCAGGGCGGCTCCCTACTCTTCTGCTGCTCCTAGAGGAGTTAGTTTTTGCGACTTCTACCAACTAACTGGGCATGAGCACAGGAACTGTAGGTGAGCCAACTGCCGATGTTTCAGTTGTGGCATTGGCAACCACTCAGTGCAAGATCGCCTGCAGAGGAGATTGGATCTACCAGCTCGGGGTCTCGTTCAGCCTGGAAGCACCAGTTCGTGGTCCGGTCAGGCCACCGCTTCCCCCTCAGCATCAGATTGTCGGTCAAAGGACCGCTGCTCCCAGGAGAGGTCAGCCTTACAACCTGACAGCTGAAGAAGCTGAGACGGCAGAAGGAGTCATTGCAGGTATTTTGCATTTTATTGTTTTATTATTTCCTTTGCTTCTTTCATTTGTCTTGCACTGTTCATTCATGTTATCTTTTCTGCATTATTAATCCTTACTCCTTAATCGTCATTCTTCTTCCCTTGACGTTGACTCTATCTTAAGTACTATCCTAGTTCGTTCTTTTCCTGCTTATGTCCACTTTGATTTTGGGGCGACCCATTCCTTCATCTCTTCCCGCTTCGTGGATCGACATCAGTTGGAGTGCAGTGTCATGCCAGTGGCTTGGAACATTACTACAGGTGGCGGTGTTGTCGTCTATTCCCAGGAGTGCAAGAAGAGTTCCGTGGTTATTGGTGGTGCAGATTTCAAGGTTGACCTAATCGTAATTGGAAATTTTGGATTTGACGTCATTCTCGATATGGATTGGTTGGGTGAGTCCCATGCTGTTACAGATTGCCGAGTCAAAGAAAGTCGTATTCAGAATCCTAGGTTGTGCAGAGTTTGAGTTCCATGCTGGGGAGACACCCCTTGGCCGAGCTAAGACTGTAGTTGATTAGGAGACTTGTGATATGGAGTTGCAAACAGGCTGTGAGGCTGTGTAACACCCCGAATTCCAAATAAGTCTAAATTCGAAGTTTCACAGGATCTTTACACTTCACTTTGTACAATTTTACAAGAAATTTAAAACTTTTATTACAACCAAGTCTTTTACATTAACATGCAGCGGAAAGTAAGTAAAATACAACAATGATAAATGTACAACTGTAACAACTTTAACATTTAAGTAATCATCAACATCAAATTCATCTTTGTATCTTCTTGTAAATTTCAAGTCCTGCATATGAAAATGTGGACATGTCAATTGCTTACAACCAACACAATATTATACACGGCCATCCTTGCTATGCCAAAAATATACGATTTTTTAATACTTTAACAAACACAAATTTGATCACAAACAAAGCTAAAGAGGGACTATCCTGTTGATGTCGTGTGTGCTTGTGCACGTAACCTTAATGCAGTTATTTATATTTCATGACACAAATGCACACTTGTTAGAACTTATGCATCCCATTCTACATAAATCCGAGGGCAAGCCCTTAACCGTTCTTCATCTTTTAGGGTTGAATCCCTCATTATGAGTCAAAGTACTACGGTAACTACGGTAAGTATCTGAGGTGTTCTATGAGTTACGAGCCCATGTCCAGACAGCCTGGAGGGAAATCCCATGTCATGACAAGACACATCATGTAGACAACTTGTGGACAATTTGCCTTCGTCATGGGACAATGGCACTACGTAGTCACCAAGCACCCCACAAGCATCGCCATGGTCCTAATAATTTCGGAGATGTATTCACGTCATGACATGATGCATCATTGTAACACCTCGAATTTGTGAAATACCGAAAATATTTGTTTTTATATATTTCGGACAGCTGAAAACTGTTTTTAGGATATTTTGTTTAAATATTGGTACTGGTATGGATATTTGTGGTAGATTGATATTATTGATATATTGGAGCTACGAGTTGAAATTTTATGGGAATAGATATTTTTTATTTTATTTTATAATTTTGAAGGATTATTACGAGGTAGTTTTAATGTATTTTGTATTGTTTATGATATTAAAGTAGAGATTTGGGACTTATTTGAAATATATTGGGATTTGGGGACTTATATGTAATTTTCCCTTACACTATTATTTATTTATTTATTCTTTTAATAAACCCCCCCCCCATTCTTCTTCCTCCTCCCTTCTTTTCTTTTTTTTCTTCCGATCGCACGTATACAGCCGAACCGATCGGTCGGCATTCTCCCCCTCCCAAATCCGATCTGTTTTTCGATTGTTTTCAAATTAATTCGGGGGGATAGCTAGGTGGAGGGTGCTCTGGCTCGTGGCGGAGTCCGTTTTTCGAAAGGATTTCGAAAAGGTAAACCCTAGATTTTAATTTTGTATAAAAATTAGTGTGGTAACTTTATTTTGAGTAAGAGTATTATGGTAGGGAGATTAGAAGATGTTAAGAAGGGTAGAGACGAGAAATTAGCAATTTCTTAGAGATTTTGCAAGTTGCTAAAAATTAGGGATTTGGGTTTGCAAATGAGAATTTTATATATATAAATTATCTTCCGCATGGTAGTAGAAATTGTAGTTTAGCCATTAGAATAAATTGGGAATGGTTCTAGTAATTGTTTGGGGAATAAAAATCCCTTAGACATTAGATTATTACGTGCATCGCATGTGTATCCCAGACGTCCAATAAAACATCTGTGTAATAGTAAGATAATTAGTATTATTGTTTTCCCGTGACTGGTTTGAATGATTTGAGCCTTAATTGCTTTGAAACTTGATAATAGGAAATGTTAACAGCTTCATGTGCGGGATGAAGAAGAGATGCTTTCGAGTCTTCCCGGGCTGTTAGGTGAGTATGAAGGTATTTATGTATTTGTTATTTTAAGAAAATTTTAGTATAATCTGAATGATTGATATGAATCCCGGAATAAGGTTTATGTGTAAAGGGAAATTAGTGTTCGGTGTTGGTATGCGATATGACGATTAAATACTCGTCTTGTGTATTGATATAAATTTATAGAGGATGGATTAGTTATATATATGTGGGGATGAGTTATATGTATATAAGAATGTCGGTATATGGTGGATTGATGTGATTTTAAATATTTAGGGTGATGGTAATGTATTGTGTATATATATCTATGTGTATATGGTGTTGTGATGTGTTAATCTACTGGGCGTATGCAAACGTGTGGGAATGAGATAATAAATAGTATGGTATATTCACGATGTGTGAGGTAATGATCAAATAAATAATACAGTACCATTGTGATGTGCAATATTATGATCTGATGATTTTATATATTAATTACAGTGATATTTTCTTTGTGTGATGCATTGAAAGGGTAAGTGAGATGGTGATCATTGGTTATGCGAATAAGTTAAATCAAAGAGGAGATGCTATGATGATAAAGGGTGATGTTAATATGAAAAGAAAATGTTAATAGCAATAATTTCGGTTGACTTGAGTTGATACCCCAGGATGGACCTGGGAGAGTAGATACCTCCGCATAGACCGGAGAGAGATATGATACCTCAGGATAGACCTGAGAGAGAGATGATACCCCCAGGGTAGGCCTGGGAGAGTAGATACCTCCGCATAGACCGGAGAGAGATATGATACCTCAGGGTAGACTTGAGAGAGAGATGATACCCCAGGGTAGGCCTGGGAGAGTAGATACCTCTGCATAGACCGGAGAGAGATATGATACCTCAGGGTAGACCAGAGAGAGAGAGAGGATACCCCAGGGTAGGCCTGGGAGAGTAGATACCTCCGCATAGACCGGAGAGAGATATGATACCCCAGGGTAGGCCTGGGAGAGTAGATACCTCCGCATAGACCGGAGAGAGATATGATACCTCAGGGTAGACCTGAGAGAGAGATGATACCCCAGGGTAGGCCTAGAAGAGTAGATACCTCCGCATAGACCGGAGAGAGATATGATACCTCAGGGTAGACCAGAGAGGGAGAAGATACTCCAGGGTAGGCCTGAGAGAGTAGATACCTCCGTATTGACCGGAGAGAGAGATGATACCTCAAGGTAGACCTGAGAGAGAGTTGATACCCCAGGATAGACCTGAGAGAGCAGATATCTCCGGATAGACGGGAGATAGAGTTGATACCTCAGGGTAGACCTGAGAGAGAATTGATACTCCATGCTAGACCTGGGATAAAATGAATATGATATGAAATGTGAATGAGAAAGAGAAGAAAGTAATTGGTGTAAGATGAAATGAAGTAGTGAAGTAAGTGTATGGGTCGAAATGAATAAGTAATTACGAGATGAGATTTAGAAATTACGAAAAGTGTATTAATATGGATTAAATGAAGAAAATGTGTTGTGATAATGAATACTGGAAGTAGAAAGAATGCATTATGTATCTTATAAATGAAAGTGAAATACAGGAGGATTTGAGTTGATACACCTTGGAATTGTGTCGAGGTACTACCCGCCCGCTATTTCTGTGGAAATAGTGGGAACTACCTGCCTTGACATAATTGCAGGGTGAGTGACATGATATCGGTGATGAATAATGGAAATGAAGAATAAAGTAAGTGAAGATGAATAGTGATTTCAGTGAATTAATAACCAAGCTATTAGCTTGAGATGTGATGTGACATTACCCAAACTATGTTTGGGGCGTGGTGATTATTACCCAAGCTATCGGCTTTGGGGTGTGATATGTTATTGCCCAAACTATATTTGGGGATATGGAGTATTAATTGATGTAAATGAAAGTGAAATCAATGATAACTTGAGTTATAAGTGAAGATGAAAGTAAGTTAGTCATCAATTAGCTTGAATAATAGCTAAATGATATAACGGGATGAGAATGAGTTATAAAACATATTTTTGATGTGATAAGAATGAGTATTTAATAAGTGATATGTTCATGATGTGATGAAATGTGAGTAAATTGCAATGGGCAATGAAGTGTTATATTTTTGTCATAAGACATGAATTAATGTGGTATTATGAGGATATATGCATACGTGATGATATGGGTTATAAGAAATAAATGAACGCGGTGTTATGAAATATGAAATTGAGAAAGAAAGGGTTTATGAATGAAAATGAGTATTAAAGAATATGAGTCGTGAGTTCGTAGATGTAAATGAATGGTAAATGAAGTGCGTAGTTATAAAAGTATGAAGAAAAGAGATAGGGACCTTATGTGAGTATTTATGAAAATAAAGAAACGATGAGGTGGTGGAAATTATGAAATGATGAGTATTTGTGTTGGAGAATTCAAAATGAAAAGTAATAGAATGTGGATTAATGTGTTGCTTTGTGATTGAGTATAAAGTGAATGAGTTGTGTATATATGTATTTATATATATGCAGTCATATATTAATATGATGCATTTAGCGAAGGGAATGGAGTTATGGATATATAGATGTAGACGGATGCAGACTTGTCGAGTACTTGATACTAAGGTGCATTCTTGATGCTTTAATGTCCAGATTCGAGTTGAATCTTCTTACCTTGGTATTTGTAAGTTTAATTTATTTTCTTGATATAGTTTGATTTATTTATTAGATTAGTGAATTATACTCAAACCAGAAATGGTTAACCCCTTAGTGTTTGGGGGGTTAGGGGAGTCCGAGGACTACCCTAGGCACTACTGTTACAGGTCCTCAGCAGTGCAGAGGTGAGGGATAGATTGGATGGTGCCAAGCTTTTCTTTTTTTTAAATTTTCTATTTAAGTTATTATGTTAAGTGATAAATTTATGATTTAAATTGTATTATGGATGTATAAGTATGTAAATGATGAAGATGAGTATAGTGTGGAGTAGTATGGTATGTTTGTGACCCGTACCTATCTCGTTGTGGAGTACCGGGCTCTGTGGTAGGTTTTACAAAGATTTTTCTAAATTTTTACCTCGTTTTTCATAGAAATTTATAGTTTTTATTTGATATTTGATAATCCGTAATGAGTTTGGCCCCTAGAGCATTATATTATATTGCCTGTATTTTTCTGCTCATTTTGGCCTGGGGAGCCCGTGAAATGATTGTATGTGTTGTGAGCTACGGAATTTTGAGCAGAATTCCGTAAGCTATCTGTGTTTCTGGACAAAATTTACAGGGGAAACTCTGCCGAAATTTTTCTTGAAATATAACTTTCTTAGTTTAAGTTTAAAGTGATGTAGAAATTGAAATAATTGAATTTGGTGTCAGAAAAAAAAAATTTGGGGTGTTACAGTTTGGTATCAGAGCCTAGGTTAACTAGGAATGTTATACCCCTTTCTAGTGATCTTGACTTGTGAGTATGGGTTTCATCGTGCTAAGTAGAGAAGGTGATGTTTGTGTGAAGTTTGTTTTATGCTTTGATAGCATTTTGCTAAGTATGGATTTAGCTATTGAGTGAAGTGATCCCTATTATTTTTATCTGACTTTGTGTCAGTGATATCTTTTATAAGTCCATGTATATGATCTGCTTTATGGCACTTTATTGTCCTTTTTAGAATCCCTAGTGAGAATTGTGTGCTATTGGAGTGTTTTATTATATTGATTGTTGTGTGCCATGGAGGGCTATTCCCTGGAGATCCTGCATGTGTTCTATAGACCGGAGGGTGATGCGTGACAAGTGATGTCATTGGAAACTGGGGTGATGAGTTGGTTGTGGAGGCCTTATGCATAGTTGAGGTATGATGCATGAATGATTCGGGTGAGAAGGCCCGATGAGACTCGGTTTCTAATTGTATGAAATGTCTTAGACGATGTGAGTATGTCTGTTGGGTTCGGTGGTAAAACCCAAGGGGAAGATTAAGGAGGTGGTTGGTAACATACTGATATAAGAGAGGATGGTTCCCTGAGATTGAGTATCGATTATCGGGAATTGAATAAGGTGACCATTAAGAATAAGGTGACAGATGTCTGAAGTAGAAGAAGAATATTGGCAATTATGACGTCCCAGAAGTGGACAGTACTAGAATTAGTTAGTCAATTTGGATTTTTCCTCGACCACAGAGAGTGACATGACCTTGTAGGTAGGCAGTTTATTAGTACAGTTGTCTATTCTACAGCTGATCAGTCGAGCTTGGATTTGAAATTTATGCTTATTACTGAGGATGCATGATCTAATTTTGGATTAGATTAATGAATGTCCTACCGATTGGTCAGTAGGGCAGTGAAGGAGGTTCTTGTTATCGTCGTAGATTTGGTATTTTTGATGTGGATGGCTTATGGTAGGGTGAGATGGAGATTGTTTAGTTTATTAAGTATGTTGGTTATCCCGGTGACACGAAGAGATATCGAGAGTTTAGAAAGACTTTTAAGTAGCCTGGAACGAAGAAGGATGTCAGTTATTTGGCAAGAATGGATAAGCCTCTTTTGAGGTGTGTAGTCGACAAAAGAATTATGCAGATTAGCGGTGACCAAGACTTCAAGTTGCTCAGTTGCTGAAAGTTCAGTGGTGCGGTATAGTAATTACTATAATTGGGAGTTTGGGAGATGGTGAGGAGAAAGTGTCCAGGATTGTTTGGACAGTTTTCTTAACCCCTATAGCTCGAGGACGAGCTACTTTTGAGGTGTGTAGAATGTAACACCTCGAATTTGTGAAATACCGAAAATATCTGTTTTTATATATTTGGAGAGCTGAAAACTGTTTTTGGGATATTTTGTTTGAATATTGGTACTGGTATGGATATTTGTGGTAGATTGATATTATTGATATATTGGAGCTACGAGTTGAAATTTTATGGGAAGAGATATTGTTTATTTTATTTTATAATTTTGAAGGATTATTACGAGGTAGTTTTAATGTATTTTGTATTGTTTATGATATTAAAGTAGAGATTTGGGACTTATTTGAAATATATTGGGATTTGGGGGCATATATGTAATATTCCCTTACACTATTATTTATTTATTTATTCTTTTAATACCCCCCCCCCCCCCCATTCTTCTTCCTCCTCCCTTCTTTCCTTTTTTTTCTCCCGATCGCACGTATACAGCCGAACCCATCGGCTGGCGTTCTCGCCTTCCGAAATCTGATCCGTTTTTCGATTGTTTTCAAATTAATTCAGGGGGATAGCTAAGTGGAGGGTGCTCTAGCTCGTGGTGGAGTCCGTTTTTCGAAAGGATTTCGAAAAGGTAAACCCTAGATTTTATTTTTGTATTAAAATTAGTGTGGTAACTTTATTTTGAGTAAGAGTATTATGGTAGGGAGATTAGAAGATGTTAAGAAGGGTAGAGACGAGAAATTAGCAATTTCTTAGAGATTTTGCAAGTTGCTAAAAATTAGGGATTTGGGTTTGCAAATGAGAATTTTATATATATAAATTATCTTCCGCATGGTAGTAGAAATTGTAGTTTAGCCATTAGAATAAATTGGGAATGGTTCTAGTAATTGTTTGGGGAATAAAAATCCCTTAGACATTAGATTATTACGTGCATCGCACGTGTATCCCTGACTTCCAATAAAACATCTGTGTAATAGTAAGATAATTAGTATTATTGTTTTCCCGTGACTGGTTTGAATGATTTGAGCCTTAATTGCTTTGAAACTTGATAATAGGAAATGTTAACGGCTTCATGTGCGGGATGAAGAAGAGATGCTTCGAGTCTTCCCGGGCTGTTAGGTGAGTATGAAGGTATTTATGTATTTGTTATTTTATGAAAATTTTAGTATAATCTGAATGATTGATATGAATCCCGGAATAAGGTTTATGTGTAAAGGGAAATTAGTGTTCGGTGTTGGTATGCGATATGACGATTAAATACTCGTCTCGTGTATTGATATAAATTTATAGAGGATGGATTAGTTATATATATATGGGGATGAGTTATATGTATATAAGAATGTCGGTATATGGTGGATTGATGTGATTTTAAATATTTAGGGTGATGGTAATGTATTGTGTATATATATCTATGTGTATATGGTGTTGTGATGTGTTAATCTACTGGGCGTATGCAAACGTGTGGGAATGAGATAATAAATAGTATGGTATATTCACGATGTGTGAGGTAATGATCAAATAAATAATACAGTACCATTGTGATGTGCAATATTATGATCTGATGATTTTATATATTAATTACAGTGATATTTTCTTTGTGTGATGCATTGAAAGGGTAAGTGAGATGGTGATCATTGGTTATGCGAATAAGTTTAAATCAAAGAGGAGATGCTATGATGATAAAGGGTGATGTTAATATGAAAAGAAAATGTTAATAGCAATAATTTCGGTTGACTTGAGTTGATACCCCAGGATGGACCTGGGAGAGTAGATACCTCCGCATAGACCGGAGAGAGATATGATACCTCAGGGTAGACCTAAGAGAGAGATGATACCCCCAGGGTAGGCCTGGGAGAGTAGATACCTCCGCATAGACCGGAGAGAGATATGATACCTCAGGGTAGACCTGAGAGAGAGATGATACCCCAGGGTAGGCCTGGGAGAGTAGATACATCCGCATAGACCGGAGAGAGATATGATACCTCAGGGTAGACCAGAGAGAGAGAGGATACCCCAGGGTAGGCCTGGGAGAGTAGATACCTCCGCATAGACCGGAGAGAGATATGATACCCCACGGTAGGCCTGGGAGAGTAGATACCTCCGCATAGACCGGAGAGAGATATGATACCTCAGGGTAGACCTGAGAGAGACATGATACTCCAGGGTAGGCCTGGGAGAGTAGATACCTCCGCATAGACCGGAGAGAGATATGATACCTCAGGGTAGACCTGAGAGAGAGATGATACCCCAGGGTAGGCCTGGGAGAGTAGATACCTCCGCATAGACCAGAGAGAGATATGTTACCTCAGGGTAGACCTGAGAGAGAGTTGATACCCCAGGATGGACCTGGGAGAGCAGATATCTCCGGATAGACGGGAGATAGAGTTGATACCTCAGGGTAGACCTGAGGGAGAATTGATACTCCAGGCTAGACATGGGATAAAATGAATATGATATGAAATGTGAATGAGAAAGAGAAGAAAGTAATTGGTGTAAGATGAAATGAAATAGTGAAGTAAGTGTATGGGTCGAAATGAATAAGTAATTACGAGATGAGATTTAGAAATTACGAAAAGTGTATTAATATGGATTAAATGAAGAAATTATGTTGTGATAATGAATACGGGAAGTAGAAAGAATGCATTATGTATCTTATAAATGAAAGTGAAATACAGGAGGATTTGAGTTGATACACCTTGGAATTGTGTCGAGGTACTACCCGCCCGCTATTTCTGTGGAAATAGTGGGAACTACCTGCCTTGACATAATTCGCAGGGTGAGTGACATGATATCGGTGATGAATAATGGAAATGAAGAATAAAGTAAGTGAAGATGAATAGTGATTTAAGTGAATTAATAACCAAGCTATTAGCTTGAGATGTGATGTGACATTACCCAAACTATGTTTGGGGCGTGGTGATTATTAACCAAGCTATCGGCTTTGGGGTGTGATATGTTATTGCCCAAACTATATTTGGGGATATGGAGTATTAATTGATGTAAATGAAAGTGAAATCAATGATAACTTGAGTTATAAGTGAAGATGAAAGTAAGTTAGTCATCAATTAGCTTGAATAATAGCTAAATGATATAACGGGATGAGAATGAGTTATAAAACATATTTTTGATGTGATAAGAATGAGTATTTAATAAGTGATATGTTCATGATGTGATGAAATGTGAGTAAATTGCAATGGGCAATGAAGTGTTATATTTTTATCATAAGACATGAATTAATGTGGTATTATGAGGATATATGCATACGTGATGATATGGGTTATAAGAAATAAATGAACGCGGTGTTATGAAATATGAAATTGAGAAAGAAAGGGTTTAAGAATGAAAATGAGTATTAAAGAATATGAGTCGTGAGTTCGTAGATGTAAATGAATGGTAAATGAAGTGCGTAGTTATAAAAGTATGAAGAAAAGAGATAGGGACCTTATGTGAGTATTTATGAAAATAAAGAAACGATGAGGTGGTGGAAATTATGAAATGATGAGTATTTGTGTTGGAGAATTCAAAATGAAAAGTAATAGAATGTGGATTAATGTGTTGCTTTGTGATTGAGTATAAAGTGAATGAGTTGTGTATATATGTATTTATATATATGCAGTCATATATTAATATGATGCATTTAGCGAAGGGAATGGAGTTATGGATATATAGATGTAGACGGATGCAGACTTGTCGAGTACTTGATACTAAGGTGCATTCTTGATGCTTTAATGTCCAGATTCGAGTTGAATCTTCTTACCTTGGTATTTGTAAGTTTAATTTATTTTCTTGATATAGTTTGATTTATTTATTAGATTAGTGAATTATACTCAAACCAGAAATGGCTAACCCCTTAGTGTTTGGGGGGTTAGGGGAGTCCGAGGACTACCCTAGGCACTACTGTTACAGGTCCTCAGCAGTGCAGAGGTGAGGGATAGATTGGATGGTGCCAAGCTTTTCTTTTTTTTTAAATTTTCTGTTTAAGTTATTATGTTAAGTGATAAATTTATGATTTAAATTGTATTATGGATGTATAAGTATGTAAATGATGAAGATGAGTATAGTGTGGAGTAGTATGGTATGTTTGTGACCCGTACCTATCTCGTTGTGGAGTACCGGGCTCTGTGGTAGGTTTTACAAAGATTTTTCTAAATTTTTACCTCGTTTTTCATAGAAATTTATAGTTTTTATTTGATATTTGATAATCCGTAATGAGTTTGGCCCCCAGAGCATTATATTATATTGCCTGTATTTTTCTGCTCATTTTGGCCTGGGGAGCCCGTGAAATGATTGTATGTGTTGTGAGCTACGGAATTTTGAGCAGAATTCCGTAAGCTATCTGTGTTTCTGGACAAAATTTACAGGGGAAACTCTGCCGAAATTTTTCTTGAAATATTACTTTCTTAGTTTAAGTTTAAAGTGATGTAGAAATTGAAAGTATTGAATTTAGAGTCAGAAAAAAAAATTGGGGGTGTTACAATCATGTAGACAGCCTGTGAACACTCTCACACCGTAGATCCGAGTCACTCATACTTGTGCTTTTCTCTTACTTTCATCACATCTTCACTACAGTGTTGTCCTTAAGTTTTAATTTGTTTTAGAAGAAAATCAACACAACCTAGAGCTAGATTACCCTACCAGACTTAAACCAAACAAAAAATACACTCAGCCCAACTGGCTACTTCTCAAGAGATGCTCAACCCACACTGGTTAGCTCTCAAATTCATTAATAAATACTGTCGGTCGTTAGGGTCTCGCCTAGCCTCTAGATTCCAACAACTATCTCTTTCTAGAGATCAACAATATGTTATATTCAATTAAATAATATTTCAATTCCTTATTCACAACCTCTTCCTCAAAGAAAATATTTCTTTATAATCTCATAACATGAAATAATTCAATTCAACTTCTTTTATCAATTTTATCACTTATAACATTGTGTGCAATTCAAATAATCTTAATCAAATATTAATAACCATAAAATATTATCGAGAGAAATGTAATTGCCTTCCAAAACTTCACCTCTCTTTAATTATACGAGAGCCAGAACTTTGAATATAAAAAATCACTTCTAATACTCACAAAATATGTCAAAATATTTTAGAAATAATTTTTATAAAGTCTAAACAATTTTAGAAAAATAATAGAATTTTTCCCAATTTTTATTTCACTTAATAACTCAAAATATCAACAAAAAAAATCAAAAAGAAAAAAACAAAGTGGCAAGGATCAGATTCGAACCCAAGACCATTTCCTCCGCCTATGAACAATAACCGACCCAAAGCACACCCGTCGACCAGAAAGGCCAGAGTAACTAACTGATATGAAAGGGGCTCGAATTGTACTTAAGTATGGTTTCGGTGAGTTGATTTAAAAATTGAAATTTTGTAAAGAAAAGCCCCTTCAAAACTCGAACCCGAGACCAACACCTTCGCCCATGAACTGTAACGGACCCAAAGCGCACCCGAAGACCAATTGGTCTTGAGTGACTAACTGAAATGAAGTTGGTTAAGTACCTTTGTATATATCGTATCGTATCTAACTCTTCATTTAATAAACTCGATTACTCAACCAATTTGTACCATTCAGAATCCAATTCTTTTCCAGAACATTTCCTTTCAAAAATGCAGTATAGTGCATATACTTAAACTTTATCAAATTCTCATTTTTGACTGTGCAATAAAAATTTCTCCCAAATTGTATTAAAGAACTCACATTATCAATTTTCAATTAAAGTGTTGTCTCTCATCAAAACATCTTTATAAAAATTCTTTATACTCAAAAAAATATATACTAATGTGACTATTTTCATATTTCTCTACTATAATAGCATTTAAAAACTATTTTCCATACATGTTACATTATTTTGACTATTATTTTAACATGCATCAATTCTTATTCCAACAATTCACCAAATGATATTTTCTTTTTCTTTTTCTATTTTAACAAGGGTCTAGTCATTTATTAAATCACAATATCAATTCAACCAATCATGATACAATTAAATGAGATCATGCAATCTACTTTTATCATACCAATTAAAATTTAACAATTAAATCATTTATCAACTAGCATGCATCATACTCCTAAATTAGAAAGGATTTAAGAAACACCCACCCAAGAAATATGATTTCTTAGCAATTGAACTCCTAGAATGGAAAACTCCTAGTAGCAAAAACTCCTTCGAAGGCTCTAAGAGAAGCTCCACTTTGCCTCTTCGAATTCCATGCACAAGGAGAAAAATCTCCAAACCCAATTCGGCAGTAACAAGACAGCACCCTCCTTCTCATTTCATATATATGTATATATATATATCTACATATGTGTACATATGCGTATCTATATATATGTGTGTATATAAATAATATATGTGTATAAAGGTGAGTAGGTGGAGGAGCAACAGTGTGTGTGTGTGTGTGTGCGTGTGGGGGGGAGGGGGGAGGGGGGGAACATGCTAGATTGGTTTCGGTAGAGAAGAAGTGAATGAAGGGGAAGGAGGAAGAATGTGAAGGGGGTGTGGATTTTTATAGAATTTATTTAGAGGGTTATATTAACCAATTGTCCACTAACACCCATTAACTCCACTCTCTTAATTCAAAACTTTCATTTTTCCCTCCAATCTTAAAACATTCGGCCCCCCACTTTGAGGTGTGCACATCGCACGTGTGCATGTGCACGTACTTTGTGTACACTTCACAAAAAATTACTTATTTATTTAAATTAAAACATATGCTTATATATATATATAACATGCATAAAAATTAGTTTAATTAAAAATTATAGTTTTTCATGCATAAATAAAATAAACACACACACTTCTGAAATTTCACTTTCAAAAGAAGGCAACTAACATGTGCATTGCAAACACGTGCGTCGCACGTAAATTAATTATTCAAGTACGAAAAATAGATTAGATCGACGGGAAATGTTTATAAATAATCGAATATAACATACGAAAATATATTTCATTATACATATACAGTAGCGTAACAAACACGTACACAGAAAAACACGTGCACCACACTTATAAAATATTTTAATTAAAATAAGAGAAAAATGAATTTCCATTTATAAAACGAATTCGAACACGTTATTAAATAAATAATTGAAATATAGAGAAAATATTACACATAGCGGTGGAAAAATACGTAATTGATACGTGCATAAATAACACGTATAAAGTACGTAAAAACACAGAGATTGGAATTTAATATTTGAGTTGACTCAAATAGGATTTTTGAGAAAACGGAAAATGCATGAACAGTTGGAATACAAAATTCGAATTAAAATACGTTACGGATATTACCCGTAACAGTACAAAATACACGTGCATAACACACGAGAGCAAAATTGTCATTTCTAAGTTTGCGTGGTGTTACAGGCTGCACCTCTAGTTGTGCAGGAATTTTTAGATGTGTTTCCAGAGGAGTTTCCTGGGCTACCCCCAGATAGGGATGTGGAATTCAGTATTGAGGTTCAGCCAGGTAGTGCACCGATATCGAAGTGTCCCTACAGGATGGCACCAGTTGAGCTAGCAGAGCTGAAGGTGCAGATCCAAGGATTACGCGATTTGGGATTCATCAGGCCCAGTGTTTCGCCGTAAGGAGCTCCAGTCCTATTCGTCAGCAAGAAGGACGGAAGCCACCGACTGTGCATTGATTACCGTGAACTGAACAGTGTTACTGTGAAGAACCGGTATCCACTGTCCAGGATCGATGATTTGTTTGACCTAGTAGGGCAGTGCAGCAGTCTTTTTGAAGTTGTATCTTCACTCAGGGTATCACCAGGTCAAGGTGAAAGTGGCTGATGTGCTGAAGACAGTCTTCAGAACAAGGTATGGGCATTATGAGTTCCTAGTGATGCCTTTCGGAGTCACGAATGCGCCAGTTGTGTTATGGAGTCTGATGAACAGGGTCTTTTCCCCATGGTTGGACAGATTCGTGGTGGTATTAATAGATGATATTCTGGTGTATTCTCAGAACCAGGAGGAACATGCTGAGCATCTGAGGTTGGTTCTACAGACTCTAAGGGAGAATCAGCTCTATAGGAAACTCGGCAAATGTGAGTTCTGGCTCGACTGAGTTACCTTTTTGGGGCATATCATCTCAGGCTAGGAATCTTAGTTGATCCTTCCAAGATTGCTGTAGTGAAGGATTGGCCAGTGCCAAAGTCAGTTTCAGAGATGAGAAGTTTCCTTGGACTAGCTGGGTATTATCAGAAATTCGTTCAAGACTTTTCGAAGATAGCTGGGCCACTGACTAAGCTGACAAGGAAGGTTCATAAATTTATCTAGGATGGAGCTTGCAGCGAAGCTTTTGCAGAGTTAAAGAGCAGGTTGACATCAGAACCAGTGTTAAATATTCCGGATGGTTCAGGTGGATTTGTGGTTCACTGTGACGCTTCTAGCAAGGGTTTTAGTGCAGTGTTGATGCAGAAGGGCCGAGTGGTTGCCTATGCATCTAGGTAGTTGAGGACGCATGAGAGGAGCTATCCAACTCATGATTTGGAATTGGAAGCGGTGATCTTTGCTTTGAAGCTGTGGAGACACTATTTGTAACCCTTGTTTTTCATTTTTGTGTATTTTTTAGTGTATTTTCTTCTTCCTTGTATTTGATTCCGTTATATCTCTTTTGGAACATATATTGGATTTTATTTTCAATATATATATTCTTTTTATTATTTTTGGTCTATGTTATTTGAATTCTTGATTCTTTGTCCATCTCTTGTTTCGTTCCATTTGATCGAGCTACTATTTTGATCCTCTCAATTTTATTGTTCATACCCTTTTTTTCCTTAATTTTCTATTACTTCGTTCATTTGCTCTATCTTGATTTTTGAACTCCTTCATACCCATTTACACTCCTAAATCCAATACCCCATTTTAATTCTATTCTAATTCAATCCTATACTCCAATATCCATACCCATTTAACTAATACACTAATACACTACACCATACCCTGTTTAATATCCACTAAACTATATATACCCAACCCTATAACTACCTACCCTGTTCATTAAGCCCATACCCGAAAACCACCCCCACACTCTATACTCGACCCGTTACACCCTACACTACTATGCCGCTTTCTTACTCCCTTAACCCTAAACTACTCCTAACCCAACTATTTAAACCAATGCAACCACCGACTGCTCCCCTTCTCTTCGTGAAACCCTAGCCACCAGTGCTACCTCCTGCTCTCTCCCATCTATCTCTCTCCCTACCTTCTCTCCATCTCGATCGCCAGCCCCTGTGCTCGCCTCTATCCTCCCGACCTCCCTCTCATCCCAACGCCCTGTGCCCTACTGTCATCAACAACAGCAGCATCGCGACATCCCTCCGGCGCCGTCTCGTGGTCTCTCTCCTCGTCGCTTGGCCAGTAAGCCAGCACCGAAGTGCCGCTGTGGTCGCCATCCCCACAGTCCTGAGCTCTCCCTTGTGTGGTTCCAACTCCCTCTTGCCCTCTCTTGGTGTGAATGTTGTGGTGGGTGGATCCGTGTGATTGTTTTGGCTCTTGAACTCGCTCATTATTGTGTTCGTTGTTGGGTTCGTGTTTCGCTCGTGGTCCGTGGGTTTTGCTCATTTTTGGCTCGTGTGTTCGTTGAGTTCGTTGCCTAGGAATCTGTTCCCGTTATTCTTGCTTGGAGTCATTTCCGTCGTCAGTTAAGACAAGTAACTTGTATTAAATTCCTTTATAAATACAAGTACTAAATACCGCTTGTAGTGTAGTTGGGTTCTAGAGACAATTTGTGTGTGATTCTCCTTGTTGATATTGTCTCTATTATGGTGATTCGACCATAGTTTCCTCACGACATACATGACATAATATAACCTAGGATTAACCATATCTTGTTGCATATATGCGTGTTGTTCATATGTTATCTTATGCTCGTTCGTGTTATTCGTGGTAGACTTGTTGTGGACTTTTGAAATACCCTATAACATGTTGCTTGGACATCTAGTATACTCTGTATCATGTTTGGTTGTGTTCTGGATGAGTTCCCTGTGAACTGGTGGATTTTGTGCTTATGTGATATTTTCAGTTTTGCTGGCTTTTCAATTTTGATCAATATGTTAAACCCTATTAAGGTCAGTATTTGAGAATATTTTGTGAACATGATTTGTAGAGAATTTTGTCTATTTTCCAACCCTTTTGATGGATCTCTGTTTTGATTTACGGTTTGTGAGTTATGTCTATTTTACTACAGTAGTGTCGAAAGATTTTCAGATTTTGTTTTCTATGAATTCTGAAGAGTAATCTATTTTTATTGTGATGTTTAAATTATTATTTTGATCTGGAATTTTTCTTAGTACTTCTAGACATGATTGGGGTTTACCCAGAATTTTGGTGGATTTATTTGAGAAGTTTTACAAACCTTTTCATGCTTGCAAATAAAGATTTTACATGTAGAATTTTACTACTGTTCAGTAAAGAACTTGATTTTCGACCTATTTCTACTTGTTGTTTCCAAAATATTTGTGAATATGAAAGTTATCCTGCTGTATCTATTTTATTACCCTTTTGGCGGAATTGGATTTCGATTTATGGTTTGTGAGATATTGTTGCTTTTGTATTGCAGTGTTTGTGATTTCAGATTTACAAAACTACTGCATCTTGCTGTTTTCTTATTTCACTTGACTACTCTATTTTTGTTGGAAAATTATGGAACTTGATTTTCTGATACTAAACACATAGGGGAATATCCAGATTTTTCGTGGATTTATTTAATGAGTTTTCATACTATTTTCCTGACTTTGAATACAATCTTCTGATTTCTGGCTGAACATATTTTCTGGTTTCAATTCAGTTTTGAGTTATGTTTTTTGTGAAATACTCTATGACTTATATATGTTTGTTGGATTCGGCCGGGAGTCTATTTTCTAGAACTTTCAACGGATTCAGGTTTGCATATTTGTAACAACGGGAATCTTAGTTTTACTGCAGTATGGTCTTGCTGTCCTGAACTAGAAATTTGATTATTTTATCCTTTTATATGTTATCTTGCACTCGTACATGTTTGTCTTGCAAGTTGAACTTGTTACGTGATCATGACATATTATTCTTGCTATGTTTTTCATGCATACATGCTTGTTTGATAATAATAATAAATAACCAAGCCGGGGATAAGGGAAAGATCTAATAGTGGATAATTCAGAAATGTACACTCAGAATGGGATCCACTGATCCTACATGATTACTTAATACATGATACTTGACACGTGAATACTTGACACTTGCACGCAAGACACGTGATTACTTGCTACTTGCACAACTTGACATGTGATACATGATACACTCTACCTGGAGCTTGGAGCTCGATTACTTGATACTTGTCCCTGAGTACATTACCCTCTATGGTCCACTATGAAATCTAAAGGAAAACTGTTTGATGTAGCAACCATGTAGTAAAAAGTGGGATGCATCAAGTGCTACCTAGATAGTAATAACTACAAGACTTGATACATGACACTTGAACATGATACATGCTTACTTGATACTTGACTACATGATACATGATACTTGATACATGACACTTGCTACATGTTTACTGGATACTTGATACTTGTTACTTGTTTACTTGATGCTTGTTTCACTCGACACTCGATACATGCTACTTGTACTTGTTCACCTCACCATGCTAGTTGTTATATTTTGTTATCATGCATATTCTATGATGTTAGTTATCTTTTCTCATGTACTTGTATCCTGCACTACAAGCGGCCAATAACTTGCATTGACGGGAGTTTGTTTTCTTTTTCTATCCCTGCAATTGTTAAATTGCAAATTTTGGAGAACAAGTACCAGATGGTGTTGGTGATATAAAATATTAGTGCTGGATTTTACTATGATTATTTCTTGTTGCTTGTTTTGAACAATTGTATCTTGTACTTGGATTTATTTTGTATCTGGGCAATGTGACCCAGAATATTGACTTGTTCGGATCTGAATTATTTGAGATTAATATAATTTGGTTTCAAGTATTCTTGTTGGTTTTGACTCATATATGCATGCTTGGTTGATTATTTTGCTTCCGACTCTGACTATTCCTATGAAATATTGTAAAGATTCGTGAACAGCTTATGGATGATGAAAATCATTCGCTGGGCTTAGTCACGTATCCGTGTTCTGTATTCTCTTTTGGGAAGAGGGACGTGACACTATTTACATAGAGACCGAGTAGAAATCTTTACGGGCCATAAAAGTCTCAAGTATGTCTTCACCCAGAAGGAATTGAACATGAGGCAGAGGCGTTGGTTGGAGTTAATGACTGACTATGATATTAATCTGCAGTATCACCCCGGCAAGATCAACTTGGTGCCGGACGCTTTCAGCAGAAGACCAGTCGCCATGTTCCTGACTCAGCAGAGAGAACTTGTTGAGCAAATGAGGAGGTTGGAATTGGATGTTATCTTGTCGAGTTCTAATCAGCGTTGCATGATGCTTCAGTTATAGTCATCTCTTGCCTAGCTCAACGTCCTCCGAAGTCTTTATCGAATCAATCGCATGAACAAAATGGAGTACTGGTACTATTTATCTCCACGGTGGGGTGTTAAATTGATCGAGAACCCGGACTCCATCAAATTTTGGAAAGAGAAATATTTCATGATCCGAGGTAGCAAACCGGGGGATTTTCCTATGAGATTGAAGGAGGATGTGCCGAGGTGGGTGAAGGTCGAGCCCATATTGAATCCGGAGGAAGATAAGGTCGTATCGAAACTCCTCGGTCACCCTACCTTGAGTTGGAAGGATATGACTGTGTAGGTTCTCTTCAGTAGGGGCCTCAGTCTGGTCGACCCCAGTATGCTTCAAATATTTCTCTTTGTTTTTACTTTCTTCTAATCTTGTTTTCTTCATGCGCTAACTTTCTGGACTATGTTCCTATAGAGGCCCTTGATATGGATTTCCAAGCGATGATATTTGACCGAGGAGGAGTAGGTAGGAAGGGCATCAATAGCAAGAAGAGGAAGAGAACGACGGCGGACCATTGTCAGGCCGAACTTCAAAGGGCACGGCGGCAGCAACCTCGGTGGTTGACTTGGAATCCCCCTCTTCCACTTTGATTGCCCCGTCTGTCACACTTCTCCCGTTTACCCCTCCAGAACCCTTAGCCAAAGAATTCACCCTCGGTGCTGCACTGGCACTCGAGGCGCCACCACTTACCAGTCGAGGCGGAGACGATTCTCACCGAGGAGCACAAGAGGCTCTTCATTCCTAATTGGCGAGTGATGAAGAATGACGGCTTCCTAGGGGACTCTGTCATGAGCATGCATGTGATTCATCACTTGCCGACCCTAAAGGATGGAGCAAAGTTGAAGGCGGGAACTGTGAGCGACGATGCCCTCGAGATTGCTAAGGCAACCATGTCGGTGAGTAGTTATTTGGACTCTCGAAACATATGAATATCCCTTGCACTAAACTCAGTTTTTCCCTTGTTTTTTTTTTTGTAGATCACGTGCCACTTTAGCCACCTTTTGGAGCAGTTCACCGAACAAGAGAAGGAGCTCAAAGTGGAGAGTGACAAGGATCGGTCGGAGAGAGCCAAGGTCGTAAAGATGTACGAAGTGGAGCGGTGTCTATTGGAGTCTCAGGCCGCTCAGAGCAGCCTTCTTGAGCCTGCCTTAGCGAAGGAAAATGAGCAGACCGTTCTGGAGATGTTAAGGGTGGACAAGGAGAGGGAGAGGGCTGACAAGGATAGCGAGATAGCCGTGAAGGCTGCCGAAGACATAGAGAGAGAAAAGGAAGTGGCAATGGAAGCAGCTGCGGAGGCGATTAGGGCCGAGGCGAAAGCGCTGATGCACACGAACATGGAACAGTCCTACGCCAGGGCCCTTAAACATGTGGAAACACATGTCCCCGACTTCGACAGCTCGGGGTACAGTTTGTACACCTTTCTTGAAGGCGAAGTGGCCGAGGGGGCAGAGGGCGCCGGTGCAGGCGAAGAAGAAGAAGAAGAAGAAGAAGAAGAAGAAGAAGAAGAAGAAGATGTCATGGCGAATCCTCAGTCGGTGATCGCGGAGCAACCCCCAAGGTGGCTCCTTGACCTTTTGTATCTGCACTTGTTATTTTTTCTTAGCGCTTTTGTACTCATGCCTTATTGTGGACTAGCCACCACTCTTGTATCTTCTTTTTGGAAATGAAATGGGCTTTTTGGACTCAGTGTTTGGCTGCGAGGATTAAATTTCATTAGTTTACTAGCACTTGAACTTAGGATCAACTTTGTAGCTCCCCTCGGACCCGGTACTTAGCCTCCTTAGAGTAAAAACTCAGAACTATCTTGTAGTTCTATTCGAAGTTTGAGTGTTTTACATTTCTCTCTTTGATTAGTTTCCCCAGGGAAACGAGGTATCAGATCTTCGCTCTAAACTAGGCGTTACGAAGTTAGGGCTCACTCGGTCTCGAGAAATGCTTTTTAAAGCGGAGCGGGAGTTAGGTCATTTAAGGTTGACCTTAGCTCACCGAGATATCGAGATGAGGCATCTCGAAGAGAGAATTCGCGAAGTGCCCCCTGGCGGTGAGTAGGCCTGCTTTTCGAAGGCTGTCAGCCAGGGTTTGAGGCTCATGTTTCTTCGCCACTCATTATTCGAAGCGAGATTCGAGGGGGACGGATTAAACAACATGGTGCTCGAGAAGAGTCTGGAAGCAGCTCATCTTCGGAGGACTATCTCCGATGTCTCGCGGGGGGTTAGTTCGGGCCGAGTGCCTCGCTTGAAGCTCAGGGTGATGGATGAATCTCTCAAGGAATGAGTCGTGGAGTTAGAGGTAGAGAATATTCGTCTGCAATGGCTTTCTAAGGGGAGTAACATTAGAAGCACTTCGTGTCCCCAAGACGAGTATGCCTGAGGAACATTGTTCCACGAGTTAACGCTTCATTCGCCTCCTCTTTTGCAAAATCCTGGGGATGCTCACAGTGGAGTGGCCAGCTCCTCGAGCGAAGCATCTGTTGGAGCGACAGCTCAGTCTACGGGTTTCGATGGTATCACTCGACTCGCAGGCTTGGAGATCCCTTTGGAGGCCACGAGGGAGCAGCATGGCGCTCGTCACCCTCACATGTCTTTTAATAGAAGGGTACCACTCCCTAGGAGGAGTTAGAGCGAGACTTTATAGTTCTGTAGGAGCCTGTAGCCTTGAATAAGACTTGTATCTCCATCTTTGGTGGAACAAAATGTTTGTAGCAATCTTTGAATAAGACTCGTATCTTGACTTTTAATGGAATAAAAATATTTGTAGTGTTCGAACAATGTTTTAGTCGAACGAACTTCTTTCACCTAATAACATTGTGTTAAGCAGTTTTCAACAGTTGTGGGAGCAATTTCGAATGGTGAGCCACTTCATACTTGCTTGTTCGCAAGTAGCTAAAGTAGCATCGAACCATGTGTTGGACTCCGAACTTATTTTTTAAAGAGTTTCCAACAGTTGTGGGAGCATATTCGAATGGTGAGCCACTTCATACTTGCTTGTTCGCAATTAGCTAAAGTAGTATCGAACCAATTGTTGGACTCCGAACTTGTTGTTTAGAGATTTTCCAGCAGTTGTAGGAGCAATTTCGAATAGTGATCCACTTCGTACTTGCTTGTTCGCAAGTAGCTAAAGTACCATCGAACCAAGTGTTGGACTCTGAACTTGTTGTTTAGTGAGTTTTCAACAGTTGTGGGAGCAATTTAGAATGGTGAGCCACTTCGTACTCGCCTGTACGCAAGTAGCTAAAATAGCATCCAACCAAGTGCTGGACTTTGAACTTGTTGTTTAGACAATGTTCAATAGTTGTGAGAGCAATTTCGAATGGTGAGCCACTTCGTACTCGCTTGCTCGCAAGTTGCTAAAGTAGCAGCAAACCAAGTGTTGGACTCCGAACTTGTTGTTTATAGTGTTTTCAACAGTTGTGGGAGCAATTTCGAATGGTGAGCCACTTCGTACTCGCTTATTCGCAAGTATCTAAAGTAACATCGAACCAAGTTTCGGACCCCAAACTTGTTGTTTAGAGAGTCTTGCATTTAGAGTGTACGCTTCGAGGCGAGACAAACAGAACATTTAGACAACAGGTTTTCTAAGAAGTAGTCTGCTTTTATTAAAGATGACTAAGTGGCTGCTTCTGAGTTGCAAGCCATTATTACATTTGAAAAAATCAACTAAATAAGCAAAAATACAAACTTAGAAATGCTCTAGGATTAGAAATTGCTTGGAGCGGTGTTCAAACACCCTCTTGGTTCTTCAATAAGTGTTCCGCATTCCATATTCTTGGTACTCTCTTGTCCCCCCGGTCTTCAAGTTGATAAGCGCCAGGACAGACAACTTTAGAGATCCTATATGGCCCTTCCCAATTAGGTGATAGCTTGCCTTTCTTGCTCGGGAAAGAAATTGATAGCTTTCTAAGCACCAAATCTCCTTCCTTGAGATTAGTTGGGCAGACTTTGTTGTTATTGGACTGCTCAATCCTACGCTGATAAATCTCCTAATGGATGGAGGATCCTTCTCGAATCTCATCGATGAGGTCCAAATTGCCCCAATGCTGGTTCGAATTTTGCTCTTCATTGAAGGCAATCAAGCGGGGCGAAGGTAGGCCAACTTCCAGTGGGATGATGGCTTCGGAGCCGTAAGTAAGGTTGAAGTGAGATTCTCCTATGGGGGTCCTTTTGGCAGTACGATAACTCCAGAGCACATTGGGGAGTTGCTCGACCCATATCCCATTGGCCAACTTTTCCAGTCTCTTCTTTAGACCTAAGAGAATTTGCTAATCGGCATTCTCCGCTTGGTCGTTCGATTGTGAGTGGGATATCGAGGAGAATCATTGCTGGATACCTAGGTCCGTACAAAAATTGCGAAAGGTTGCCCCCGTAAATTGGGTCCCATTGTCCGTTACTAAGATTCGAGGTACACTGAATTTGCAAACGATGTTCTTCCAAAAGAACCGTTGGACTCTGTTCTCAATGATCGTCGCAAGAGGCTCGGCTTCGATCCATTTGGAGAAGTAGTCGATTGCAACGATAAGCAACTTCAGCTGGCCCGGTGCTGAGAGAAGGGCCCGAGAAAGTCCATCCCCCACATCGCAAAAGGGTTCGAACTGGATAAGGAGGAGAGATGGGCTTGTGATAAATGCCGAATTGTCGAGAACTTTTGGCAAGGGGCACATTGGCGAACGTGCTGTTCGGCGTCGCTAAGGAGTGTGAGCCAGAGGTATCTGTAATTTAAGATTTTTTACGGCAAGGGACCTTGCTCCCAAATGAGCGTCACACATCCCTTAATGGGCCTCCTTTAGAGCGTACTAGGCCTCTTCGGGGGAGAGGTATCTTAAGTAGGGCCTGCCGTCCACTTGAGTGAAAGAGTGCTTGTACATGACCCCTTTGATGAGCGTGTATCGCTCGGCTCTGGTTCTGATTCTTCTAGCCTCTTTAGGGTCTGAAGGGAGGATTCCATATTTGAGGAACTCGAGCAAGGACCTCATCCAATTACCCCGAGTGCTAGGGACAGCGTCTCCATCAGTTCAGGACCATCTTCCTCGATGCTGGGTTTCAAGAGGACTTCTATCAAGACGGTTTGTTCTAGCCCCTGGAGGGAAGAGGAGGTCAGCTTCGAGAGGGCATCTGCCAGTGCATTCTCCTCTAGGGGGACCTGTTGGAGTTGTACGTCTTTGAAAGTGGCCAGCAGCTCGTTGACCTTGGCCAAATATTTGACCATGGGATCATCTCTTGCCTCATACTCCCCCGATACCTGATTCACTACCAGCTGTGAACTACTGAATATTTTGACGTGCTGGATCCCGGTCTTGCAAGCCATACACAGACCGGCTTTGAGGGCCGCATATTCAGCCTCGTTGTTTGATGCTCGAAAATTAATGCGGCGTGAGTACTGAAGAACGAAGTCATTGGGGCCAGTCAGGATGACCCCAGTCCCGCTCCCGTCAGCGCATGAGGACCCATCAATATACACGATCTATAATGGGGGTTCCTCTATTGCCTTGTTGGGATCAGGGATAGTGCTCTCTACTATGAATTCTATCAGGGCTTGCGCCTTGATTGCAACTCTGGGCTAATAGTTGATATCATGTTGGCTCAGCTCTATAGACCACTTCATGAGGTGCCCCAAAGTTTTGGGCTTGTGGAGAACTTGCTTGAGTGGCTAGTCGGTAAGAATGACCACTGAGTGAGACTAGAAATAGGGGCGGAGCTTTCGAGCTGCCATGACTAACTCATAGGCCATCTTTTCTACCTTTGGATAACAGAGTTCGGCGTCCCTCAGGACCTTACTCACATAGTAGATCGATTTCTATGTCTTATCTTCTTTTCTTACTAGGACGGCGTTGAGGGTCTGTTCTGAGGTTACGAGGTATATATAGAGGACTTCCTCGGGCTTTGGCTTGCTCAAGAGTGGGGGGTTGACTAGATAGGCTTTGAGTTGATCAAAGGACTCCTGCTGCTATTTCCCCCACTCAAAGTCTTTCGCCCTTCTAAGTGCCCTGAAGAACGAGAGACATTTTTCTCCTGACTTGGAGAGAAAACTCCCTATGGCCTCGAGGCGTCCTGTGAGTTTTGTACGTCTTTGACACTAGAAGGGGGAAGCCATGTTGAGTATGGCCTGAATCTTTTTCGGGTTGGCTTCTATGCCTCTTTGGCTAACCATGAACCCAAGAAATTTGCCGGATGAGACGCCGAAGGCACACTTGTTCGTGTTTAGTTTCATGTTGTGTCTCCTCAACGCACCAAAGGCTTTCTGAATATTGGAGACATGATCCAATTTGCTGATGCTTTTTACCAACATGTCGTATACATAGACCTCCATGTTCTGGCCGATCTGTTCTCTGAAGACATTGTTGATAAGGTGCTGATAAGTTGCACCGGTGTACTTTAGCTCGAAGGGCATGACCCGGTAGCAGTATAGGTCCTGGCCAGTTACAAACGAAGTCTTCGAAATATCGGGAGGGAATATCCTGATCTGGTTGTACCCGGAAAAGGCATCCATGAAACTCAAGAGTTCGTGTCCGAGGGTCGCATTAATCAGAAAATCAATGCTCGGGAGCGGCAACGGATCTTTCGAACAAGCTTTGTTCAGATCCATGAAATCAATGCAAATTCTCCAGCTCTCGTTGGCCTTTTTGACCATCAAAAGTGTTGGACAACCATTCGGGATAGTTGACCTCCTGAATGATCCGAGCATTCAAGAGTTTCTCTACTTCTTCTTTGATTGCCTGCTAGAGCTCGGGAACAAACTTGCGATGCGTTTGCTGGACAGGTATGGCCCCAGGAGCAACACTAAAGTAATGCATGAGAAGCTCTTCAGAGATTCTAAGCATGTCGGTCGATGTCCAAGCGAATAGATCGCGATTTTCCCTTATACTTTGGATAATGTAAGTTTTGACGGGAGGGGGAAGGACCTTACTAATTTGGAATGTCCTGGTCAGACCTCCTTCTGAGAATGCTACTTCTTCCAACTCGTCGACCGGTTATAAGAGGGCTTGGCTACTCCCTTATGGGAGTTCGCGGGCTTCAAGGGAAAGGACTGGCCCTCCCACCGAAGTCATGTAACATTTTTTGGCCTTCTCCTGGCTCCCTCTCACTTCTCCCACCCCTGCTGTGGTGGGGAATTTCATCTTCATATGGTAGGCTGAGGGTACATCCTGGAGAGCAGCTAGGCCGGGTCGGCCCAGAATGACATTGTAAGCGGCCTTCGTGTCTACTACCATGAAATCCATCGGTTCGGTTCGGGTGATCGGGGTTTTGCTAGCGCTTACATTGAGAGTAATCACTCCTTCGAACGTCATTGGCACCCCGGAGAACCCATGGAGTGTGTAGCCGGCGGGCTTGAGTGGTTCCTAGATAACTTGAGACCCTAGAAGGCTTCTAGAAAAAGGATGTTAACCGAACTGCCGTTGTCGACCAGGAATCAAGGTACTTTGAAATTGGCCATATGGGGGTTTATCACAAGAGCGTTACAATGAGGAGTTCGGATGCCTTCCAAATCCTTGTCAGAAAAGGTAACAGGAACTCCAAGGCCCTTGGGGGTAGGATGGTTCTATACCGAGTTCACCTCTCAGACGAAGGCTTTTCGGGATGAGTTTAAATTTCCCCCCATTGGGCCCCGTGAATGAGGTGTAGGAAAGCTTTAGCTTTGGAACCTAGGGTCTCGACAGGTCACTCAGTTCGCTTATTAGCCCCTCTGAGAGGTAGAGGAGGATCTACCTTGTTCTTCCTTACGAACCCAGAAAGTTGCTCCCTCTGAATGAAGGCTTCAATCTCGTCTTTGAGGGCCCGACAGTCATCCGTGTCGTGGCCATGATCCCTATGGAAGTGGCACCATTTGTCCTTGTTCCTCTTATTGCCTGGGGTATTCATATTCGGAGGTGGTGGGAGCAGTCCTTCTTTCCCGACCTCCATCAGGATGTCTGAAATACTAGCATTAAGTGGGATAAACTTCTCAAAATGGGGGGGAGGGCAGCGCTGACCACTATTATCTTTCTGAAGCTTCTTAGCCCCTTCTTCTTCAACGCTCTTCCGTTTGTTCCCGGACAGGGGCTCTTTTAGATCAAGTAGGAGGAGGGCCTCCTCTGCCCTAATATATTTCTAGCTCCTCAGTAGGAGTTCCGAGAAGTCTCGAGGTGGCTTTTTAGCGAGGGATGCCTTTAAGTCGACATGGTTGATGTTGTGTTGGAAAGCAACAAAGGCTACCGACTTGTCTAGGGAGGCGATTGACCAGGCCTCGGTGGTGAAACACCTGACATAGCCCTTAACCGCTCGCCTTTCCTTTGATTGAGTGCTAGCAAAGATGTGCTTGTCTTTTCAGTGCGATGGCAACTCAATAAATGGGTAAGGAAGAGCCCCTCGAACTGATCGAAAGAGAAGATGGAGGCAGGGGCGAGTCGGGAATACCATTCTCTCGCAGGCCCCTTCAGCGTGGTTGGGAAGGTTTTGCAAAAAAGCGCATCTGAAGCCTAGTGGATCATCATGAGAGTTTTAAAACTCTCAATGTGATCAGCAGGGTCTGACTCCCCGTTATATGACTAAAAGTGAGGGGGTTTGATGTTTTTCGAGACCAGGGCTTCCATGATGGTTCGGAAGAACGGAGGCCTGCTTGGGTGGAAATTCCTCGTCCGTTGTTCCTCTTCTCTATCAAGTCTACCAAGGCGCCTCTCCATCTCGTGGAGATGGCGGTAGACCAAGTCCTCCCTCCGGTCAAATCTTGCTGATCTCCGGGACTCATCCCCATGCGAAAGGAGACTGGGAGTGCGGTGGTGATGGCTCGGGGCAGGTTGAGGACTAGGCACCCGTTGATCGTGATTAGGAGCGACATTGAGGGCCTGCAGAATGGCTTCTTGAAAGTCCTAGAACTCTGCTCTATGTAGGTGCCTCCCGATCTCGGTGGTCCCTTAGAGCGGATCGATCGGTCGGGGTGCGGCTCCTCCTCTGACGGTGCAGGGGTGACTCCCTCTGCCTCCTGGGAGAGTTCGATCTTCTGCGGTCTGGCCTACGGGGGGATCGGGCTCTAGGGGACCAAATCGTGGGATCCTTTTGATGTTCACAGCGAGGGATTCCGTCATGGGTCTGCCTCTCATTCAAGCAGGTCCGAAGATCTATCCCATGTTGCCGATTGACAATAACGTATAAGAGATCCTTTGGCGTTGGAGGACTGTGAGAGGCAATGGAGTCGGACGAGGTGTTATGCACTGAGAGATGGTCGTGAAGAGGAGGTTGCCTTTGACGACTTCGAGGGGAGCCCCCGGGGCAGCCCTTTGAGGCCCTTAAGGGGCCTGCTGGGGGTGACGTTGTTGAGAAAGAGGCTGTCCAAGCTGCGGTTACTGGACAGGATGAGGGAGAGGCTGTCTAGGCTGCAGTTGCTGGACCTGCTGGACGGGTTGAGGGAGAACATCATGAAGTGGAGGAGGAGAAGGGATGAGAGTTGCTGTGCTGCTGGAGCGCAGCCTTCCCCTTCTTTGGAGGCATAGCTTGGGAAACAACTTCACCAGTGCAGTAAGGCTGGATTGCTTTTCGTTTCCCACAGACGTCGCCAATCTGGTGCTGCTAATTTTGGTGTGAGAGCAAACAGATGAATTTGTGGATTCTTTAGGAAACTAATAAGGTAAACTTGTTGACTTTCACCAATGTTTGACTAATTCCTTGCTGCTGTCGTTAACCTACAAAAAGTTTGATACATCGGGATGGATTTCGGCGACGAACCATCTGACGCTCAAATCATTAATCAGCAAGATTATGAAAGAACGTTTATGTGGAAAAATATTGATTACCTCATTATGGTGGGGGAGAGGGGTATTTATAGTCGCCTTAAGAGACAGTTTAGAGATAATCATTTATCTCTATGTCCCAGTGTTTTTGGATAAGATGTAGAGTTTAAACTTGTTTCATGATAAGGGAGTTAGTTTAAACCATCTATTAGAGATAACCATAAATTTGAATTACTCTCTAAATATCTGAATTGCTTTGTAACGGGTTGCTACCCATACCCAATAGGACAGATCCGTTTTTGGGTTATTGGGCTTCGAATAAAGACCCAGTTCCTATTTCGGACCCGTTTGTAGGTGAAATTTCTGTTTTACCCCTGAGAGCTTTAAGATTCGTACGCGATTTGAACGGTCTCAATTTAATCTCATTTTTAGCCATATCAGCTCCCAAAAGACATTTTTCACTCAAGAACTTTTAGTGTATGTTTGGATATATAGGATTGGGTTGACTGGAGTTTACCAGTAAAGGGTGCAAACTCTTCACTAAAGAAAGACAGCTAAAGTAAACTAATAATATACACGTGCGATGCACGTATTAATTTTTTTTAAAAAATAAAGTAAAAACTCTGATTTACACGTGCGATGCATGTCTTAATAAATAGGATTATATATTTTTAAAAGTAAATGTGAAGACTATAATGGGAGTTAGAGTTGCACGTAAGTAGGTAGATTTACAACTCCAACTCTTCCATTAAAATAGTAGAGATTATATATTATATTATAGATAGATAGATAGATAGTAATTTACACATATGATGCACATTTAATATATTAAAAAACAATAAAGTAAAAAATTTGACGTAGTGAGAACTCGAACCTGAGACCTCCTTCAATTTAGTTATGCACATGCAATGCACGTGTTGGTAGATTTACAAATGACACTAAGTCCTTCTCCCATTATAATATTAGAGATTTGTTGTTGATCCATTTTGATTTTTTTTTATAAAGGTGCAATATGGAGACAAAGTAGATATAAAAGAAATGATTAGCATGGACTAGAATTTTGAGAACTTCATGTATTACATTTTAGTTGAAATAGTAATAAGAGGTATTTCAATTGCAAACTGAGTCTCAGACAAACAAATGTTTAGATTATTGGTATTATAGATACCTTCACACCTGCACTTGGGTTACCATTGTATTTATACATGCTCATAATGGTTATGGGATTAGAGTAAGCTCTATAAAACCTATATGATCATGTCCTTGCATAACTATATTACAAGCATCTAAAAGTGATGATGAAGTTAAAAAAAAAACTCTATGCAGTGTTTCTAACAAACTATATGCATTCCTGGTAAATTCAAGCTAATGATCAAGAAGGTGATTGTTGAGCTTAAAGGTAGATATGTTGGTTCCTCATATAATATGTTTCCTACTTCAATTAATTTGCTAGACCTCTAAAACTATTTTATATAATCAAACCAGGTGCACAGTTCCGAAGACGTGTCGTAGGCACGTGTCAATGGGCAAACCTAGTTGCTTTATATATTGAGAATATATGAAGAAATTGTTGAATATATTGATATATTTTCACTATATACATAATATTATTTATATAACAGGGTAAATTGTGAAAAACACCCCCATCTATGGGGTCAAAGCAATAAACCCCCTATACTATAGGACAACGCGATAAACCCTCCCAACTACTAATCGCAGTCAACAAAAGTACGGAAACCCTAAAAAACTATATGTAATGTCAAAATTGCTTTAAAAAATCCAAATCCAAATCAAAATCCCTAAAAAAACCCAAAAAATTCATTGTCTCTCTCTCTCCCAAAATTTGACTTTTTTCCAAATCAAAATCAAAATCTAAAATACCAATCCTCTCTCTCTCTCTCTCTCTCTCTCTCTCTCTCTCTCTCTCTCTCTCTCCCGCTCTGTCTATATTCCAAATCCAAATCCAAATCCAACCCAAATTCCAAAATCCAAATTTCAAAATCCAAATTCAAATACAAATCAAAATCCTAGTCCAAAAAATCTGCCTCCTCATCACCACCACCACCACCACCGACCTCTTCATCTCCATCATCATCAAAACTAATGCTTCTTTTTAACCTTTTTGTTTTTTTGCTTTGGTCGATGAATCTATAGAATGGTGTTGAATGAGTTTCTTTGGGGTTGGAGAAGATGAAGAATAAGATGATGAAGTAGGTGAAGATGAAAGGAAGATGATGACGAAGGAGGTGAAGATGGTGGGATGAAGATTGGGATAGAGACTGACAGAGATCGGATTGGAGGCCGAGTGGTGATGATGATGATGGTGGTGGATGTCGAGATGAGGGTGAGATGATAGAGATGATGAGGTTTGGTGGTGGTTTGGATCTTGATTTTGATTTGAATTTTGATTTTGGTTTGAATTTTGATTTTGGTTTGGATTTTGGATTTTGATTTTGGAGAGAGCGAGAGAGAGTAAGTGAAAATTTGAAAATTTAGGGTAATTTGGACATTTCACATAGTTTCTGTACACGAGTTGACTACAATTCTGAGTTTTTTTTTTGGGGAGGGGGGAGTTGACCGATAGTTTATGAGGTTTATTGCTTTGACCCTACAGATGAGGGGTGTTCTTCGTAATTTTCCCTTTATAATATTATTGTATGGATAACAAATGTGTTGCACATACTACTTGTTTGGAGGACCAAGGTTGAGTGGACCTAGAGCCTAATCCCTAAATTAAAATTTATCTTATATATACTGGCCAAGGTAGCTAGTAGTCTGTGTATTCTAATACAAATACTCAGAGTATAATATCTCAAGCAGGAATGATATTAATCATAATCATTCTCTCTCTTCTTTCTCTTACTCCTCATAATAGTAACAGTTTATACACACAGCCTCATTAGTCAGAATTATTTTTTCCCGAGACTGTGTATCTAATGCTTAAAATACATATGACTAACTTTTTAGTTTGAGATGGAAAAAATCTTTTTAATACTTCATTTGTGCTTGGCATCTACACTTGAATTTTGCAATATTAGTTGTTAAGAAGTTTGCAAAAAGTTACTTTAAAAACAATTATCATAGTTTTAATTTTTAAGTAGTGGAATACAATGATAAAGTCCTAAACTTCTTCTTGGTGTGTTTTCCCGCCCTTTCTTGAAGTTGAAAATTTTGTGCAACCTTCTCAAATTTGTTCTTTTTTTGTTAATAGCACATGTATGATGTTGAAACAAGTTTTAGAAAATAGAGGCAAACGAGCATATGTATCTAGCAATCAAAGAAAAAGGGCACAATTTATGTAGAATATGATATAATAAGGAATAACTGAAAGCAATTTTGATTTCTATTTTTTCACATGACCTTTGATATAAAGAGTATTTATTTATTTGTTTGTTGTTTCTTTTCCTACCTTTCCTTGTCTTTTTATTTTACCTCTACCGATACATGATCAAAAGGTAAACTTTGTACTTAGTATGTTGAACCTGAGCACATATGGCCAAGTCTAACACTCCACATTTTCATCATTATGCTTCTACTATAGATATAGTTGATATGGGTAAAAATTTGGGCTAATCTCCTCCGTTTGATCACCGCATGAATCACGAGATAAATAGCTCGTGGGCTCTCCATAAGCCCGCCGACTTGCAACTCAAGATTCGTCCCAAATTGCAACTCAAAGACTAATCGTTAATAAAACAATTGACTTTGAGTCTCGGAGGAATATACCGGAAGCGGAGCAGAAAATGTAGGAATTTTCATTAAATAGAATTGTAGCGCCCCGGATCCCACTACAAGAAATCCGTGATACAACCAGAACCGTTTCCTTCAAATGCATCTCAATCCAGTAATAATACGGGAAATTAAAAACTTTTATTGCCACCAGAGTTATTACAATAAACATCTTGTTCTATTACAAGAGATACATTATACAGTTATACCTTCAGAAGATTTACATCTACATATTACTGCTACTGATACCACTTTGTAACGGTTACCGTTTGTACCCAGCATGGTAGTCAACAGATCTCTACTGGAAGCTCCGCTGAGTGGTCAAGCTGCTTCCCCGAGATGCGCCACCTAGTTCAAGTCTTCCACTGCGCTACTCTAATTTCGCAACTTCTTATTGGTAGGAATGTACATTGGATACTCCACTTGGATGCTCTGCTTGCCTTGAGTCCTTCCGCACTCGCGATTCAACATTCAGCACCTAATTGAGTGGGCACATCAGTAAGAATACTGACATAATGCTGATAAGAAACAGCGATTTCTAAACTTGTACAATCACAATCAGTCTTGATGAAAACGGAAACGTCCATCTTAATTTCCTAGTGTCTGTGAATGCCATTACCTGAGGTCTAATGCAAGTACACAATGTACAAAGAAACATATGCACTAAATCTAATGTCAGCAAGACTTTGGAAACGCATGCATCCCATACTAAATACTCTCCAAATCAAGTTGTCTTCTTCAAATTCAGGATTTTGAACCCTCGCTATGCATTGCATTCTACTTTTGCACTCATCCTGTTTTCGACAAATACAACATGGATGGTGAGGCCTACAGTTATTCGGTGTAGTCCCGTCACTTCAAACACATAGTAGCGCCCCAATCCGGGTCTGGATTATCTCACCAGAAGCCGTGACAAAATACAAGGTACAACCAAATGGCACCGAAGACTCATAAGGAACCCCACATATGGCCCGTTCATCACCAACATAGAACTGTAACACCTCGAATTTGTAAAATACCAAAAATACCCGTTTTTATGTTCCTGGAGTGAGGAGACTATTATTTGGTGTATTTTTATTTTAATTATTGATATTGGTGTCTATATTTGTGGTAGATTGGTATTATTGATATATTGGAGCCATGAGTTGAGATTTTATGTGAAGAAATATTGTTTACTTTATTTTATAATTTTGGAAGATTGTTATCAGATAATTTAATGTAATTTGTATTGTTAGTATTATTAAAGTATAAAGTTGGGGTTTATTTGAAATATTTTGGAGATTTGGGGGCTTATTGGTAAATACTCCTTTATATATATATATATTTATATTATTAAAAAAAAAAGAAATTTCTAGAAAATCCCTCCCCTCTTCCTCCTTCCCTTCTTTCTTTCTTCCCGACCGTAACTGTTGTAGGTCTCAGCTATCTAAATAAACAGATAAACTAGACACAAATTAAAACCTCGCAAGTGTACGAATCGTTTATAGAAGCGTAGTGAAAAGCAAGGGTCGATCCCACAGAGATTGTAGAAATTAACTCACTAATCAATAAAACAAAAACACAAATCATAAAGTCTTGTTCTAAAAGTCTATTTGAAAGGAAATGAAAAGATTAAAATCTAGATCAAGTAGAATCACAATTGGAATCACAAATATTTATTAAAGTAGTTGGGCTTGATTTCCACCTATAGTCAAGAATGCTAAATTACCTTCTACACTACTCTAATCACTCAAGTTTGTTCCTCTAAGGGCATGGTATCTACTCCTTAAAGTTAAGATTTTCCTATGCCAAGAATTAGGCATGGTATCTACTCTAATTCGTTTCTTTCCTGAAGTATTTAGCATGGTATCTACAAAGTTGCACTTGAAGAAAGCATGAGAACAATGGAAATGAACAAACACTCAAAGCTCTAGAAGTTGGTATCAAATCTAGATCCTTCAAGTTGATTAAACCAAGAACCTAAATGATTCCTGTGTTACAAGTATGAGCACAAGATATGGGTCATCTCTATACTCATCTAACATAGTCAATTTTATAATAAGCTAACTTGATAATATCAGGTTCTTCAGATCAGTCGACTGTTGCTAGCTCTCAGTCGACTGATTCTACGAACTTTCTAACAAATGTTGATTCATATTATAATTTTGATCAAGATAACCAGGTTTAATCAATAAGTGATAGAAATAGTGTTTTAGAAGATTATAACATTACATGACTATGGTTTCAATCTGCCCAACAATGAAATTAGTTGCACATAATAAAACTTTTATTGATTAACAATTCAGAATTCATGACTCTAACAATAAAAACAAAAAAAAACTAGAAAGAGAAGAAGTAACACTGGTGATGTTCAGCCGTGAAGTTGACTTGAACTGCTTCTAAGTCGACTTGATCTCGTTCTCCAGTGGCACTCGATCTCCTTCTTAGTTTGATTGTACTTGATCTTCTTTCATTGATTCCTTCTCTTCTTTCGATCTGATTCTCGATTCCAGAAATCCAGAGATTGTGAGATGTTTTCTAAACTGCGTATTCCAGCCTTTTTATAGTTTCTTTTGCACCCATCCTACAGATCTCAAGTTCCAACATTCCTATCTCTTCACGCATCGGATATGGATTGAGTTGATCTTAATACTTGCCAAACCCGGGTTTCTAAGTTGATTTGTTGGGAAGTTGTTATTTGCAGTTATCCCATATCTGTTTCCTGGATTCTAGCAGCTCACTTTGATTCGGATTTGGAAGAGGATGAATCTTCAACTATCTTTATCCTTTAGCTCCCTCTGAATGCCAGTCGACTGGTTTTGGAATCAGTCAACTGTGTCGTGAATTCTGGAGATTCAAATTAGTCAGTCAAGTCGACTGTCTTTTGGGTAAGTCGACTGTACTGCGCAGCTTCGGAAACTCAACCTCCTCTGTTTGGTCGACTGTCATTGAAGGACCAGTCGACTTGTGTTCTGCAGCTTCCTGTGTATCATCCTCACAGTCTGGAGTAAATCTTGAATCTGCTTCGTTTAGTTGCTTTTGGGCTGTTTCCTATGGAAAAGAGAAAAGAAGAGTAAATTACCACATATAGAGAATTTAATTGTCTAATTGCATTCAGATTATTGCTCCAAAATGTGAATATTATTGGATTTATCAGTAACCAGCACCGAAAAGAAACCCACTTTCGGCATCTCTCTTCCCCGCCTAAATCCACTTGGTTTCTTCATGATTTTCAAATTAAATTGAGGGGTATACTAATTGAAGGGTGCTCTAGCTCGTGGTGGAGTCAAATCGAAGAAACAACAACGGGAAGGTATACCCTATTCTGTTTTATTTGTATAGAATTAAGTGATTTTAATTTTTATTAAATAGAACTGTTATGGTAGGGAGATTAGGAGATATTGGGAATAGTAGAGGCAAGAGATTAGCAAATTATTGGAGATTATGCAAGTTTGCTAATAAATTAGGATTTTGGGTTTGTAAAAGATAATTACATATGTGAGAATTATCTCTTTTATAATAGTAGAAATTCCTGTTGAGCTATTAGAATAATTTTGGGTGTGATTTTAGTAATTGTTTGAAAATAAAAATATTGCAGGAAATCGAATATTACGTGCAATGCACGTGTGCATCCCAGGCGTTCAATAAATTGTTGGTATGATTTGTGGATGAGGTGTATTGAGATAAAGTATATAGGTATAAATTTATGGACAATGGATTAGTTATGAATATAGGGATGAGTTATATTTATATGATGATATCGAAATATGGTGAGTATGATTATACTAAATATATGTATATTGTTGTGACAAAAATCTTAAGCGGTTTGAAGCGATCATTGTTTAATTCAGCCAAATGAAGTTTTAATCTAAATACGAAAAGTTCTTATATGTTAAAAGTTGTTATATGGTAAATTGGAGTGTATCTGGGGAATTGATGTGATTTTAAATATTTAGTGTGATGGTGATGTATTGTGTAGATATATATATATGGTGTTGTGATGTGTTGATCTAGTGGGCGTATGCAAATATGTGATAATGAGATAATAAATAGTATGGTATACTCAAGATGTGTGAGGTAATGATAAAATAAATAATACAGTACAGTTGTGATGTGCAATAATATGATGTAATGATTTTAGATGTTAACTACAGTGATATTTCTTATATGTGATGCACTGAAAGGGTAAGTGAGATGGTGATCATTGTTTATGTGTCAGTAAGTTTAAATAAAAGATGAGTTGCTATGATGATAAAAGGAGAAGAAATTATGAAAAGAAAATGTTAATAGCAATAATTTTGGTCGACCAGAGTTGATACCCCAGGGTAGACCTGGGAGAGCAGATACCTCCGGATAGACCGGAGAGAGAGTAGATACCTCAGGGTAGACCTGAGAAAGAGTTGATACCCCAGGGTAGACCTAGGAGAGTAGATACCTCCGGATAGACCAGAGAGAGAGTAGATACCTCAGGGAAGACCTGAGAGAGAGTTGATACCCCAGAGTAGACCTGGGAGAGCAGATGCCTCCAGATAGACCGGAGAGAGAGTAGATACCTCAAGGTAGACCTGAGAGAGAGTTGATCCCCCAGGGTAGACTTGGGAAAGCAGATACCTCCGGATAGACCGGAGAGAGAGTAGATACCTCAGGGTAGACCTGAGAGAGAGTTGATACCCCAGGGTAGACCTGGGAGAGCAGATACCTCTGGATAGACCGGAGAGAAAGTAGATACCTCAGGGTAGACCTGAGAGAGAGTTGATACCCCAGGATAGACCTGGGAGAGCAGATACCTCCGGATAGACCGAAGAGAGAGTAGATACCTCAGGGTAGACCTGAGAGAGAGTTGATACCCCAGGGTAGACCTGGGAGAGCAGATACCTCTGGATAGACCGGAAGGAGAGTAGATACCCCAGGGTAGACCTGAGAGAGAGTTGATACCCCAGGGTAGACCTGGAAGAGCAGATACCTTCAGATAGGCCGGAAAGAGAGTAGATACCTCAGGGTACACCTGAGAGAGAGTTGATACCCCAGGGTAGACCTGGAAGAGCAGATACCTCTGGATAGACCAGAGAGAGTGCAGATACCTTCGGATAGATCGGAGAGAGGGTAGATACCTCAGGGTAGACTTGAGAGAGAGTTGATACCCCAGGGTAAACCTGGGAGTGCAGATACCTCCGAGGAGACCGGAGAGAGAGAGAGTTGATACCTCAGGGTAAACCTGAGAGAGTTGATATCCCAAGATAGACTTGGGACACTGTGGCTCACTAGTCGACTAATTAATAAAATGAATATGATGTGAAATGTGAATGAGAAAGAGAAGAAAGTACTTGGTGAAAAATGGAATGAGATAGTGAAGTAAGTGTATGGGTGAAAATGAATAAGTAAAAGTGAAAGAAAATGAGTATGTGATGATGAGCATGAAAGAATGTGATTTACGAGTATCCAAGCAAAAAGGTTTGGTAAAAGAAGTATGTGATTAAATATGAGAAGTAAAGTAAAATGATAAGTGTGATATACTATTAGATGAATGGAATTAAAGTAAAAATAAAATGTACTGTGAGAATGGTTGCGAAACGAGAAATATGACATGATATGAGTTGATGCACCTTGGAATTGTGTCAAGGAACTACTCGCTTGCTATTTCCATGGGAATAGTGGGAACTACCCGCCTTGGCACAATTTCTAAGGCAAGTTGGCAGGTCATCGAGGTAAATGTTGTATTGTGAGGTGAAAGCGAAAGTAAAGAAAATTGTGAGGTGATCATGAAAATAAAGTAAATTATTACTCAAGCTATCGGCTTTGGGGTGTGGAGTATATTACCCAAACTATGTTTGGGGTGCGGTGTATTATCTAAAAAGAATCAGAGTTAATGTGAATTGTATTATCAGATGGAAAATGAAAGGTAGAATACCTTGTGTTATGAAATGAAAATGAGAAAGTAAAGATATCGTATGATATAAAATGAATATGAGAAAGTGGAGAACGCAAGTGTATTATGAGATGAGAATAAAGAATAAGATGAGATTGAGGTAGTAAATAAACTGAATTAATAAGGATGAAATGAAGAAATTGTGTGGTGAGTTGATGCACCTTGGAATTGTGTCGGGGAACTACCTGCCTGCTTTTTCTATGTAAATGGTGGGAACTACCTGCCTTGGCATAATTCGCAGGGTGAGCTGGTGGGTTGTTAATTTAATATCGGTAATATGTAATGGAAATGAAGAGTAAAGTAAATTGTAAGATGAAAAGAAAAGTAAAGTAAATTAATAACTGAGCTATTAGCTTGAGATGTGATGAGCTATTACCCAAGATCTACTTGGGGCTGCAGTGATTATTACCCAAGCTATTCGGCTTCGAGGTGTGATATATTATTACCCCAAACTATGTTTGGGATGCAGAGTATAAATTGATGAGAATGACTATAAAGTTAATTGTAATATGAGAATGAAAGTTGATGTATTACGAAATATTATGATAAGTGTTATAAGAAATGATTGGATGTGGTAATATGAGAATGACCGCATATGGACATAATGCCCTGAATGCAAAGGGATGTAAAGATTTACGATAGAACAATTATGTGTGATAAAATACAATAATTTATGATGGAATAAATATGAAGTTACGTGAGTATAATAAATATGATAGGAATAAGTATCCGTGTGTTGCAAGATTGATGAGTGTGATGTGATGTGACATGAGAAGAAGAGAGAAAACGAAAATGAATGAAGATGAGTATGAAAGAATATGAGATATGAATATTGTAACTGAATTGAAATTGGTGCGGTGAAGGTAATTAGAAAAAGATGAATATATGTGATATGTGATTAAAAATGAAGAGTAAGCAGAGTTATACGTGAATTAAGTTAGTGTTTTGTATTTGAGTATAAAGTGGAAGAGTGGTATACATATAGTAGTATGATGCAAAATCTATGAGATTAAATATTAAGGATTGTGTGTATAATAATTTATGTGGTTAACTCACCTAAATTGGGATATGGAAAGGAGAATAAGAAATAAAGAAAGCGTGTATGTGTGATATAGTATTATGCGAATGTAAACTAAGGATTATGTGAGGTTAGTGTGATGCGGAATGTGTGAAGTTATGGATATGTATATAGTTGGATGCATATTTGAAGAGTACGCTGATATAAAGTCGTATTGGTGATGTTTTTATGTTCATATTTCCGATTAAATCTTCTTATCTTAATGTTTGTAAGTTCAATTTATTTTCTTTATACAATTTATTTATTTATTAGACTAATAATTTATACTCACACCAGTAATGGCTAGCCCCTTAGTGTTTGGGGGTTAGGGAGTCCCTGGACTACCTTAGACCCCTGCTGTTACAGGTCCTCAGTAGTACAGAGGTGAGGTGTAGATTTCGTAGAGTGGATTTTTTACTTTTAAAAAAAAATATATGTATCACTTTAGTTAGGTAAATAGTGAAAGTTATGGTTTAAATTGTATTTTGGATGTATAAATACTTGGATGACGATGATGAGTATAGTGTGGGGTAGTATGGTATATTCTCGTCCCGTACTCATCTCGTTGTGGTGTACCGGGCTCTGTGGTATGTTTTATAAAGATTTTTCTAAAAATTTTACCTCGTTTTCAAAGAAATTTATGGTTTTTATTTGATATCTGATATTCTATTATGAGTTTGGCCCCCAGAGCATATATATTGATTGCCTGCATGTTTCTACTCATTTTGGCCTGGGGAGCCCGTGATATTATTGCATATGTTGTGAGCTACGAAATTTTGAGCATAATTCTGTAAGCTTTTTGTGTTTCGGGGCAAAAATTTCAGAGGAAACTCTGTCAAAATTTTATTTGATATATAACTATCTTAGTTTATGTTTAAAGTAATATAGAAATTGAAAGAATTTATTTTGGAGTCAAAAAAAAAAATTTGGGGTGTTACAAGAACCTCCAGGTAACCTTCCCGTTCTTACCATGGCACTTCAGGAATTGACAGAGCGAGGTACGCAACTCAGCATGTATCCCTACAATAGGAAGAGACAACCCTGGTAATCACCGCCTAGTGCTCGCCCTTAGAATAAATCGGATTATAGGGTATCACCCTTAACACCAACTTGGTCCTTAAGAGAAAATAAAGAAATACAATCTAGTTACCAAAACATGCTATTCATCCAATCTCGTATAAAGTCTAAGCGATTGAGCCCAAACGAGTCTGTCAACACAAAACCAAATACGGCGAATCGATATTCCTCGATTGCCAATGCCTCTGTGGTCCTTAACCGTAATGTCCCCCGGCCCGCAACCCTCAGCGAGCAGTACAACGACGCCCAAGGGAGTGCCTCATACCTGGCAAATGAGGTAAAACACACAGTTTACTAATATCCAGTCATTGACAGACCTAGGGCATCAACACATTTTAGACGAGGTAGATAATTAGATCAGATCATTCAGTGGCTACAAGTAGATCAAATATCCAGTTATATCAGACCCAACCTACCAACCCCAAACACCGGCTACCCGTTCTCCATAGTTCGCCACCACCTCCAACTCGGATCTCATCCAGTATCCTGGCTCATAGTCAACCTTCTCTCGGTAAACGATCCGACGGCGCACAAGAAATTCACAATTTCTCGAGATGGAAATCAATTTCAATACATGCCTATTGGGTTGATAGTCCTAATCACAAGCTATACATACGACAATCAGTCGTACAACTAAACCTCAATTCAATTATGTCAATCATGACTCCATCATGAGTTATAAGCATAGAGAATCAAATCTAAATCCAATTGAAAGTGCTTAAAAAGAAAAGAATATTTAGTCATCTTAATTTCATCAAATTCAGTCTTCAATCATACTTACTGTCGCATGTAAAAATTTCCATATCACATCGTCTACTAACTCAAATCTGACGATTTCAGAACTCACAGAGAGATATAAACTTCTACTTCATTTCTTTAGTTGACGACTATCTCAAATTCAGTCCATAACGATTAGAAAATTCCTTACCAATCAGCTAGAGTAATCAGTTCAACAATTGTGCAGTGGCTGCACCTAAAAAAATTCATAACACATGACCCACTTATTGGAATCTCAAGATCCTGGGCTTTATAGAAAGGTATGAGTGTGCACTACAACTCTCTAGTTGGTCGCTTCCTCAATTTCAGTCATTAAAATGCTATAAAACCCCTATTTCCATCAGATGTGCACAATCTCAACATGCATACTTCAATGGTATCAATACAGTTGCTGCAACTTGCAATGAGCATAACTAATTACTCACTTATTGGAATTGCGTGATCCCGATTTCTATGGAATGCTATGAATGTCTACTACAACTCTCCAGTTGATCACCTTTCCAAATTCATCCATTAATGTACTATAAAACCTCCATGTCTATCAGGTATGCACAAGAACTTACTTACTCTACAAAACAGTAACCCCTCTCTTCTTGGACTGATTCTATCCCAAGCTTAGAAAATTCATAACTTCCATTCTACAAACTGGAATTACATGATTGTAGATATTTCTAAAAGCTATGAGTCTCTACTTTATTTCTCTAGTTGATCATTTCCTCAGATTTAGCTTTTAAAGTGATATAAAATCCTTGTTTTCTTTAGGTGTTCACTTCTCAACCTGCAGATTCACCTTAGCAATCTGTTGCATCTTGCAACTAACATAACAATTCATCCATTTATCGGAATTGTGTGATCATGGGTTCTATAGAAACACATGAGTGTCTACTACAAATCTCAAGTTGATCACTTCCTCCAATTCAGCCATTAAATTGCTACAAAATATCTATTTCCATCAGCTGTACACATCGTCAACCTGCAGACTTTTCTTAACAATCATGCTACATCGATAATTGTTTGATCCCTCAAACTTCATCCAATAATTTTCAAACTTTGTGGAATCCAAGTAGACATATCCAACCACCATAATCCAAAATTTCTACTCTTAACTCAAAATAATTGAAGAGATGCGGATTTTCAAACTTCGATCGAATTCATCCCCAAACCAAACACAACTGCAGTTATAACTTCCTCGCTACGATGTTTTGGAACGATCAAAAGAAGTATTAAAACTCTTCCAAAAATTATCAAACTTTTCACAATAGTAGAAGACAAATACAAGAACGCTACATTTCAAGTTTCATCCCAAAATCTCATACCACTTGAGAGATACAATTTTTCAAATTTCAGTTCCCACTCCCAAAACAGAACATCCTCAGCTTCAACCAGTCGAACGAACTAATATAGTAAAAATAGCAAATATATTCCAAAAAATTTAAAATTTAGAATACATGTTGCTAACATATACATCTAACTTTCCATTTCAGGTTCCAACTCAAAATTCTTTATAGATGTTGAGTTATGAATTTTTGAACTTGACTCGCTGTTTACCCCCAAACTGCAGATTCTCAATTCTTCACTGTTTTCAATTTCTAATTTAGTTATCCCCTCAAATAAAATCCGAAAATTCCGAAATAATTCTAGGTTTTCCCTAACATCATCATCAACATCCAGTAAAAGTGTGAAGTCAAAATTCTAACATACGACCAATTTATAAATTCTCTACCATCATCAAAATCTTAAGTTGTACTAGCAATTTCTACCTCTACTTCAAAATTAAGCCAAACTCAACATAATAAAAATTCTACTACTCACAAGCATTCAAGCAAGCATTAGAAACTGTTCACATCACGTAGAAATTTTAATAAGCTAGATTTTAGGAAACACCCACAAAAGAAGAATTGAAATTCTTCAAGCTCTTGATTGCTAGATCCTCCTCCTTGTAGCATCTCCTTCTTCTTCACCCTCTCCTAGTTTCAAGAACACCATGAGCCCTCTTCCTCAATCTTTCTTCTTGCTCTCTTTCTTTCTCTTGCACTTACTTTTCTTGATAATAGAAGAAGTGGAAAAAGAAGAAAATGGAGATGAGAATGGAGGGTGGGGGATTTAGGTGAGATGAGATGGAGATGGGAGAGGGGATTGGGTTTCGGCTGCCATGAGAGAGGGGAGGGGGTGTGTAGGTCGGTGGATGAGAGGAGAGGAAGTGAGGATGAGGGGTATAGATAGGGGAATTTATTCATTCTAGACCCAAGAACATTCAAGTAATATTAGAGAGTTGAAGTTGTTTGCATTTGGGAATTGATCCTTGCCCTAGGATCTTGTATGATGATCAAGCAATGAGGGGCTCTTGGTTTGGGTTTCAGTGCAATTCAATTAAATATATATACGTACAAATATATATAAATACATACATATACATATACATATAAAAATACATACAAGTATTCATGTGTATACATTATATACAATCCAATCAAAATATACATACATTCATATATACATACTTACAAATAAAAATATTCATTTGTAGAATATAAGAATATATTTTATAAAAATATTATTTCTCAAAAGATTGTTTGTTTAAAAATCGGAATAATATGCAAAATTTTAATTGAGAGGATATCCCGAATATATCTCATCGGGTTCAGAATATATAATATATACAAAAATTCCTCAATTAAAACTAATAACCATGAAAAATATATATCACATGCAATTCTCAAATGTGCACGGATTAATATGCAAAATAGTTATATACTATTTTGCGGGGTGTTACAAGAATGATTACAAATGGTGGTGGCCAGTCCGCAACAGGCGTCGATACAAATATAACTAAAGGAACAGCTGGGGTGAAGGTGACACCTCCCCCAATGATAAGTGAGGATCCTCGTCCCCAACTATCCCACGTTCACAATGGTCGTTAGGGACATTCGAAGGCAGCTCCACACCATCCAAATCGAAAGGTCGGTCTTCTAAGAGGTCTGAAGGTATCTCAGGCGGGGTTGGAGGAGTGCGGCCAAGCCCCGACTCAAAGTGAAGATTGCCGAGGTCAATGCCAGAATGCATTTGTCCTATGTGCTCGAGAGCCTGTTTGTAGCCCCAGTCATCTCTGGCAATGATCTGTTCTGCGTCATCCACATGCTCCGACCTCACTTTTGCCAGCTCCGCCTTCTCGGCCATCAAGACCCCTGGTGGAAGGAACCGTCCTCGAAATACTTTTCCACTTATTTCACCTTCTTCTCCAGGGCCACCGTGCGATCCGCTTGTACAGATCTACCCTCCGATCTGCTCATTTGACCATGTGCTCATACTACCTCTTCACTTCAGCTCCATATAGCATGGCCTGCAGATAGAAAACACTTAGAAAATTATCAAACTAAGAATGCAAAACCCAGACTAGACACCTACCATGACTAAACCTTGGGCGAACCAAAGATAGATTGAAGCAGTGGTTTCCCTAGTAAGAGCCCTCTTATCCCTTGGTGGAGTGATATTTTCCACCACTTCGAGGGCTACTCGCGACCCCATCATGGAATCTTGCACCTTACAGACCAGTCGGGCCAGAAGGTCTCTTGGGTCTGATTTGGCAGAAAGGCCTGCAGAGTCTGGTAGAAGGGCGGTAGCGCAGACTCGGCCAACTCTGTGGCCCTCAACGCCATTTCACTAGGCTGGCCCCTCGGAGACTCCTCCGCGTCGTGAATGGTCATGGACTTGGACTTCTTCATTTTTGTCAGCTGCTCCCTTAGAGATGCCTCGGCCACCCTCTTTCCTTTGTAATCTATGATCGCCACTTCCTCCGACTCCGGTATTATAGCTGCCACATCGTCAACCACCACTACAAGGAAACGAACATCGTCAAGTCCATATATATATATATATATATATACACACACACACACACACACATGACTAAGAGAAGAAAGGAAAAGACTTCCGAGAGACGAAAGGGCTCATACCACTCTCCGCCAGGATACCTTCCATCACCTATGTCTAATCAACATTGATGCCACCCGCAAATAGCCTCGAAAATAAACCTGCTCCTCCGAAGTTAGGTCTCGAACCTTCGAGGTCTTCTTCGACGGGAGACCGTACGACCACCTGGTAGGTATGTCCCATGCTTCGGGACTATAAACAATGAAATACTTGGTCTTCCACTCCTTAATGGAGTCGGGATGGTTGACAACACCTTATATCCCTGATGAAGGGAGTTGTACCACCGATTCTGAAAGCCTGCGAGGGACCTCAACCCCAGTCATATTCGAAAATACTTGAGATTCAAGAGAACTTTATGCTCATTACAAAACATGATGAAGCAAATCAGTTGCTTCGAGGAGTTCGACCCATACTGTGTTCATCCCCGCCCAATTCAAAACCTCATTTACGAGAGGGTGAAGAGGGAGGCGTAAGGCCGAAGCTAAAGCATCCGGGTTGAACATGCAGAACCATTCATGGAGAATATCGGTGGGTTAAACACCATCATTGGGGAGAAATAGCTCGAATTCTCGAAATGTGAGTCACCGCCCAAAGCAAATCAAGGTCACTATTCACCATGACGTTCTTCGTCTCGTCTGCATCAATTTTTGGTTTGTTCGGCAACAACAGCAAAATGCCAAAGCGAACCTCATCCTTTAAATCATCCGGATATATATGCATGGGCTTTGTGTGCATGGACGACTGAGATGGGTTCATTTCATGCTAATATGCCATTGACACTTACTCCTTGTCACAGGAAAATTTGTGTTTCCAATTCTTCACAACTCTGGGCTCTCAACGAGGAGGAACCGTCAAGATGTCGCCTAGCAATGGGGTCTTCACCTCCCGGCTACGGACGACATCATGTCGCTCCGCTCTCGATGTCACCTCCCGATGACTCCCGTCAGCTTCCTTTTCGTCCCTTGTCACTTTCCCACGAATCTCCTGATCTCCATTGGAATTGAGTACTGAGGGAGTTCATGTACCTCCCCCTCGACGCTCCCCCCTATTTCACCAGTATCAATCGCCCCTTTAGTACGAACGGGTTCTTCCCTGTCGGAATTCGAAACCAACTCGATCTCTGCATCTTCTTCCTAGGAAGGATTGCACGCAGGTCTCGAATATGGAGGCACATCCTCCCATGAGATTGACTGGCTCGAAGGGTCTAAAGCCTAATCACCTCGATCGGTGGAAGAGGATGAGTTGCTAAATGGAACAATCGACATATCTGAAGTTATGGTTCTGGGAACGAGTAACTCAGGGTGAAGAAAAGATAACCCCATAATATGAGAGGGGGAGATGGATTTATATATGGGTCAGCGACTTCTCCAATGACCTCTACCATATGCAGCCTCTTCGAATTCTACAAGATCATCAAATGACCACTCAAAGGGCGCGGGGGGCTACGTGAGTGGCGAATTTGGCGTCATCCATCCACTCCACTGTAACCATAAATCTAAACAAGTATAATGCCTCAGACAGAGATATCGAAATGACGCTTCGACTCCGAGTCCATCGTGGATTTCTCTGCAAAACATGGCTTACACATCGCGCCACTGCATCGAAATGACACTCGGACCCCGAGCTCATCGCGGATTTCTTCGTAAAGCCTTGCTCAAGCCTTAGACAACTGCCACAAAATGGCTTTCCGACTTCAATCCCAACGTGGATTTCTTCGCAAAACATGGCTAACACATCGGGCCACCACCTCAAAATGGCACTCTGACTCTGAGCTCATTGCGAATTTCTCTGCAAAAAATGGCTCACACCTCAGACAATTGCCTCGAAATGGTGCTCCGACTCCAATTTCATTGCGGATTTCTCCACAGAACGTGGTTCACGCAGTTCAGAATGGACCCAACTCTGTCACTATGGACCATCCCTCATGTCGGTGCATTTTCCCCTACGAGTTAACTACTCCTCGGAGACATTCGCAACTCGCCTCCAAGAGTGGGGGGCTTGTGATATGGGTAAAAATGGGTTAATATCCTTGGTACGATCTCCACACGAATCACGAGATAAATAACTGGATGGCTCTCCATAAGTGACTCAGCTCGGCCCATCAAGGGTGGTCACCCAGTCAGTTATTGAACAAACAAATCCCTTAAGATCAAGGGATAAATCAGCTCCCTGAGATCCCTAATCAATATAAGCTAATTAGGCAGTTGGGAACCTTCTACTAATCAACCTTCTACTAATCTCTGAGATCCCTAATCAACGGAAGCTAATTCGTAAGTAAAATAATTATACATATCTTCATTAATTTATTGAGAAAGATACGATCAATACGTGCAATGAAAACACTTGCATTGCACGTATTAGCAAAATATATTTGAGTTGGCTAAAAAAAGAGAAATAAAATAAATTTAAATACAAAAATGAGTTCGAAAGAACGGAAAACTATACAAACAATCGAAATACAAAATAGGTAGCATATTTGTATTTAAAATATGTTACAGATATTTTCTGTAACAATATAAAATACATGTGTGTAACACATGCGCTACAAAATTGTAATAACTCAATTTTGCGAGGTGTTACAGCTTTGTCTCTCCCTGATGTCGGTGTCACGCCCCTGCTTCCCGGAATACAGGAACACAGGCACGTAACTGAGGCCCAGCGAATGATATAAGTATGCCAACTCATATCATCCATAAGCTGTACCAGTCTTAGCTCAACAATATAAGGAAAATGAATCACAACCACGCAGGAATCATAATCACATAAACGAGAATGAAATTCAATAACCAAATCTGGAATATAAGAACTTACCAAATAGCTCGAGAGACTCATGCTCCAATTGTAGAAGAACTGCTCACCAATGCCTTCTGAAAATTCTTCTTGTACACCTGTACTTGTTCATCTAAAAAGAAAGAATAATTTGTCCTTAGAGCAAGTACGGACAACAAGTAGTGAAAGCAGAGAGTAAAAGAGTAAGGTACGTGTGGGAATATGAATCAAGATCAAATTGCAAGATCAATAATGGTACTAATAGCAATGGTCTTAATCAAGTATATATACATGTCAACTAGGTCTATTATCAAGTTGTTTCTCCTATCTAGTGCACGTACTACTGCATCCCATACTACAGGTTCAATGCACGCACAACAATGTTCGTTTTAGACTTCGTGGTGGGGTCTACAGAGCGTGTACTCGGTGTCAATAACAATCAATTACCATTTGCAATCAATCAATTTCTAATTTACAATCAATCATTCACAATCAATACTTCTCCTTCCATGTCAATACGATATCAATATAGGCCTTACCGAGTACATTTTCTGAGACTATCCACTACTAAGTCAACCCTTATAAACCCCGGCTTGTTTAGTATTTTATTGTTAAGTCATTCATGTCCATGCAAGTGTGTATAAGGATGTCAAGGGAACAATGATAATGCAACAATATGACGTATTACACAATAATAAGCAAGAAGTAACGAATCTGAAATAGCTGACATAGTTACACTAAAACAGGGGTAACCCCTAGACTAAAACTCCAAATTCAAACTTCCAGGATGCTATGGACATCTAGATAGATAGAGCTACAAGTTACATTTAGTAACTTTCTGCTAATTCGGACTGTATCTAGGTCAAATATACTGTTCTTTACGGTTCAGCTGTTCTGGCAGCAACTATATATCAATTTCTAAGGAGTGGAAACATGGTCTAAATATATTATAAGAATCTACAAAAATTTGACGTGAACCCTTAGCATATGTGTAAGGTTCCTAGAAAATTTCAGAGCATTCCAACACTATTTGCATGGTATTTCACTATCAATTATGTCGATGGCACTATAATTCTGCAGTAAAAGAATGTAGACCAACAGGGACAAAGGATGATAACTCACAGCTCGGGACTCTAAATCAGGATCCGTTGCTTGGGTTAGAAATTAGACTCAATAGGCTAAAACTATCTTTTATATCCTGTGTGCTAATTCTCAATTTAACAGGGTCGAAACCTCTGTGCTAAACAGTACATGCAACAAGAATTTTATAAAAACTATCATGTATATTTTCATTAAAGTGGGCAATTAACGTGCTACTATATCATGGAATTCATTACAATGTTATACGACGATTAGAATGTTCTTTTCTGTGTACAATCCAATTTATGAAGTCATTAATCAAGTCACGATTGTCTCATTCAATCAATATATACAATCACCATTCATTTCCTTTGTATACAATACTAGTCATTTTATTTATGTCAATTGTGTCTATATAGGCTTAGGTTTGAGTCAATGGACAATTATAAGAGGTCAAGAGTACGTCGGGTTAGCTCGTGTAAACCCTCGATACTCCTAACGAGAAGGGATACAAGGCAAAGTTAACGATATTTAAATTAGAACTACTTGTATAAGAGGTCAATTAATCTTGAACTAGAATAAAGAAGATAGTTCAAGTGGACTTGTCTTATTAATGTAGACGATTCAATAAAATAAGAATAACGGGATCAGAATCCCGGGGAGCAATCCTAAGAAACACGTGCAAAATGCGCGTGAAGAAACTCATCAGCAACAGCAGCAAGCAAGTGTAGATTATCCCCCACACCGGATCAGTCAAAACAGCGAAGTAGCGGTGGGATTCGCTGCACCCAGAACACGGAACACCGTTTCAATCCAATCGGTGTTCTCATTCATCTTCCTTCACTTCGACTGAGCGATAGCAAGAGAATGGGAGAGGGACCTCGGCAAGCGTTTGGTGGAGGAGATGTGCGGCGGAGACTCAGGCGGCATTGATCGGGAAGCGACACAACGTCGATGGCTTCGATGGCGAAGCGTCCTCTGTTTCGGTTCCGAACAGGGGAGGCGAGCGATGGCGTCTTTGGGGCTAGTATGACGATGGCGAGGCAGTGGGGGTGGTGGTCGGAGTTGGGTGATGGGGAAGGGGGTAGCCGAAGGTTGCGAAGGTGAGAGGGACGTCGACGACGATGGGGATGATGAGTGGTGAAGCTTTTGACTACAGCAATGGCGGAGCGCGACGAGGTTAGCGATATTGGCGCTAGGGGAGGCAGCGATGGAGGCTGTGACTGTGGAGTAGGAGAAGACGAGGAACTTGAGGTTGAAGACAATCGATTTCGATGATGGCGATGGGTTCTCGGCAATGGCGACGACAGGTGACGAGCGGGATGAAGACTTTGGGTTTGGCAGCAGAGTGGAATGGCGACTCGACGGAGGGAGTCGGGGCTTCGATGGTGAGGTGAGGAGCTCGACGGTGGTGGTTCTCAGAGGTGGGTTGTCGAGGAAGACGAAGAGTAGTCGTAGTTGTTTGGGTTCTGCAGTTTTGTTTCGAACAGAGGGGAAGGGAGAAGAGAGGAAGTGGGGAGTTTAATAAAATAATAATTAGAGTAGTGGGTAGTTGGAGATAGTGGGGGATTGTGCAGTTGAGGAGAGTGGGTAGTTAGAGATAGTGGGGGATTGTGCAGTTGAGGAGAATGTGGGGAAAACTCTATACGGGTGTGTGTATGGGTTACAAAATCTGCACAATTATACGGGTACTCGACTTGGGCTTCAATAAATGGGCTCAGAATAAAATAATATAATAATATTGGTTGGGTTGGGCTTCAAAATATTTAATTAAAATAATTAAGGTGTTGGGCTAAATTTTTGGTTCAGATGAAATATAAAATATAGAATTGGGCTTATAATAACAACTTGGCTCAAATAGTTTAAAAAATAAAAATCAATTAAAGAGAAATAATTATAAAATTCTGAGTATTTAAATACAGAAAAATACTTTTTTAAAATACGTATTAATGGAAACAGGGGTTACAGTCGGTGCGCTCCAAACCTGTGGACTTGAGTCTTTTTGGAGATTTAACAAGATATAAGAGCAACACCGGACGGCAAAGCCTATCCCTCGGATTCGTAAGTTCACGGGTCGATGCTTGATTTTAAGCTGCAGGTTGGATTCCTAACTTGTCTTATCATTGTGGAGGTAACAGGTTGTGGGACAATTTCAAATGGTGAGCCATATTCTGCAGTGCTTTTGTGTTAGTCGTGACATGAGCATCAAACCATGGGTTTGACTCCAAACCTATTTTTAGAAAAGTGATGGGTTGTTAGAGCAATTCTGAATGGTGATCCCCATTTGTGCAATTTGTGATAGGTACCTCGAATCATGGTTTGGACTCTGAACCTTATTACTGAACATTTTTGACTGGATGTGAGTCCGATTCCTAATGGCGAGCCTCGATTTGAATTCATTGGTTAACGAATTATGGGGGAGGCTACGAGTTATGGTCCAGACTCTAGGCATGTCGTTCAGAAGCACGCCGAAGCACGAGCCTATGCAAAAATTATAAGCTTTTCAGTGAGTAGATCTAATACCCTGAGGGGTGAGCCATGCAAAAATTCAAAAAAAAAATCGAGTGGCTCGAATGCCATACATGGGGTTGAGCCAAGCAAAAAATTATTCAAGTTTCGAGATTGAATCCCGAAGATGATGCCGAAGGGAGAAAAACATCTCAAATTCTTCATTCATAAATATCATTCATAGATAATAATAAACTCAAGTGGTTGTCTTTCGGCGAGCGTTTATTACATTTACTAGCCTTGAAGGCTTGATTACAATTTTTCTGACGCTCATGGAGGAGGAGTGTTAGGTACCCTCATTAAACGTTATCACGTGTTTTGCATGCCATGTCCTCGATATTTTCTTGTCCCCCTAAGTATTCAAGTCGGTAAGTCCTGGGGTAGACCACTTTCGAGACCTTATAAGGCCCTTCCCAATTTAGAGCCAACTTCCCTCTTCTACAGTCAGAAATTTCAAGCTTCCTCAAGACTATGTCTCCTTCATCGATATTGGCAAGTTGAACCTTCGTATCATAGAACCTCTCCACCCTCTGATGATAGTGTAACGCTCCGAATTCCAAATACATGTAATTCATAGTAAAGACAGGATCTTTTACTTCAAATTTGTACAAAAATATAAGGAATTTAAAACATTTTATTTACAACTTGTTCTTGTACAAATACACAGTGGAAATTACAAAAGAATATACAACTTTAACATTCAATAACTTTAATCTGAAGTAATCATCAGTATCAACTCATCGTTGTGTCTTTGGCTAATCTAAGTCCTACACTGGAAAACTGTGGGCACATCAGTTGCATACAACTGACGCAATGCTATAATACAGCGATTCTCTTACTTTAGCAAACACAAACTTGAATGCACAATAAAGTATGAAAAGTGACTATCTTAAACATGTCAGTGTTTGATATAACTTAATGCCTATTGCAGACATTATACTACGATGACACTAATGCATACTTGTTTGGATTCTATGCATCCTATACTACATAGGTTCGAGGGCAAGCCCTTACGTACTCTACATTACAGGGTTCAATCCCTCGCCATGAAATCCTACTCAGTAACGAAACAAGGTTCAGACATCCCACAAGTATGGATTCCAGCCCCATAGTACACCGTCCAACTATACAGAATCACCTCATGCGGACACCCCGCAAGTGCTGCTCTAGCCCCAGAATATCAGAGATCCGCTTCCCATCCGTCCAAATATTCATGATCCCGGAGTAAACCGTCCGATCATTCATAATCCCGGATTTAATTAAGGCTTGTCTCGTTCCGCATCACAATCCCTGAGTACACCGCCCGACTGGATGCAGGGCAATTACAGTCCCGGAGTACACTGCCCAACTAAATCAATAGTCTCGGAGTACACCACCCGACTATATAGAAATGCCCCACTCACGTTTGCCCATGTTTCATCACATCTTCTTCTAGTGTCTGTCCTTAGGTTTAATTATAATCATCACAATCTAGAGCTAGCTTACTATCACGCCCCGCTTCCCAAAATACGGGAATACAGACACATGACTGAGGCCCAGTGAATGATGCGAATGCACCATTCATAAGCTGTACAGGTACTCAACAACAAGATAACAAAAGTAATCACACAGGCATGTAAAATCACAATATGATAATGAAAGTTCATGACATAGTCCATAACATAACCAACAACTGAGAAATACAAATAGTTACGGGTCAAACAAGCTCGGATTACAATAAAGAGTAGCATGAAATAAGACATGAACTAAAGCAACATAAAAGAAAGAAACATAGACTAAAACACTTGATCAGCAACACCTTCTGGTAACTTTCCATTCGGGCCTGCAAGTACATTATTACAAAAAGAAAGAAAAGAAGACAAGAAGACGCCCGTTAATACAAGTCACGAGCTGCAAGTGGTACAAGCTAAGGGGACAAGTACATAACAAAACAAAAGAAAAACAGGAAAACAGCAAGGAATCGAGAATCATGAAATAGGAGAAATACAATATGTAAACATGATTATGAACAAGGCATTATGGAACAAGTGGCATGTAAACAAGTAAGCAAGTCAACAAATCAACAGGAACATGTAACATGTAATTGGATTATGCAAGTACACGTGTTAATCTTATGTCTTTTATTAATTCTATCTAGGTAGCACTTCATGCATCCATCTTTTTACTGCATTGTTGCTACGTACAATCAGTTGCGTTTAGACTTAGTGGTGGGTTTAATAGATCACGTACTCGGGAAAAACATGTACATTCAATATTGTATCGAGATACATGCAATGTGAAACATGTAGAGTGTAAACTTGTAACGTGAAACATGTAAACTTATAATTTGCAAACTTGCAACATGTAAACTTGCAACTTGCATCAAGAAACCACGAGCTCCCATCCGAGTACGCTCTTCTATATTGTCCACTACTTAAATCTTTTCCCTTATACCCCGGCTTGTTACTTTTATTTCAATTTAACATGATCATAATGTAATGAGGACGATGTGAAGATATGGACAGGAACATCAAGGAATTATGCATGAAATATGTTCTAAGTCATGAGATGCAAAACATGCAGTTTAAAATGTCATACTTGGGTCTAATTTTTATTACAAGTATGGGTCAACGGTATTTTAGGGTTATATAAAATAATATTGCAACTACAAAGTGATCGATGACATGTATAAAACTTAATCAAAATTAAAAAAATATTATAACAATATTCAAACTATTGTCATGGGTAAAATAATCATTCACATCATCATGTATAACCCTAAAAGTACATATGTTTGTATCATCGTGTTTGTGTAATGCATATGACATTAAAGTATTCGCGATCATAAGCGAATACGGGATTGACAGATTAAGTATAGCAACATGTTTCAATTCGACTTATGAATGCAAATTAGAATCAAGAAATATACTTGCGGTATTTATGCAAAGAAGCTTGTACTAGAACAATGAATTTGTACAAAAGATACTTGCCTGATTTGACGATTCCGAGGCGAATGAGAGAATGACAGAATTAGAATCCTGAATGAACTCCCAAAGAAACACGTGCGAAGAGCGGCGAAGAAATAATCAGCAAACAAAGCAATCACAGCAACTCAGATCCCACACACCGGATCTGGTCCAAACACAGGACAGCAAAAGGGGCCCGATGCCCCAAAACACAGAACACCAAAAGTAGCCAATCGGTGATCTCCTCCTACCTCACGACAGAGAGAGAGAGAGAGAGAGAGATCAGCAGACTGCAGCACGATGACTGCGACTGGGGTGGCGCGACGACGGGACCAGGATGAAAACAACGGCACCACAGTCGGGAAGCGACGGCGGCAACGGTAACCACGAGGACTTTGACGGTGCACTCGCTGTTTCCGCTCGAAAATAGGGGAAGGCAAAATAGTGGGGGATCAGCTTGGTCAGCGGCGAGGACGTGGGATGGCGAGGCGGTGGATTCGACTGGAATAGGGGATGGGTTGAGCAAAGACGAAGACGGGTGGATGGGTAGTGGTGATGGTGAAGGATACGGTGGATTGGGTTGATGGGTTCGGTTCGAGCGAGAGACTGGGCGAGGACGAAGAGAAGGTGAGGTCGATGGTGAGAGGACGAAGGTGGTCGAACTAATGGAGAGGGGCTGTGGATGGGTTGAAGATTGGATGGTGATGGTTTGATGGTGAAGCGACAATGGCGAGGACAGGGACGATGACGGGGGGTTGGTGGTGACAGGGTTGACGAGGGGAGTGGCTCGAAGGTGGTCGGAGGTTGGGTTAGAGAGGCGAACGGGGAAGGGAGAAGAAGGAAGGCGAAAGGAAATGGGGTCGATGAATTGGGTGCAGGCTTGGCGCGGCGTGATGACAGAGATGGGAAGAGACGGGGATGATGGTGGAGAGGATGATGATGAAGGTGGACGGGGTTGGCGATCGGAGTTGGGCGATGAGCGGTTGGGGTTCGGTTTCGGTGGTTTGGGTTCGACAATGGGGTGAGCGGGAGGGAGGAGGACGATGAAGTTAGGGGTTTGGGTTTTTTGTTTGTTTTGAGTTTTCTGTGGGGAGAACCAGAGGGGGAGAGATAATAACGGGGGGGAGAGAGAGGTTATATTCCAAATAATAAATGTATAAAAAAAGAATAATATAATAATAAAGAGTAGAGAGATTATAGGGAGGATGGAGCTACGGGAATCAAATGGCCGATTGTGTAGAGGAGAATTAAAATTGTTATAACTGCTATTTTAATGGAGAGGGATTTTAGGGCTAATTGTTAGGGATTTAAATTTTGGGGTTACAGAATGTGGGGAGTGATAAGGAGAGATTTTGGGGATTTGAATGATCTATTCAACAAAGAGAGTTGGGTTTGGGTTAGTGGATCAAGATCCAATAGGAGGTGGGCTTGGTCTATGGACTCAAAACAATTTAATGAGTTCATCATAGAATTGGGTTCATACTAAATAATTAGACAATTGGGCTTAAATTAAACAATTGGCTTGGGCTTCAAATCATTTAAATATTAAAACAGTGAAGAATTAAATTATTGGGCTTATAATGAAAATTGGGCTCAGATTAATAAATATTAAAAGAAAATAAGAAGTTGGGCTTATAAGAACAATTGGGTTTTATAAAATAGTTGTATAATATAATCAATTAAGAAAATAGTCACAAGATACTAAGAATTTAAAATACGAAGAAACTTGAAAAAGAAATACATATTAACGGGAAGAGGGGTTACACTTACCCTACCGGACTTAAATCAACACACGAGAACATTTGCTCGCACTAGCTAATTCTCAAATTCCCTATATCACAACTGCTGGTATTCTAGGTCTCGCGCACTCTAGAACAAACAACTGTCTCAAAAGAGACCACATAGGTTACATCTAACCTCATCATAGATTACTCATTCATTATTCATAACTTCTTCTTTATTCACTTTCTTTGTGTTCACAAATCATGAAGTAACCAACTTCAACATTCAATGATGATTGAATCAATTAAAACATTGTAGACAACCCCAAACTATTCACTTAAACAATATTCAATGCATTTTTAGCTAATAAAACCTTGTCGTGCATTTCTATATTCCAAATACATTCTTAAAGCAACATTCTTTAAGGTTAAAACGACTAGAAATTCTGTATTTCAATCTCATGATTATATTTTTATTCCATTATAATCCATCTCAACCATTTGCTTAAATCAATGGATTAATATCCATGTAATTTCTCACAAAATGAAATCTAAATTTATATTCTACAACCAACTCTTAAATATTTTTAATCATGTACAGTTCCCTTAGAATTTGAATTCAAAACTCATCTAATGCATTATTTAATGGAAATATCACATCTAATTCCCAAAAATATATCTTAAAAATAATATGGAATTATTTCTAAAGTTCTAATGATTTTTAGAAAATTATCACATTTTTTCCCAAATTTTCTAATAAGGGAAAACCCCTTTTAAAAATAAATAAAAAGAATTGTGTATGGCCAGGGATCGAACCCCAGACCGCACAGCACCCAAGACCGCAAGCCCCAACCACTAGGCCAACTCGTGACTATTGAAAGAAAGCCCCTTTAGTTCGTTTTATTGTCAATCCACTGTGATTCAGTTAATTGCAAAAAAATTCAAAAAAGGGCAGAGCCTCTCAAGGTTTCGAACCCGAGACCAAGAAGGCTCTCCCACTGCACACTAACCACAAAGTCCAAGTGCCTTTTTGATTATATATAGATTAAAAATCCTTTTATTTTAATTCTTTGTTTAAAACTTCTCTTAACCCAATTTCGATTTCTAATTGCTTATGCATTAAAATTTTGATTACTTCCAGATTTCACTTTCCCCAATAATCTGAGTTTTAGTATGAGATTAATCTTATCAAAATTTCATTTTAACAATATAATGAAATTTCTCTCCAAAAATGTGTATTAATCTACTAATACTTCTATAATTTTGAATTGCATAAACTATTATTCCTCATCAAATTATATTTTGGGAAAATCTACACTAATATAATGCACATAATGCAAATTAATACCAATGAGTTTCTTTTCATAAAATTTTCACCGACTAGAATTATTAGGATTTTCTTCACATACAATACATGATTTTTCTAGCATGTACCAATTTAGAAAATTGGAATTTCCATTCATATAACACACTAGTTCCTACTCCCACATTCTTTCTAACTAACATGAATATTGGTAATCAAACTGGAACACAAAAGCATCTACACAAAATCACACGATAATTATACTAATAATATACAATCTACATTCTAGATAGTTTCTACATTCAACACACCAACTAAAATAGCAACTACTCATGTAACAATATTAAGCCTGTATAGATTCTACTAAATTAGAAGGTAACAAGAACACCCACCTCTTTCTTGATGCAATTAGTAAGTAGAATTCCTAGAAAATACTCCAAAGCTCTCCCAAATTTTGGCCTTCTCCACCTCTAGCAAGAATACCGAAACCTTTTCTTTCTCTTTTCTTTTTTTTGATTTTGATTCTTAAGGTTGTTCATGGTAAAGGAGGGGGCTATTTATATGAATAATGAGTGGTTGAGATGACTCCCACTACCCAAAATAACTCCCCACTCACACACAACTCTCCCCCAGTCTCTCTACTCTAAGTCTAGGCCGGCCAATCTCTCCCATGTACACAAGTACGTGCACGTGCACGTGCACCCAATGGGCACACTCTTCTCATACAAACTAATTTTTATATTAAATTAGATGTATGTGTGTGTTACACATGACAAGTGTTCTAGATTTTAAATGTTCATTTAAATGTAGAATTAATCATGGGCCTCAATTTGTAATTAATTTTTAGTGGACTACAAAATGGGTTTAGGCTTAATGGGTTTAATTAAAACAAATCACCAATTTTGACTAAAAATATGAGAAGAAAATTCCCATGATTCAAGAAAAAATTTAGAAATAAAAATGTGCATAAAATTTTACGTACAATGGACGTATCAATATAAAATAAATTTAAGAGAACGAAAAACAATCAAAAATACAAAATACATAAAACATGTATATTAATAATGTTACAGGTATTTTATATAACGGTAAAACATACGTAATCGACAAGTGTATTGAAAGCACGTGCAATACACGTAAAAACACAAAGATTAAAATTAATATTTGAGTTGGCTCAAAATAGGATAAAAATAAATTTTGAGAAGACAGAAAATGTATAAATAGTCGAAATACAGAATACGTATGATGTTTATATTAAAATACGTTACGAATATTACTGGTATCAGTACAAAATACATGTGCGTAACACCCGTGGGCAAAATTGTCATAACTCAATTTTGCGAGGTGTTACAAATAGATATTCCTTAGGATGACAGATTTTTCATGCATTTCCTCGACTAGATTGAGGTTGCCCCATAGGTCTTTGGAGTTGCGTTCTTCATCAAAGGTCGTTAGTTAGGACAAAAGAATTTCAACTTCCAGAGGAATTATGGCCTCAGAGCCGTATGTTAGGTTGAACGACAAATCTCATGCTGGTATCCGTTTAGTGGTTCTATACAACTAAAGCATGCTCAGCAGTGCCTCCGCCCATAACCATTTGGGATACTCGTCAAGCCATTTTTTGAGACTATCAAGGATCTAACAGTTTGCGTTATCGGCCTGACCATTTGAATGAGGGTGGGAGATGGAGGAGAATCTGTGTTGAATCTCTAAGTCTTCATAAAACATGTGGAACCCTCTTGCTGCGAATTTCGTGCCATTGTTAGTGAACAATATTCGGGGAATTCCGAACCTACAAATGATATGTTTTCAAAAGAATTGCTGGACTTTGTGTTCGGTTATGGACGCTAATTGTTCAGCTTCGCCCAACGAGAAAGTTTCTTTGACCAATTGCTGGAGGGAAAGGTTCACTAGATCCATCCCCCACATTGCAAAGGGGGTCAGGCTCGGCATGGACTTGAGCTCTGCCTGGGAGCTATGCTAGATCGAGAATAACCTTGGTAGGGGGCACATCAGTGGATGTGTTCCTGCGCATTGTGGAGCCGAGTCAGCCTGTAATATCCGTGGTTAAGGTTATTTCTGGCGAGGGATCTATCTCCCCAGTGGCAGTTTCCTACTCCCACGTGCATTTCATTGAGGGCATATTGTGCTACCTCGGAGGAGAGGCACCGAAGGTAGGTTTGTCCATCAAACAAAGTATAAGAACGCTTGCCTCGTTTAGATCCGTTGGAAGGATCCCTTTGTCGAGGAAGTTAAATAAGGGCTCCATCCAGTTGCCTGTGGTTATTTACACGTAGATGTAGAAGGTCTTGACAGCTACTCCCTCAATGCTCTGACTGACCAGAACCTCCACAAGTACAGTGTGGTCAAGTCCATCGAAGGAAGAGGAAGCCAGTTTGGAGAGAGTGTCCACTTATCCATTTTCCTCACGGGGGATCCGAGTGACTGAAGCTTCTTGAAAAGTAGATAGGAGTTCCCTGACATAGGCTGAATACTTGACCATTCGAGAGTCTCGAACTTCATACTCCCTGGATATATGTTTACCACTAATTGAGAGTCGCAAAACACCTTCACCCATTGGGCCCCAGCTTTTGAGCCAGAAGTAATCCTGTTAACAGGGTCTCATATTCAACTTCGTTATTAGAGACTCAAAAATTCAAACATAGGGAGCATTGGAGGATAAACTTGTCTGGTCTAAGCAATATCACCCCCACCTCGCTTCCTTCTTTGCATGAGGACCTGTCGACATAAAGATTCCAGACGGGAATGTCTTCCTGTGCCTCAGATGAGTCAGGAATGGCACTCTTGATGATAAACTCACCCAAGTCTTTGGCCTTGATTACTGTCCTCAGCTTATAACTGATATCATGCTAACTCAGCTCGATTGACCATTTAAATAATCATCTGGAGTTTTTGGTTTATGTAGGACCTGCTTTTGCGGCTGATCGGTGAAGACTTAGATGGAGTGTGCCTGGAAATAGGGACGAAGCTTTCGAGCAAAGATGATCATTGCATACGCCATCTTGCCCATCTTCGAGTAATGGAGCTCTACATCATGGAGGACCTTACACACGTAATAGATGGGTTTTTAAATGTAACGCCCCGAATTCCAAAATACGGTAATTCGTAGCACAACAAGATCTTTACTTCACTTCGTACAATTTTACAAGGAATTTGAAAGCTTTTATTACATCAAGTTCTTTTACAACAACACAGCGGAATTTAAATGAACTTCAACATGATATAAATGTACAATTTAAACATCAACAACTTAAAACGGAAAGTAATCTTTAGCATCAGTCATCTTTATATCTCCTTGCAAATCCAATATCTGTATTTGAAACTGTGGGCACGTCAGCTGCATATAACTGATGCAGTACTATATACGGCCATCCTCGCTATGCCATAATACAGCGACTCACTTACTTTAACAACCACAATCTTGAATGTAAACCAAAGTGTGAAAAGTGACTATCCTAAACATGTCGGTGTATGCAATATCTTAATGCCTAATGCAGATGTTTACGCTAAGATGATACTAATGCATACTTGTTCGGATTCTATGCATCTCATACTACATAGGTCCAAGAGCAAGTACCTACGTACTCCACATTAAAGGGTTGAATCCCTTGCCATGAATTACTACTACGGTGACCAAGGTAAGTTTTAGATGTTCTGTGAGTATTAAGCTCACGTCCCGATAATTTTGGAGACGAATCCCACACCGCCGATGAGTTAGGGACAACTCCCAATCACACCTCGATAATTCCGAGGAAACCATCTCACACCGTAAGCTGTGGCACTTCCATAGTCCCAAAAGACCCCATAGGCATTGCCTCGATCCCGATAATTTCAAAGATGTATCAAACACCACCGATGAGCTAGGGACAATTCTCAATCACACCTCGATAATTCCAGGGAAACCATCTTACACCACAGACCAACGGAGTCCCTCATACCCATGTTTGCCCATACTTCATCATGTCTCCCCTTAGTGTATGTCCTTAAGTTTTAGTTTTAGAAGAATCATCACAACCTAGAGCTAGCTTACCCTACCAGACTTAAACCAACATGAGAGATAAACAGCCCAACCTGGCTACTTCTCAAGAGATGCTTAACCCACACTCGTTAGCTCTCAAATTTCATTAATCATAAATGCCGGTTTCTAAGGGTCTCGGCTAGCCTCTAGATTCCAACAACTATCTCGTTCTAGAGATTAATTTGGTTATACCTAACCTCAACATAAACATCTTTATCAACAATTCATCTTTATCACATTTGAATTCTTATTCATCAAACTTCTTTCATTCAATCATTTGCCAGCACATTCCATCTCTTATATTCACATTTTACATAAATTTCTCAATCAAATTTCTTATAAATAATACTCTTTAATTAATCAATCAACTAGTCACTTTCATGATACTAGGTCTACACAATCTTTTCTCAAATTAGACTCCAATTTGTTAAATTTCTTTAATCAATTTCATCACTTTCTAATGCACAATTTCATTAACAATTTATTCTTAACTTTCCTTCATTCTCAACTTGCATTTTGCTTTTTATAATCAATTTACAAAATCTTTCATTATATCTACAAGTTCTTTATTTCCAACTTGGACTCAACTTAATACATTGATGAAAATTTCTTTAAAGCTTCCAAATATACTCAAAACAGTGTGAATTTATTTTGAATTGTCGAAATAATATCTAGAAAAGTTTCAGTAATTTTTCCCGAATTTTTTAACTTCAAAGACCCCAAAAAAACCCAAAGAACAAAAAAAATGTGCATATGCGGCCTCGAATCGAGACCAACCCCAAGCCTATGAGCGCCACGTGGCAGGCATGGGCGCAGCGCACCCCACAAGCCACTCAGGACAATAGCACTTCTTGTCTAATATAAGGGTTCTATTCCTTTTGTGTTTGAGTTGTTGTATATTCTTCAATTTTAATTTCTCATTTAATCTATGATTTTATTTGTTTCCCCCAAAATAAAAGTTTATAAATTTTATTTATAAATCTCCAGAAACATTTGTTTGCTAATTTTAACCAAACTTGGTTATTTATCCCCACTTTATATATATATATATATATATATATATATATATATATATATATATATATATATATATATATATATATATATATGGGTAAAAGGGATATGAGCAACTTGCTCATTTAATAAATGAGCAATTGATGAGGTGGCATGCATGTGATACATTGAGTATCTAATCACTTTTAGGATTTCCCAATCACATGCATGCCACCTCATCACTTGCTCATTTACTAAATGAGCAAGTTGCTCATACCCCTTTTCCCCTATATATATATATATATATATATATATATATATATATATATGGGAAAGCTTCGGTTGTGCACTACCTCTAGTGCACACGGCGTGTGCACTAGGCCTTCGGGCGTTCATATTGACGATCTGAACCATTCACGCTGATCTACACATCTAAATTAGTCTAAATACGTAAAATCAAATCATTTGAAATTCATTTGTCCATCCATTGAAGTGTTACAAAATTGTATGGCTGAAAATCATTGTTTTTTATAGTCACGTGATGGATGGACAAATGAATTTCAAATAATTTGATTTTACATATTTAGACTAATTTAGATGTGTAGATAAATGTGAACAGTTCGGATCGTCGATATGAACGCCCGAAGGCCTAGTGCGCACGCCGTGTGCACTAGAGGAGTGCACAACCGAAGCTTTCCCTATATATATATATATATATATATATATATATATATATATATATATATATATATATATAAACATATAACTTGATTTTATTAGCAAACTAACTCTTCTCTTCAAATTAATACCGCTATTTTATATTAATAAACTTCCAAAATTATTGTTTTGCTAATTTTATTCACATTCATGGTGAATTAACTTCAATTTTCTCAAATCAATCTTTTCTTTCTCTTATTGAAATTTTAAATACTAAGATGCAACTAGATAGTCATTCTACCAACATTGATACATCTTTTATTTTGTTCCACTATATCTATTTCTTTCTCCCAAATTGTTCCTCTAATTTTCATTACTATTTATATCTATTTTGTAAACATTTTAACCAATTCGTAAGAGACACAATTCATACAATTTAATCGAATTGATCATATGTGCCTAACAATTCTACACATGCTCTTAATTAGTTTTTTCTCCATCATAATTTACCCATTAATTCATGTTGTTCTCATTAACATACAATGAATTCTACAACTTTCTACTTTTAACAATCTTTTACATGCATCAAATTTAACTTGTATAACACATTAAACTAGCAAAACAATCCACAAAATATCTAGACATGCTCTCTACATTAACTAGAAAGTAAGAAGAGACACCCACCTTATAGAAGAGCAATAGAAACAATTTCCCCTTCAAAAGCTCCAATAAAAAAACACAAAAGCTGAGCCAAAACTCCACCAAAAATCCAACAGCAAGTCCATCCAGAAAGCTGCCTATTACTTTGTTAATATTATTATTTTTGAGTTTTTGAGTTGTTTTTTTGTTGATTTGAGTGGGGTGGGGGTAGTTTATAATGGGAGGGTTTTATTTAATTAAGTAATAGTTAATTTTAATTTAATCCACTAACCTACATGTAACTACCGTTTTCGTTCTTTTCATTTTTCTCCTCTTTTGTAATATTTTTATTTGTAATTGAATGAAATACTTTATTTTCTTGATATTTTAATTAAATTTTGTTCATGGAATTACTCTCATTCTTCTTATTGAGCCATTTTCTTGTTGATCCTATTTTTATTTGATAGTGGGTATTTTATTTGAACCCTATTGTCTTTAATTCCTTCTCTTATTGAACCCAAAACTCAATTACAATTAATTCTTGACCCAAAACCATTATTATTGAATCCTAAACCATTAACCCAACATCCTAATTGCATTGTATAAATACAATCCTATTGCAAACCCTAAAATCACACAATTTGAAACCCTAATCGTAGTCGCTCTCTCTCTCCTCTCTGTTTCTCTCTCTCAAGCCCAAAACTTTCCTACCAAAACCCCTGTGCTCCTTTCCCGACCTTATCCCGACCTCCACCTCCGGTAACCCCCTCCGCCCAGCAGCATCCCCGTCGACGCCCAACCATCGACGCCCCCCAGCCGTCGATCCCTTTTTTGTTTCCTCTCCCGTCAACGGCAGCACTCAAAGCAGTCGACCGCTCCAGTCGCTCCGCCCAGTCCCGCCAGTTTTGTCGTCGAGTTCGCCGCTTGTGATGCCGTCGAACCTCAACCCGTCGACGTCAGCCCCCGCTAACGTTGCCCCCTAGTCTTCACTATTGTTGCCGTTGTCTTCTATTGTTGATGAGTTTCTCTTTTGTGCACATAGCTTGCACGTAGTTCATGAGTTCGTTGCTCTGGGATTCTCATCCCGTTATTCTTGGTATTTAAATTAATCGTCCAAAAGGCAAGTCACTCTCCACTTGAATTGAATCTTGTATCAAATTCAAGTTTTTATTGAAACTCTTGCAAGTAGATCAAATTATTTATCGTATCGTATATTGTTCATCTCTTTTCGTTGAGTATATTGAAGATTTATATGAGCTAACCCAAATATCCTCGACTTCGTGCCACTTTTGACACTAAAGACTGAACCTTTCGTGCACTCATATAGTACCGTTAATAGGATTATGCATATAACCACCTCACAAATAATCTACCATAGTTTTTATTGCTAGATTGTATATTTGAATGATCGATTGATGTTTGGTTGTTGTCAAAATAGTGTATGTGTGTTTTAGTTGTATTTACCATGCTATTACACCCATCATTCTGATTATAAGATTTATTAACTATAGAATTGATACCCATCATGTTTAATCAATTTGTTTCATGAAAATATCCAAAAATCTGTATGTTATTTGTTGTCTGTATTTTGCATGATGTTTTCGACCCAGTAAATGATCTTAAAATAAATAACTTTCTGAAAAAGAGTTGTAGCCCCATGTCTCTAGTTTCCAGAACATCTTGAATCGCTGAATTCCGAGCTGTATAGCAAAAGTTATGATCGTTTTACTACTGCTTTGTTTTTATTTCCAGAATTTCAGATTTATTTATGTTTCATGTTTAATCTATTAAAAGGCTGATTTAATGTTAAAATAATGCTCTGATAATTTCCATAATGTTAGATAACATGTTTAGGAGTCTAAAAAATATTTTTGATAATTTTATTATTGAGTTTTCGCTGATTCTAAAAATAAAATGATGTCTATTTTCTGTTTGAACATATAATCTGTAAAGAATGATGTGTTTGACCTAGCTACTGTTGTCAGATTTTTTATTTAAATATGTGTTGGAATCGTGTGGAAGTTTGGTTTCAGAATTTCTAACGATTTTAGTTTTCTGTAGCAGCGAGAAATTCAATTTTTGTACAGACAACTCTTACTGTCCAGAATTTTATATTCCAAATTTTAATAGATTAATTGTTCCTATATCATAGTATTGCTTGAATTAAAGTGTGTATGTTGCATTGCATGATCCTAATGTCTTATTGTCATCATTCTAATCGTCCTATACAAGTTATCATCTTATTGTTCCTCTATTGATACTATTGTTCATCTCATGTCTCAAATTGCATATTGTATTGTTGCATTGATAAAATAATTAACAAGCCGGGGTTTAAGAGATTGACTTGAGTAGTGAATAATATGGTGACTATGTCAGCCACTGTTTTATCGATTGATTGTAGATACAATACCCCAATCTTTCGTGTATCATATTGGTATATCGTATCAGTGTATCATTTCAATGAATCTTTATAATGTATTGTACAACAATATTGTTATCATATCAGTGATTATCGTACCGACATATGATCTATAGAATTCACCACTATAGTCTAAACGAAATTGATTGTATGTATCGAACCTATGGTATGGAACATATGGGACACAGTAGTACGTGCATTAGTTAGGATTAAAAATGATTAATAAAATTAAGAATTGACACAACATCGACATTGCATATTGTACATCATTGTTCCTAATGAAATCGAATATTGTTTAAGTATTATTGACATCAATTAATGAACCATTGTTTATAACCATTACATCGATTATCATGATATTGATTATTGCTATTGTCTCATGTTATTGATTCCTATTAATCCATTGAATTCATTGTTATATTGTTATTCTATTGTTCCTTACTTTCTCTACTTGCTATCCATGACTTGCTCTAAGGACAATTTTTCTCCTCTTTTCAGATGAAGTGTTCACAGGTAACGAAGAAGAATTACCTGCTGAAATTGGAGAATTAACTTTCTGAAGATTTAATGCTTTCTAGTTGCTTATTATTTTATTGAACTTAATGTATTGAGACTCGTTATTATTGTGTTTGGATTTATTATTGTATTGGGCTTATGACCCAGATTTAATTATTTGTTTCCAGACGTTGGATTATTGTATTTGGTTATTTCGTATTGCGTTATTCCAAATATTATTATTCATGAGATTATCATTATTGCCTGCGTAATTGTTTTGTATTGTTATTATTATTGAGTTGATCGGATAAACAGCTTATGGGTGACGTTAGTCATTCGCTGGGCCAATATCACGTGCTCGTGTTCCGTATTTTTGGAAAGCGGGGCGTGACACTATAACTACCCACTAAACAAAGCCCGCTCATCCCATTAACAGCCGGTTGTTCTCTTTTTGGGGTGTGCACATTGCACGTGTGCACGTGCACGTGCTTTGTGTACACCTCACATAATCTATTATTTTTATTTTTAAATTAAAACATATGTCTATATATATAGTATGCATATAAAATTAGTTAATTAAAAATTACAGTTTTCATGTATGAATAAAATAGACACACATACTTCATAAATTTTATTTTGAGAGAGAATGCAACTAATTCATGCACTGCAAACACGTGCGTCGCACGTAAAAATAAATATTCAAATATGAAATCAATTTTATCAACAGAAAAATGTTTATAACTAATTGAAATACAACATATGAAAAATATATTTCATTATACATATGTAATTAATACATAGATAGAAAACACGTGCATCGCACGTATAAAATATTTTTAATCAAAATAAGAGAAAAATAAAAATTCAATTTATAAAACAGATTCGAACAATTATAAAATAAATAATTGAATCACATACAAAATATCTAGCATAACGGTGGAATATACGTAATCGACACATTCCTCGATAACACGTGCAATGCACGTAAAAACACAAAGATTGAATTTAATATTTGAGTTGGCTCAAATGGGATAAAAATAAATTTTGAGAATACTAAAATCCATAAATAGTCAAAATACAAAATACGTAGTGAATCACGTTACAGATATTACCCATAACGGCAAAAAATACACGTGCATAGCACAAGGGACAAAATTATCATAACTCAATTTTGCGGAGTGTTACACTGAACATTGTCTTCTTCTTTCACTATGACGACACTCAGAGCTTGCTCCGAAGTGGCCAAGTGGAGGTTTGAAGAAGGTGAGACACTTTTCTCCATATTTGAAGAGGAATCGCCTGATTGCTGCAAGGCGCCTAGTAAACCTCTGGACTTCTTTAACATTGGTCGAACGCATAATGTCGAGGATGGCATGGATTTTCTCTGGGTTGGCTTCTATGCCCCTCTGGCTTACCATGAAGCCCAAGAATTTTACCGAGTACGCGCAGAAGGAGCACTTCGAGGGGTTTAATCTCATGTTTTGCTTCCTCAGGATGCTGAAGGCCTCTTCAAGATCTTTGACATGATCCTCTTTTCCGAGGCTCTTGATAACATATCATCAACGTAGACCTCCATATATTAACCTATTTGTGCTTTGAACACTTTATTGACCAGATGATGTGTCCTGCCCCGTTTCCCAAAAATATGGAATGTAAGCACGTGACACGGCCCAGCGAATGACTTGCATCATCCATAGGCTGTTATTGATCCAACTCAACAATATAAACAAGAAATAAAACAACCATGCATACAATGAAAGAATAATCACATAAATAACAATATTGAAAATTAAGCATAAGAATAACCAACATCAAAATAACCCAATGTCTGGAAATTTAACAAACAATATTCGGGTCGAAGCCCACAATACAAAGAAACAACATTTGTTCAATTTTATTAGAGTTCTCAAATAAAGCAACATTTATTTAAGCGGCGCAGCAAAACATCACCTTCACCATTGTTGCTCCCCTAGCCCGTCAGATAAATCTCCTTGATTATCTGTAAGCTGTTCATCTAAAGAGAGAAAAAAGTCCTTAGAGCAAGTCGTGGACATGCAAGTAGAGAAACAGAGAAACAATGACAATGGCGGTATAGCAATGAATTTAATGAACGATGAAATCAATAATATCGAACAGTGGCAGTACGATAGTAATACAATATGAAATGACGACGGTTTATAATGATAACGATAAACAATAACAATAATGGTAACAATAACGATAATACTGTTCAATAGAGATGACAATATGCAATGACAATGTGATGAAGGTCTTAAGTCTATTATTCATTTTTAATCCTAGCTAATGCACATACTACTGTGTCCCATGTGTGCCATACCACAGGTTCGATGTATACAATCAATTTTGTTTAGACTAAGGTGGTAGATTCTATAGTTCATATACTCGCACGATAACAATAGCAATTTCTTGCACAATAACGATAACAATAGTCGACATGATAGGTCCTCAAACAATACACGATGAATTGGGATACTGTAGTCAGTAATCCATCAATAAACCGATAGCACTAGCTGACACAATATTTTGGGAACAAAGCCCACAATACCGAGTACAATCATTATATTAACAACTACCCTTGTCAACCCTTCACCCCGGCTTGATATTCTTTATTCAATTAACATACAATAATGTGATTAATAAGGGACACTAGAAAGGTGACAAAATAATCCTAAGATCATGCAATAAACTCTATACCATTAAATACACCAAATATAACATTATAGATTCAATTATATATTATTAAAAATAAGAACCCAATTCTGGACAGCAGTAGGTTGCTATACCAAAATCAGAATTTCCGTTACTACAGAATAGAAAATGCGGATCCGTCAGAAGTTCTTGAAACTAGACTCCTGCCCGGTTCCAACGCATATTTAAAGTCTACATTCCGACAACAGTAGCTAGGTGAAATTCAGTATTCTTTACAAGATTTTAGTTTCTGGCTGATTATCGATGTTGACTAATTTCAGTTGTAAGGGCAGTAAATTATCATTGTAAAAATCAGTAAAAATAACTTTTATCACCCTAAGCATGTTATCTACTAATCTGATATTTATCATGGTCATATTTGATTATTAGTTCACTTAATTCATCAGCCTAGCATGGTGTAGTACATTAATTTGAAATTACAGCGCAGCAGTAGCAAAAGGGTCATAACTCAGGCAATACAAGTCGAAATTCAAAAATTCTGCATGTTATTAACAACTAGACACTTAGGGCTACGTTTCATATTCAAAAAGTGACTGATTTTAATGAGATTATCTAGGTAGAAACAGCACGACAAAATTCAGGTTGGCGTAAATTTCCAGGGTGTCAACATATTCTTTTTGAATAAAACGTTTAAAATGTTAAGAACGACGAATTGGGGTTTAACAATCATAAATTACAGCAAGTCATTCCTATGTGAACATGGTATTAAGATATATAGTGTCCATAACTCTACTAATTATAATCAACTAATTTATCATTATCAATCACATGAACAATCAACCCTAATATACAATCTACCATAGTTGTTTATAATGTCATGAGATGAAATCTAACAATAATTCCCTATTCTTATATTCAATAACTAACTACATGAGTGCATGTAAGATCTCTATACATTAAAGGCAAAAAGACGGCATGAAGTAAAGACTAGCACTTGGATTCGCTCGTGTAAATCCGTGGTATCCCAACAATAGATGACAATAACAATATACGATATTTGATATGGATCTACTTGCGGAATTCAATAAATGATATCGAACATGATACAATACAATTCGAGTAAGATGACTTGCCTTTGATGACGATTAGTTTAATCCGAATAAGCGAAGAATAGCGGGATCGAAATCTCGGCGACGATCTAAAGCATGTGCGAGCCCGTGCAAATCAGCAAAACAACAAGCCAAGCACACAACGGCAAACAGGATCCCAACAGCAAAACACCACACAGCAAAATAGCAACCCAACTCTTCTCTCCTCTACCCGAACAGCAAACAGCACAGACTGATCCCCTATGCCAGAACACCAAACAGCATTTTCAACCACTGGTTATCCTCCTCCTTCCTTACTTCGACGAGAGAGAGAGAGAGAGAGGAGGGAGAAAAGAGCGACAGCAATGACTGGGATGCCGATGTTGGCAGCGGTGAGGGCGATAGGCGGCAGCGCTGTGGTCGAGAAGCGATGCGACCGCGAAGGACGGCGGCAACGGGCGGAGCTCTGTTTCATTTCGAAACAAGGGAAAGGAGAGGGTAACGATGGCGGGGTGGTTGCGGAGCAGGGGTTGATGGGTTCTAAATTGGTGGCGAGGGTGGTCGTCGAGGAGATGGGTTTGAGAGGGAGACAATGGTGACGATGGGTTTGGATGTGCAGGTTGATGATGGCAGGGTGGTCGGGATCAGGGAGAGCAGGGTGATGGATGGTCTCTCGCTGGTGTTCGACGGAGGAGAGGAAGGAGGCGGATGAAGACGGTAGGGAATGGACGGAGCTCGAGATGGGTGTGGGGCAGCAAGCGTGAGAGGAAGCGGAGAGAGATGAGAGACGAGGGGGAATGAACAGGAGAGGGGGGTTTCAACAGTAGGTCGGGGGGTTGCACAGTAAGGGGATTAGGGTTAGGGGCAATAGCGGCTGCTCTATTTTTGGGGTATTAAGTTAGTAATTGATTGAAACAGTAATAGGGAGAGATTTTGGGGCTGAATATTTGGGATTGAATTTTCAAATTTTGGGGGTTACAGATTGTAGGGAGTGATTAGGAGGGATCTTTAGGATTTGACTGTTAGGAAGAATTTAGGAGTTGTCTTGGGTTAGTGGGTTTTGGGTACAAGATCCAAAGAAGGTGGATATTGGGCTTTGGGCACAAAATGGGTCAAATAGGAGGAAAATTCACAACCCAAAAGACGAAGGCAAATTATGAAATTAAATCTGAATTAGGAATACAAAGAATAGATTTAAATAATCAACTGAGATCAGGAATAAATTATGAATAACATTATGATTAATATTGCTCAATACAATAATAAGACAAAAAGAAATGAAATAGAATTACAATGGAGATTACAATTGGGATCAATAACAAAAGGGGGAAAATGAAAACGGGAGTTAGATGATGGCAGGTGGTACCCGCATTTTTCAGTCTTAACGACATGACTCCGTAGCAATAGAGTCAGTGGTCAGTGATGAAGGAAGTATTAGGAATGTCTGGAGGAAACATCCGAATTTGGTTGTACCTTGAGAATGCATCCAAGAAGCTAAGAAGTTCATGTCCGAACATGCCGTCTATCAGGGTGTTGATGCTTAGGAGCGGAAACGGATCCTCTAGACATTCCTTGTTAAGATCCGTGAAGTCTATACATATCTGCATCTTGCCACTAGACTTCTTGACAATTACTACATTGGCCATTCATTCGGGGTAGCTGACCTCCTAATGAAGTGAGCATCAAGGAGCTTGTTGACCTCCTCCTTCATGGCTTGTTGCCTATTTAAGGCAAATTTCTGGTGCTTATGCTGCACCGGCTTTGACATCGGGGTTGATTCTTAGTTTATGCATTATCAACTCTTCTGAAATGTCGGGCATATCGGAAGCTGTCTAGGCAAAGAGGTATCGATTTCTCCGGATGCAATTGATGATCCTCTCCTTGAGCTGGGGAGGGAGGACCTTGCTCACGTGGAACTTCTTCGTCTTGTCTTCCTCTGAGAATGAGACTTCATCTAAGTCGTCGATAGGTTCAGAGTTGATTAGGCTCATTTCCAAGGGGAGCTTTACTGCATCATGGAGGAGTACCGTGCCCATCGCTATGGTGGTGTAGCATGCTCAGGCTTCCTTTTGGCTACCCCTGACAACTCTAACCCCAGCTATTGTAGGTAGCTTCATTTTCATATGATAGGTCAAGGCAACAGCTTGGAGAGATGCTAATCCGCGGCGTCCGAAGATAGCGTTGTAGGTGGCCTTGACATTGACCACCATAAAGTCCATCGGCTCGGTCCGGATCGTAGAGGCATTCTCTTCTTTCACATCGAGGTCTTCCTTATGTTGTATGTTGTTGAGGGCATGCCGAAGGTCCGAATGTGCATATGGTCTCACCTTATGACCTGCAGATAGAGAGGCAATGTGGATAGAACCTTAGCCCTCGGGAGGGCGTGAACCTATCTGGGGTCTTGAATGTTACCTTTGAGACCCTTGAGTTACAAAGCTGTTGAGGGATAGGTGTATCAGTGGAGGGGTGGCGGATCTGCTTGGCAACTTGGGGTTGTGGTCCTCTTTGCTTTCGAGCCATGGTCAGAAGTTGCTTCTGACTTTGGGGTCTGACCGGAGGGCTGGATCTAAGCTTTCCCACAGACGGTGCCAATCTGATGCTGCTATTTTTGGTGTGGGAGCAACAAGAAATGAGTTCTTTGATGATTAGGGAAGCTTATATCTCACCCATTGAGCATATCTGATATGAAGCTGATTTTTGTGGTTGGATTTGGAATGTGTGGCTAAGATACCGCCAAAAACTTGCAAAAAATCTTGAAACACTAGGAGTTTTCCTAGGGACAAGCCCCTCGATGACCAAGTCAGTAACTGAGCAGTGTCAACTGGGTTTTAGTGGACAAAGATTCATTACCTGGTAATGGAGGCGGAGGGGCTGTATTTATAGGTCTGAGGTGGAGCAGTTATGGGAAGCTTTCCTAATTAATTCGGAAGAGTTCTCTAATCAAGGGATCCAATCAGTTAGTATTTTCCTATTTTGGGTGATTTAATTGTCAGCCATAATTGGCTGGTCAATCTCCCCTAATTGGGCTGCGAATCAGCCTCACTCATGGGTTGAGCCGAGATGGTGGACATGTTCTAGTTGTGAGCCTGTAGCAGTTGTGAAATTACTATTTCTACCTTATCAACACCGAGATTCGTGCAGGAATCGTACAGCTCCGATTAGCTGTAATTTTTACCTATATCATCAGGTTTAGTCTTATTTGAACTATTTATTTTTATAATTGATTTAGCCCTTATGAACTATACATTGAGTGATTCAACGTTTCTTTTGAAGGTTGTTATTATCCACTCGACTTTATTTTGAAATGATGAGATAATCCGATATTGCTTTATATATTGAGAATATATAAAGAAATTGTTGGATACATTGGTATATTTTAACTATATGCATAATATTATTTATAATAGTGTAAATTGTGAAAAAACACCCCTAATCTATAGGGTCAAAGCAATAAACCCCTTAAATTATCGGCCAACGCGATAAACTCTCCCAACTACGAATCGCAGTCAACAGCAATACGAAAACCCTAAAAAATTATGTGAAATGTCTAAATTGCTTCAAAATATATATATAAATCCATATCAAAAATCTAAATCCTAAAAAAACCCAAAAATTTTCATTGTCTCTCTCTCCCAAAATCAGTCTTTTTTCCAAATCTAAATCTAAATCTAAAAACCAAATCCTCTCTCTCTCTCTCTCTCTCTCTCTCTCTCTTCTCCAAATCCAATCCAAATTTCAAATTTCAAAATCCAAATTCAAATCCAAATAAAAATCCTAGTCCAAACAATATGCCTCCTCATCACTACCACCACCACTGCCGTCTTCATCTCCATCATCATCAAAACTAATGCTTCTTTTTAAAAAAAAATCATTCTTGCTTTGGTTGATGAATCAATAGAATGGTATTGAATGAGTTGTTTGGAGTAGGAGAAGATGAGGAATAAGATGATGAAGTAGGTGAAGATGAAAGCAAGATGATGATGAAGGTCGGGATGGAGGCCGATTGTAACTACCGTTTTTGTTCTTTTCATTTTTTTCCTTCAATGTAATATTTTATTTGCACTTGAATAAAATACTCTATTTTCCTTGATCATCTTAATTAATTTTGTTCATGAATTTCTCTTGTTCTTCTTGTTGAGCTACTTTCTTGTTGATCTCATTTTTGTTTGATTGTGAGTATTTTATTTGAACCATGTTGTCTTCGATTCAATCTCATATTGAACGCAAAACCCAATTGCAATTATTTCTAGACCCAAACCCATTATTATTGGATCCTAGTCTATTAACCAACAACCTAATTGCACTCTATAAATAATACCCTATTGCAAATCCTAAAAAAATAAAAACTCTAACCCTAGCCGTCTCTCTCTCTCCCTGTTTTTCTCTCCCCGTCAGAACCAAACCCCGACCCTCCTCTCTGTGAACCTCCGATCACCCAGTTGGAAACCCCCCTCCGGCGACCCAACTCCCTTCGTCGCCAACCACAGTGCCACCTCCGCCCTACACCAGCAGACCCCCGACGCCCATGCTGCTCCCCTGTCCCTCTTCTGACTGCAGTACGCCGCCAAGCCCCATCTCCAATCGACGCTGCACTCCCGACGCCGTCATTCCAACCCGTCGCCTCCGGCGCCGATAGCAACCTTGCTATCGTTGCTCTTTGTTGTTGCCATTACTGTCTCTTTACTGTGATTGGATTCTTGTGCACGTATCATTACAGTTCGTGTTCATTGCCTTGGGATTCTCATCCCGTTATTCGTTGGTATTCGAATTAATCGTCCATAAGGCGAGTCACTTTCCTTTTGAATTGAATATTGCATCAAATTCAAGTTTTTATTGAAATTCTTACAATATATCCAATTGTTCATCATATCGTATATTGTTCTTTCTCTTCCGTTGAGTATATTTAGGGTTTACACGAACTAACCCAAATATCCTCGACTTTGTGCCTTGGTTGACTCTAAAGATCGAATCTTTTATGCATTCATATAGTATTGGAAATAGAAGTTGTTCATACAATCATCACACAAAGATACAATCATAGAATTAAATACTAGGTTGATTACTTGAATAATTGATTGACGAATTGTGTGGTTAATCTAGTGTATATGTGTGTATTCTTAATGATGTTTACCATGCTATTATACCTACCATGCTGATTATGAAGTTTATTGACTAATTGAAGTGGAACGGATCATGTTAAATCACTTTATTTCATGAAAAATATCGAAAACCTGTCTGTTACTTGTCGTCTAGATTTTTCCTATCATTTTCGACCCAGTAAATGATCTCAAAATAAATAACTTTCTGAATAAGAGTTGTAGCCCTATGTCTCTAGTTTCCATAACATCTAAGATCTTTAAATTCCGAGTTGTATTACAAAAGTTATGGTATTTTACTACTGCTGTGTTTTATTTTCAAAATTTCAGATTCATGTATGTTTTCATGTTTAAACTATCAAAAGCCAAATCAATGTTAGAATAATGCTCTAATAATTTCCAGGATGATACTTAATATGTTAGGAGTATAAAGAATATTTTTGATGAATTTATAATTGAGTTTTCGCTGATTCTAAGGATATAACAACTTAATGTCGATTTTCTGTTTGAACATGTAATATGTAAATAATAATGTATTTGACCTAGCTACTATTGTCGGATTTTGTATTTTAAATATGCGTTAGAATCTTGTGGAAGTCTAGTTTCTAGAACTTCTGACGGGTTCAATTTTCAATTTCTGTAGCAGCGGGAAATTCAATTTTAGTACAGGGATCTCTTGCTATCCAGAATTGAATTTTCCAGTTTTTTTCTTAAATAAATTATTCCTATATCATTGTATTGTATGAATTTAAGTATATATGTTGTATTGCATGATTCCAATGTCCTATTTGTTAACTCTTAGTTTGGTGTGCACAAATCGTGCTCATTAATACTAATAAGTTTAAAGTTAGTTGTTTAGATATTCAGGATCAAATAATATCAACAAGAGATCCAAGAGAGATTCAAGAATATTCAAGTAGGGAAAGTAATAAAGAAAAGATTGCAAATACAAGCAAAAGATAAAGATATTCAAAAAGAATTCATGATTAATTGGTCTCCAAGAAAGCTATCAAGACCTGAGTTTTCTTTCTATTTTCGTGAGATTTTAATTGTATAAGATTGATTAAAGATTGATTAGTTTATGGTAAGAAAACATGGTGGATTCGGAATATACAACGCGATACCGGTCGACCGTACTTCATGTCGGTCGACCGCATCGCATTCGACCTGCAACCTTGAGTTGCTTGAAAAGCGGTCGACCTTTCACCTCTCTACTTTATGTCAGAGAGCTGAACGGTCGACTGCACCAATCTGTCGGTCGACCGCACTTTGCGCTGTGTATTCTTGGAATGTATCATTTCTATTTTTTATCGATACACTTCCTCTTCTATTTATATTGGACGAATCCATTGAGTATTCTTAACCTATTACTTCTGAGAAAAATATTCTGAACTAATCTTTCAATAATCAATCCAAGTGTGAGCGATAATTTTTTTGTATTCTTCAGTCAGGATCATTAACGGTCTTAAGTTTTAGTTTTTCTTTCTTTTCCACTTCGATGAGATTGACGGGACTTGTACTGGAAGTCCTGTAGGTGTAATAGGTCTCTCAGCCTGAATTCGAGAATCACTGTACAAAGAGTTTTAAGTATAGTGGAACGCTTGTGGTAGAAAATTACTACAAGTAGATGGTGTGAACGTAGACCTGGGGGTCGAACCACGTTATATAGCGTCTGTGTTTGCTACTCTTAACTCTTTTATTTACTTTGTACTTTACTTTATTAATTTTTAATTCCGCTCAATCACCCTATTGAACCCCCCCCCCCCCTCCCCCCGTCCCCCTTAGGGTGATTTACAGTGGTATCAGAGCGAGGTGCTTATCAAAAAGCTTAAAAACTTAAGCAAAATGTCCAATGGCCGAAATCCCTCCTCCCCAAAACTTGTACTCATTGGAGCTTTTCGTCTCAAATGGGACAAGTCTTACACGCTCACCAGTTTTTGATGGAAAATGATATGACGTCTGGAAAGTTCGTATGTCTCATTTTTTACAGATGCTTGGAGAAGAAGCATGGAACGTGTGCATCAATAAAATAGATATTCCAGTTAGCAAAGGGAAGACATCATTCACAAAAGCAGAGTTAGCCCTCAAGACAGCAAATTCCAAAGCCATGACGGCTCTCTATGCAAGGTTGAACAATGAAGAACTAATGCGATGTGGGCGAAACTGTAATACTGCATACGAGATCTGGAACAACATGTTGAAGCGACATGAGGGAGCCGCTTCTGAGGTAAAAGCTAAAGTTAATTTATGTTTCTATAAGTTTGATGTGTTTCACATGTTGCCAGCAGAAAATGTGGATCAAATGCTCGCCCGCTTCAATATCATTGTCTACGAACTTGAGAGCTTAGGTAAGGAGCTAGATGATGACCGAAAGGTCGGAAAGCTCATAAGTTGTCTCACACCAGAATGAGATGTAAAGGCCGCTGCAATGAGGGAGACTCTTGAAGAGAAGGAATTCGACTACTACACATTTTAAGAAAAGCTAAAGACTTACGAGATGGAAATGACGGAAACAAAAAGATACAAAAAAAAACATTGGGATTGAACCAAAGACCGAAGAGAAAACCATTGCACTGAAAGCAGAAAATTCCCGACCATCAAAAACAGATTCAGACCGTGAGGAGTCAGACAAGGACATTGCTCCGTTGACAAAACAATTTTGTAAGTACCTCAAACATAAAAAATATGTCAGGTATCAAGGAGAAAAGGAGAAGGATAAAGATGGTGTGTTATAAGCGCAAGAAGCCTGGACACATTCGTGCAAATTACCCCGTCTCACAAGACAGGAACAGGGACTACTACTACTCAAATTCAAGTCTGAAAAAGAAGGCACTAAAGGCAACACAGTTAGACTCCGATTCAAGCGAGGGAGAGCAAGGCTACGATGACGTCGGCTTCATGGCTCTTGGGAATGATGAGGTGCAATCACCATCCTTAGAAGAGGCTATCGAAGAACCCATTTATGATGAGCTAGTAGACATGTGTAATAGTTTGAAAGACTATGCTAAGAAATTAAGTCGTGAACTTAGGCAATATAAACAAATTTCAAATGATACCCATGACTCTTGTATTACAAAAAATCAAAAACTGAAAAATAAGAATACTTTGATCTTGAAAAAATTTGAGTCATTTAGAAAAGATCATGATGTATTGTTAGAGGAAAATGAAATATTAAAACAACAAATTCGATAATCTTTAGCAACACATAATGATCACTTAAGAGAAATTCATGAGAAATCTGTTTATATCGCCAAACTCACAGATGATTTAAAAGAATGTAAAAAATAAATTTAATGAGGTAGTGGAAGGATGTAATGAAGCTCTTGAACAAAATAGGATTCTTGATGCTACAGTAGACACTCTACGTTGGAACACAAAAGACGATAAGATGACTGGGAAAAGATTATGTAAAAGAGTAACTGAGCTTGAAAAAATTGTTGAAAAATATGAAGGATCCAGTTACCTTATTACAAAAAATTTAAGATCTTATCATGATAATCGATGGCTTGGTTACAAAAAGCCAATACACCATCAAAAATGTAAATTATCATGTCATACACACTTGCACAATCTCCAACATAATCATAAACCAACCCAAAGCTATGCAAGTGTGCATGACTCAAGACATAGTCGTATCATATGTCATTACTGCTGTACATGAGGTCATATTTCATATAACTGTTCATTAAAAAGGAATACTAATTTTGTGTGGATAAGAAAGGATGAAAATACAGGTTCAAAACAAACTTGGGCACGCAAAATTATACCTACTAATCTTGATGTAGGTACCTCAGCGTATCAAGACTAGAGATCGGTGGTACCTTGATAGTGGATGCTCAAATCATATGACAGGTGACAGCAGATACTTTACATCACTATCAAGAGAAAGAGGGAAGAACATTATCTTTGGAGATAATAGCACTGGTCAAACCATTGGTAAAGAAAAAATAAACTTTGGTTCCTCATGCTCTATTGAGGATGTTCTATTGGTAAGAGGTTTGATACATAATCTAATTAGTGTCAGTCAATTATGTGATAAATGTTACACCGTTACTTTTGACAAAAATACATGCACTGTTCTAGATAACGATAAATCTTATTTACTTCTCGCTAATAGATGTAACAATGTTTATGTTATAAATTATAATGAATTAGCACAGGAAAATATGAGGTGCTTTTTTGTAAGAAATGATGATGGTTGGTTATGGCATAGAAGATTTGGACACACGGCCATTGACAATCTCAACGAACTTTTAACCAAGGAGCTTGTAAGGGGGATCCCTAAAATCAAATTTGAGAAAAACAAATCGTGTGAGTCGTGCCAATTTGGTAAGCAAACTAAAAGTCCTCCCAAACCCAAGAAAATGGTATCAATTTCTAGACCCCTTGAACTCTTGCACATGGATCTTTTTTGACCATCTTCGACATGTAGTAATGGAGGTGCACGATATGCTTTTGTAATTGTTGATGATTATAGTAGATTTACTTGGGTTGCCTTTTTGCCAAAAAAGGATGACACTTCGTATGTATTTCAAAAATTCTGTCGAAAAGTGGAAAATGCGAAAAGCCTCACCATTATCACTATTCATAGTGATCATGGTGAAGAATTTCAAAATGAACTCTTCACCTCATTTTGTGACTAAAAGGGAATAAAACATGAGTTCCCTAGTCCTCGCACTCCCCAACAAAATGGGGTTGAAAAAATCGATCTCTTCAAGAAATGACCCGAACCATGCTTAGTGAAAAAAATTTACCTAAATCATTTTTGGCGGAGGCTGTCAATACAGCAATTTATACAATTAACCAAGTAATCATTAGAAAATATCTTGAGAAAACTCCTTTTGAACTATATTATGGCAAAATTCCCAACTTAAGTTACTTTCGCGTCTTCGGATGTAAAGTGTTTATTTTAAATACTCTCGATAATTTGGGAAAATTTGATCATAAAAGTGATGAAGGTGTCTTCTTAGAATATTCTCTTAGTAGCAAAGCATATCGTGCATTTAATAAAAGAAGATGCACAGTTCAGGAATCTATTGATGTTATTTTTGATGAAAATAATCCCTACACCAAAAAAATATTGCATGTTGTTGATGATAAGACAGGTGTTCGGGTTTAAAAGAAACAGGTTCACATTGAAGAAGACGCCCCTGCATGGAAAACTATGTCTAGCCTTCCACCAACTCTTATACGAAGCGACATGTCAAAAGGGTAACTACTCGCACACAAGCTCAAAATTTCATGTGTTTTTCCGCATTCGTTTCCATACTTGTACCTAAGAACATTAAGAGGGTCTTGCAAGATAATGACTGGATCATTTCCGTGCAAGAAGAACTTAATCAATTCGAAAGGAATCAAGTATGGAGACTTGTTCCTAGACCTCATAATAGAACTATACTTAGAATTAAGTGGGTGTTTAAGAACAAGTTAGATGAATCCGGATCAATAACTAGAAGTAAGGTCCGTCTTGTTGCACAAGATTATAATCAACAACAAGGTGTAGATTTTGATGAAACTTTTGCACCTGTTGCACGGCTTGAAGTCATTCGTATTTTACTTGCATTTGCTGTTTATATGGACTTTACTCTCTTTCAAATGGATGTTAAAAGTGCATTTTTAAATGGTTTTATTTCGGAAGAAGTTTATGTTGCACAACCACTAGGATTCACTGATCCCACACACCCAAACCATATATTTCGTCTTGATAAAGCATTGTATGGTTTGAAGCAAGCTCCTCGTGCTTGGCATGAACGACTAAGTTCATTTCTACTTCACATAGGTTTTTCTAAAGGAAAAGTAGATACTACACTATTTATAAAACATGTTTCTAAAGATATTTTAATCGTTCAAATATATGTTGATGATATTATATTTAGATCCACTAATGAAAATCTTTGCAAGGAATTCTGAAAGCAAATGCAGGAAGAATTCGAAATGAGTATGATGGGAGAACTAAATTATTTTCTTGGGCTTCAAATACAACAAAGAAAGGATGGTATCTTTATAAATCAATCCAAGTATGCAAAGAAATTAGTAAAAAAGCTTGGACTTAAAACTGCAAATGCTTACAAAACACCTATGGCCACTACCACCAAGCTTTCAAAAGATGAGTCTGGTAATAATGTTGATATCTCGACTTATCGAGGTATGATTGGTAGTTTACTTTATATTACTGCATCTCGTCCTGACATTATGTTTAGTGTTTGTTTATGCGCACATTTTCGATCGTGTCCCAAAGAATCACATTTGGTTATCGTTAAGCGTATCATTCGATATCTCAAAGGCACACCAAATACTGGACTTTGGTATCCGAAAAATAGAAATTTCTCTTGTAGGATATTCTGATGCAGATTATGCCGGTAGCTTGACCGATAGAAAGAGCACTAGCAGTACATGTCACTTCTTGGGCAACTGCATTGTCTCGTGGGCATCCAAGAAGCAAAACTCTGTAACTCTCTCTGTTGCTGAAGCTAAATATATCGCAGCAGGAACTTGTGCGTAGGTATTATGGATGAAATATACTCTCAAAGATTACAAGGTATTTTTTTATCATCTATATAATAAAACACAAAGAAAGCTACCAAGTGGCTCCCCTTCAATCCCCAAAAAATTAAAGGCCCAGATCTAACCTCACAAAACACTTCCCCCCCCCCCCCTCCAAAAAAAAGTTTCCCCCCAAAACTCAAATTCAAATCCCCCCCTCCCCAAATAACTCATTTATTTATTTAATTATCTCTCTCTCTCTCTCTCTCTCTCTCTCTCTCTCTCTCTCCATATATATATATATATATATATATATATATATATATATATATATATATATATATATTATATATGGAAATTTATAATTATTTTTCACCATATACTAATGGAAATATGGACTTTTATTTACGACTAATTATTGTCATACTATTCAAACTTCAGCTACATAATTGTTGATTTACTGTTTACAAGGCTTTTCATATGCTGTATCGTTCTGAAGACGTGCCGTAAGCACGTGGCCACGGGCAAATCTAGTATTCCAATAAAATGTGACAACCCTAGCACTATTCATATGACCAATAATTCTGACCAATACAGTCGCACAAAACACATTGATATTAGGTATCATTTTATTAAAGATCACTTTCAAAATTGGGATATTTTACTTGAATATATTTCTACTGATTCGCAACTTGCTGATATTTTTACCAAACCTTTAGATGAAAAACTTTTTTATTTCTTGAGAGGAGAATTAAATGTTATTGACTTTTTAGCCTGAAAAAAATTTGCATGTCGGTCGACTGTACAGTCGACCAGCACAGTCTCGGTTTTGGTTGTTTCTCGTTTTCACTAGGTTTTAACATTTGCGGTCGACCGTACCGTCGACCAGTCCGTCCTCTGTGATTTTCGTTGGTTTTGTAGTCGACCATGCGGTCAACCAGTCTGCTCTCGGAAAAAAAAAATTAATCGTCGCTTTTGCGGTCGACCGTACGGTCGATCAGTCTCCTCTCTGTTCTTCGTTAAAAAAAAATTACAAAAAACCCTCTTTATTTGTTATATATGATTCTTGAAATTCAATTTTAATGCATTATACTTGTATTAGGGGAGGATCTCGAATCTATGATATTATGAAGAGCTCTCACTGTATAGCAAAGAGTCTCGCTATCAATGGTATTATATAAGAAGATTCTCTTCCACTCTTTTACATTAACATTCTTCCTTTTCAAACTTTATCCCTCCTGTCTATTTTGATTAATTAATTTTTTTTAACGTGCTTTCAATGGAATATCTTATTCACTTTTCTTCTACTTGATCTCACTTGGTGTGTTCCAAAAAGGGGGAGAATGTTTTATTGGAATGTTTTCAAATAAAGTCTAAATTATTCATGAAATGTTTTCACATGCTTTACAATGATTCTATGAATGTTTTCAACTACAAATATGTGTTTTCAACTACAAATATGTTTTCAAAAGTTTTACACTAATCATATATGTTATAGTTCCGTATAACATGTGGCATTGAATTAAGGGGGAGTATTTACATCCCTCTTAACAGCTCTTACTTATAGAAATCTGTGTTACAGGATATACTAAATTAAGGGGAGAGTATTTATGCGGCATATTTTAATTTTCGAACATTCTAGCATGTTTTGTTCAAACTAAAAGGGGGAGATTGTTGACTCTTAGTTTGGTGTGCACAAAACATGCTCATTAATACTAATAAGTTTAAAGTTAGTTGTTCAAATTTTCAGGATCAAATAATATCAACAAGAGATCCAAGAGAGATTCAAGAATATTCAAGCAAGGAAAATAATAAAGAAAGATTGCAAATACAAGCAAAAAAGGAAGATATTCAAAAAGAGTTCATGATTAATTGGTCTCCAAAAAAGCTATCAAGACCTAAGTTTTCTTTCTATTTTCGTAAGATTTTAATTGTATAAGATTGATTAAAAATTGATTAGTTTATGGTAAGAAAACAGGGTACACTCGGAATATACAGCGCGATACCGGTCGACCGTACTTCATGCCGGTCGGCCGCATCGCAGTCGATCGCAACCTTGAGTTGCTTGAAAAGCGGTCGACCTTTCACCTCTCTACTTTACGTCAGAGAGCTGAACGATCGACCGCACCAATATGTCGGTCGACCGAACTTTGCGCTGTGTGTATTCATGGAATGTATCGTTTCTATTTTTTATCTATACACTTCCTCGTCTATTTATATTGGATGAATCCACTGAGTATTCTTAACCTATTACTTCTGAGAAAAATATTCTGAACTAATCTTTCAATAATTAATCCGAGTGTGAGCGATAATTTTTCTGTATTCTTCAGTAAGGATCATTAACACTCTTGAGGTTTAATTTTTCTTTCTTTTCCACTTCGATGAGATTGACAGGACTTGTATTGAAAGTCCTGTGGGTGTAATAGGTCTCTCGGCCTAAATCCGAGAATCACTGTACAAAGAGTTTTAAGTATAGTGGAACGCTTGTGGCGGAGAATTGCTACAAGTAGGTGGTGTGGACGTAGACCTGGAGGTCGAACTACGTTATATCGCTGCATCATCTGTGTTTGCTGCTCTTAACTATTTTATTTATTTTGCACTTTACTTTATTAATTTTTAATTCTGCACAATCACCCTATTCACCCCCCCCCCCCCCATTTGGGTGGTTTACCTTATTGTCATCATTCTAATCATCATATCCAAGTTATCGTCCTATTATTCTTCTATTGTTACTATCATTCATCTAATGTCTCTATATTGCATATTGCATTATTGCATCGATAAAATAATTAACAAGTCGCGATTAAGGGATTGACTAGAGTAGTTGATAATATAGTGATTTTACTCGGAAGTGTGGACCTTGTTCCCAAAATATTGTTATCGTCATTGTGGCAGAAATTGTTATAATGGCCCTTGTTATCGTCATTGTGCAATAAATTGCTATAATGGCCCGTGTTACTATTGTTGTCATTATTGTCATCGTGCCGAGTACATGATCTATAGAATCTACCACCTTAGTTTAAACGACATTGATTGTATGCATCGAACCTGTAGTTATGGGATACAGTAGTACGTGCATTAGTTAGGCTAAAAATTAATAAATTTAAGAATCGACACAATATCGACATTGCATATTGTACATCATTATTTCTATTGATATCAAATATTGTCTAAGTGCTATTGACATCGACCATTGAACATTATTATCGAATATTGAATCATAGTATATAAATATTGCATCGATTACTTGATATTAATTATTGCTATCATCTCATGTTATTGATTCCTATTGATTCATTGAATTCATTGTTATATTGTTATTCCATTGTTCTTTACTTTCTCTACTTGCTGTCCATGACTTACTCTAAGGACAACTTTTCTTCTCTTTTTAGATGAAGTGTTCACAGGTGATCATGGAGAATTACCTGCAAGAATTGGAGAACAAGCTTTCTAAAGATTTATTGCTTTCTAGTTGATTATTATTTCATTTGACTTATTGTATTGAAACTTATTATCATTGTGTTTGGATTTATTATTGTATTGGGCTTTTGACCCGGATATTATTATTTGTTTCCAGATGTTGGATTATTATAATTGGTTATTTCATATTGTCTTATTCCAAGTATTATTGTTCATGTGATTATTATTATTGTCTGCGCAATTATTTTGTATTGTTTATATTATTGAGTTGAATAAGTAAACATCTTATGAATGATGCAAGTCATTCGCTGGGCCAATGTCATGTGCTTGTGTTCCGTATTTTTGGGAAGTGGGGCGTGACACCGATGGAGGTCGGATTGGAGGCCGAGTGGTGATGATGATGATGGTGGTGGAGGCCGGATTGAAGGTGAGGTGATAGAGATGATGAGGTTTGGTGGTTGTCTGGATTTTGATTTTAATTTGGATTTGGATTTGGATTTTTGATATTTTTAATTTTGGATTTTGATTTTGGAGAGAGAGAAAGTGAAATTTTTTGGTTTTTTCAAAGTTTTTTTTGGGGTTTTGGAAGAGATAGAGAAACAGTGAAAATTTAGGGCAATTTGGACATTTTACATAGTTTCCTTACAGGAGTTGACTACAATTCTGAGTTTTTTTTTTTTTTTTTTTGTGTGTGTGTGGGGGGGGGGGGGTGCCTTGGCCAATGGTTTGAGGTTTATTGCTTTGACCCTATAGATGAGGAGTGTTCTTTGTAATTTACCATTTCTAATAATATTGTATGGATAAAAAAGGTGTTGCACATGCTACTTGTTTGGATATCGGACCAAGGTTGAGTGGACCAAGAGCCTAATACCTAAATTACAATTTATCTTATATATACTGGCTAGAGGTAGCTAGTAATCTATGTATTCTAATACAGATACTCTCAGTATAATATCTCAAACATGAACGATATTAACCATAATCAGTCTCTCTCTTCTTTCTCTTATTCCTCATAATAGTTAACAATTTATACAAACAGCCTTTTTAGTCAGAATTATTTTTTCCCAAGACTGTGTATCTAATGCTTAAAATACATATGACTAACTTTTTAGTTTGAGATGGAAAAAATCTTTTTTATACTTCATTTGTGCTTGGCATCTACAAATGAATTTTTCACTATGAGTTGGATCTTATTTCTACAAATGAAAAAATCTTGTGGATTTTATTTTGTTGGATTATGATTTTTATTTGATCCATATTTCCTTCAAATCCATCTCTTATTGAACCCAAAACCCAATTGCAATTAATTCTAGACCCATACCCATTATTATTGGATCCTAGCCCATTAACTCAACAACCCAATTGTATTCTATAAATAATACCCTAATGCATACCCTAAAAATACAACCCTAATTACTAGTTGTCTTCTCTCTCTCTCTCCTCTCTCCCTGTCAGCCAAACCCCGACCATCACCTTTCCCGCCTAAACCCCCCGACCACCACCTGCCTCCTTCCTCCGGCAACCCAATCCCGAGCGCCGCCTCCGCCTGCGACGTTCAACACGACCCGAAGACCCCTCTGCTGCTCCTCTTTTCTCTCGACAGCAGCAGACCCGAGACCCCGACACCGCCCTGTCCCGCCTGTCGCGCCCCAGATCTCTGCGCCGTCTTGCCCTCGACACCAGTCCCACCGCCGTCGCCGCTAGCAGCAACAGCAGGCTTATTGTGTTGCTGTGCTATTGCTATCGTTGCTACCCTCTTTTGTTGCTGTGTTGAATTCTCTTGTGCACATGTTTCTTCGTGGGTTCGTATTCGTTGCTCCGGGATTCTCATCTTGTTATTTTATGGTATTCGAACTAATCGTCTATACAGCAAGTCACTTTCCTCTTGAATTAATATTGTATCAAATTCAAGTTTGTATTAAAATTCTTGCAAGTAGATCCAATCGTTCATCGTATCATATACTATTGTTCTTCTATCATTGGGTATATTGAAGGTTTACACGAGCTAACCCAAATATTCTCGACTTCGTGTCTTTGTTGACTCCAAAAATTGAATCTTTCATGCATTCATGTAGTAGTGATAGTAGGATTTATTCATACAAACAACATACAAATAATCTATCATAGGATTGAATGCTAGGTTATGTGATTGAATGATTGATTAATATTTTGTTGTCGATAAATCAGTGTATGTGTGTATTCTTAATGATATTTACCATGCTATTGTACCTATCATGCTGATTATAAGATTTATTGACTAATTGAAGTGGAACTCATCATGTTAGATCGCTTTATTTTATGAAATTTATTGAAAATCTTTATGTTTATTGTTTGTCAGGAATTTGTGAGACGTTTCCGACCCATTATTTGACATCAAAATCAATAACTTTCTGAATAAGAGTTGTAGCTTTATGTCTCTAGTTTCCAGAACATCTAAGATATTTGAATTCTGAGTTGTATTGCAAAAGTTATGATAATTTTACCACTGCTGTGTTTTATTTCCAGAATTTCAGATTCATGTATGTTTTCATGTTTAAACTATTAAAAAGCTAAGTTAATGTTAGAACAATGCTCTGATAATTATCATAATGTTAGTTAACATGATTAGGAGTCTAATGAATATTTTTGATGAATTTATTATTGAGTTTTCGCTGATTCTAAAGATATTACAGCTTGATGTCGATTTTCAGTCAGAACATATAATCTGTAAATAATGATGTATTTGACCTAGCTACTATTGTTGGATTTTGTATTTTAAATATGCGTTGGAAATTTTGGGAAGTCTAGTTTCCAAAACTTCTGACGGATTCAGTTTTCGATTTCTATAGCAGCGGAAAAACTGATTTTTGTACAGTGACCTCTTGCTGTCCAGATTTTCGTTTTCCATATTTTCTTATTATAAACATACATATATCATTGTATTGCATGAATTGAAGTGTATATATTGTATTGCATCATCCTAATATACTATTGTCATCATTCTACTTGTTTCATCTAAAGTTATTATCCTATTGTTCTCCTATTACTATCGTCCATCCAATGTCTCTAAATTGCTAATGTATTGTTGTATCGATAAAATAATTAACAAGCCAAGATTTAAGGAATTGAATGGAGTAGTTAATGATATAGTGACTATACTCGGAAGTGTGGGCCATGTTTTCCAAAATAGTGTGCGGATAATATTATCGATTTATTGTTAGATTACTGATCACAATAACCCAATTCATCGTGTATTATTTTAGTGTTGTCGTGCCGACCAGTGTGCACCAATGTTGCAATCAATGTTGTCGTGCCATGCCATGTACATGATCTATAGAATCTTCCACTTAAGTCTAAATGAAATTGATTGTATGCATCGAACCTGTAGAATGGGATGCAGTAGTACGTGCATTAATTAGGCTAAAAATTAATAGACTTAAGAATTAACATCAATCGACATTGCATATTGTACATCATCGGTTCTATTGATATCGAATATTGTCAAAATGTTATTGACATCGACCATTGAACATTGTCATCGGATATTGAACAATTGTTTATAACCATTGTATCAATTACCATTGATGTTGATTATTGCTATCGTCCCATGTTATTGATTCCTAATGATTTATTGAATTCATTGTTATATCGTTATTCCATTGTTTCTTTATTTTCTCTATTGTCCATGACTTGCTCTAAAGACAATTTTTCTCCTCTTTTTAAATGGAGTGTTCACAGGTGATCAAGGAGAATTACCTGCAAAATTTTGAGAACAAGCTTTCTAGTTGATTTTTATTTCATTGGACTTAAAGTATCAAGACTTATTATCATTGTGTTTGGATTTATTATTGTATTGGGCTTATGACCCGGATATTATTATTTGTTTTCAGACGTTGGATTATCGTATTTGATTATTGCATATTGTTTTAATCCAAGTATTATTGTTCATGTGGTTCTTCTTATTGTCTGCACAATTGTTTTGTATTGTTTATATTGTTGAGTTGAATGAGTAAACAGCTTATGGATGACGCAAGTCATTTGTTGGGCCAATGTCAAGTGCTTGTGTTCCGTATTTTTGAAAAGCGAAGAGTAACAATTAAAATAATCAATAAAATAATATGATATTATAGATTAAAATTGGGCTTCAAATAAATCAAAATAATATTTATAAGATGAGGGAAACAAGACTTGATTTGGGCTTCAAAATAAATAAATAAAAAAAAAGAGAAAACAAGATTATAGTGTGAAATAGGAATTTTGGTCTTAAATAAATATTAGGATGGGTTTCAATAGGAGATTCAAAGAAAATCTAAATGCAAAGGAGAGAATTTATACGGAAATTGAAATACAAGAATACAAGGAAGATAAAGAAAAGAAATGGAAATCCGTATAAACAAAAACGGATGTTACAACTTTTCCCGGCGTTTTCAAATGCGGGGTAGATATGTTAGCGATCCTGGCAGTTTAAAACGTCGGGATAGGTTAATTTTCATTTTTTTATTTTATTTTTTTATTTTATTTTGGTAAAAATAATAGTTGGGTGGTAGAAATTCAGAGTGGAACTTAATCAAGACTTCATTCAAGCTAAAGATAGATCTCAAACTCAACTTCACAACTACAGTATCACTCTCAGCAGTTGAAATCCATCATCAAGAACATATCCAAAATCACCATCATGATCAGTAAATAATATTCCAAACAAGATATTGAACTTCATAAATGCATATAATATAAGGTAACAAGTATGAGACATACACCTAGAATCATTAGAGGTCTAAAACATAATACTGGAATTCATAGTTCAAGATCACTATATCAACATATTCAACTGAAAACATCTAAAATTTCTGCTACAGCATTGTGGGTATCATGGAGCACATTTCTATCAAGTATCATGGAGTGGGTTTGTTAACCTGCAAAAGATAAATGAAAGATAGTTGGACTACAGCATTTACGGATGTGATCAGAGAAAGAATAAAGGCTTACAAGGTATGATCTTGGATGATGGCGGTAATTACTCTAATAGGAGAAGTCATTACAGAGCTGGTGTGGTCATCAAGGGATATGAAGCCATTAAGCTCATCACTGCATAAAAGAACAGCACCACTTACAGTCCCGGGAAAACTTTCGTCCAAGTAAAATTTTTAGTGGTCAACTCCAATTTATCAAGTTACAAAATACGAAGAACATGAACTACAACAAACATATGGATACATACCTGGAGGCAACTAAGCGATACTTAGTCTCCTTTATTTCATTCGTATCTTTTAACATTTTCTTAATTGCATCAACTTTTAACCCCCATGCATGTTGCTTTCTCACGAAAATCTTGTTCTTCATTGAATTTCTTTCTCATTACCAATCTGCCAAAAAATTAATATATAAACAGTTTTCAAATACCAATAAACAACAAATAGAATTAAGTATGGCAGTCAGAGCATCCACAGTCGTTTGCTATATATGCCATTTTGCCATATTATAGCAAACGAACGTCTGCAATCGTTTCTCATTTTGCCATTTTTTAGCAAACGTTCTATTCTCATTTCTCAAATATGAGAAACGAAATGTAGTTTCTCAAATTATAAAGGACGGGATATCATATCCCGTCCCTCCGATTTAATGATTTTTTAATCGATTCAGACGGAACAACATATACCGTCTTAATAATTTTAATTAATTTTTTTTTTTTTAAATGGTCGGACGGGGATACATACCCCGGACGGGGTATGATACCCCGTCTCTCCCCCTTAAAAAATATTTTTTTTTAATAATTCCCTAGGACGGGGAATGATACCCCGTCCGGGGTATCAAACCCCGTCCGTGAACTAAAAGGGCATTTAATGCTTCTTGGGCTATTAATGCTGATTGGTAGGTTTAGAGTAGTAATTAGGTTTAATTAGTTAATTAATTAGGTTTAGTTATTATTATATTATTTAATTTAGTTAATTAATATAGTTTAATAGTTAACAAGTAATTAACTTTTTTTTAATGTATTTTAAACGATGAGACGGTATATCATATACCGTCGCTCGCTTTTTTCTAAAAAATGAGAAACAATATAGCAAACGACCACTGCAGCGATCGATGACATTTGCTATTACTGTAGCTGCCATTTTATAGCATATGAGAAAAACGACTGTGGATGCTCTCATGTAGCTGTTCTAGCAAATTTAGCTAAAACATGATTTCCATGAACAATTAGAGCTCCAAAACCTCTAAATAAATCTATAAAAAAAATTAACATGACTATATATATATATATATATATATATAATATGAGTTTAAACTTAAGCATAAACCCAAAAATTAAAATATAGAAAAATGTAAAGAAAAATGAATCATTGGTTCCTTCCCAATGCATCAAGTGGTCTGAACAAACTCAACTCTGTAAAAGTAAACTTGTTTCAATAATCTTCTACTAGGAAATGTTTCAGAAAAAATTTTGAATTATAAGATAATGGTGGTTTCAAGATTTTTCTCATATGCTGCTCAAGTTTTTAAATAGTTTAGCTATGCAGTTGTTTATTTAAGATACAACATAATCAATTAGGGATTGTGAATTTAGGACAGGGTATGCCAAAAGTTTACTTAAACAAGCTACTCGAGTGATGCAGGTTCAACTGACATCTCACACACATACACACACCATCAAATAGCTACAAGAAAATTTAAATGTCGTAAGTTTGAAATTAGAAAACGCTCATTAAATTATAAGAAAAGTCCACAACAGAAATTTTAATTGGTTCACAAAATTATATATATTTTTGGATTTTTTTTTTTAATTGACTACACAAAAGAAACTTTTATCTTGTTTGTTATAACTCTGACTTGTGACCATACTAAGGCCGTCTCCAACCCTCAACTCCATTTTGGAGTAACTTTTACTCCAAAATGGAGTAACTGTCATCACATCGATGACATCAAACAGTAAGTTCAACTCCAACCCATAACTCCATTTCTAACTCCAAAAAGGAATATTCTCAGCATATTCTTTTTTATCTACTTTTTAAATTAATTCTCTTCTAACTCCCCACTATTTATCTATTTAACCAATTAGCTGCAAAAAAAATTAATGTATTGATCCTATAATATGCCTCAATATTTAACATTAATAAATAATATTGCACGAGTTTTTGCATTGTTTTTTTTCATTGTTTTTTAACATTAATAAATATGCCTATAATATGCCTCAAAATTAATTCTCTTCTAATAGTATTTTGCATTGTTTTTTTTTATTGCACGAGTTTAGTTTCATTATTGTATTTTGCATTATGTAGTTTGCATTGCTTTTTATTTGAATGTTTATGAAATTTTAATTAAGGCGTCCTAAAATGTACGAAGTTTTTATATATTGTAATTGATATTTCGTATTATTTTCTAAATATTAAATATACTAAATATTTAATTAATAACCTTCAATAGAATACAAATAAATTAAATTTTCATTTCTGAGTAGAATGTAATAAACTTTGTTAAGAAAATATTGAATTAGGGTTTAATTAAAAATTAAAAAACTTTAAGGGGTTTTTATAAAAAATATATATATATATATTTTTGCCGCTGGATGAACAGTAGCGCCCCATATATGGCGCGCCACTGTTCACCAGGTCTCCATCCACGCCAAAATGGCGCCAGAAGTGGCGCTGGGTTGGAGGCCAAATCCAACGCCAAACACCACTTCAGAGCCAAAATGGAGTGGGGTTGGAGATGGCCTAATGCATTAAAAAAAATATATATTTTTTTGCAATAGTCAATATCATACTGAAATTCATGAATTGGTGAGAAAAGCAAGCAAACAAAAATTATTAATCTCAAACATGTGTAGTCTTGGATTTTCTGCTTGTGAGTGCCAAAGGCCTAAAACATGCCTGACCCTTGAGTATATCCTAAACCTTTTTTTAGAGAAGTAACCTATACAGCTTAAGTAATATTATTAACTTTGCTCTGCTTTTTCCTTATAATACAATAGGATCATCGAGCAAATATGTGATCATACAGTGTGGAAGCCATACTTGTACCAACAAAATCACGCCAGGTTCAGCTTTCTTCTTATGCCAAATATACCGGAGTTTATTAATTTCGGAATTTCTATATGGAATCTAAAGTTGTTCACTTTGTAACTCAATATAGTCATTGATTCACAATTTACCAAGTTCATTAATCAACCAACTAATGAACTGTAGAAATCAAAGAACAATAAAAACCAAGAAATCAATGAACTGTAGAAATAACATGGATAATTAAGATGAAACACCAGAGCTACGAATCGAGGAATCAATGGAAGAGGTACGGTTGGTGAACTGTAAGAATGAGAAGAAGGACCAAGATCGAGCCCTGTTGAGCCTGAGCCTGCTGCTCTCTCACATGCCTGCCGTCCTGCCTCCACTTCTCCATCATCTGCGCACACAAAAAAACGAATTTCAAACATTTTTCATAAATAATCATCACTGACTTTCTCTATATGACACAAACCAACAAAATAATTCCGTTATATTTATCGAATTTGAGTGAGCTAGGGTTTGAGAAAGGAAGCTAGGGTTTGTGAGTGGCAGGAAGATGAGATGGGAATCAGAGCTCGGAAATCGAAGACCAGAAGGAGTAGGGTTGGAGAGCACGACCTCGTGGAGGGGGAGACCGCGGGGGAGGAGGATGGCGACGGCGATGGGGATGAGTTGGGTTCGGAGCGGGTGAGAGAAGGAGAATGAAAGAATTGGGGAAAAGGTTGGGGAAAGAGAATTGGGGTTTGTATGATTTTTATCCCCAACCAACCGCAGCATTTGAAAACGGCGGTGTTTCAAGAGTAATTTTAGATTAAATACAGAGCGAAAAAAGTTACAAAATTATATCGAAATTTAGCTATGAATTCATGTGATAACCATAAATCGTATTTAGAACTTATACCTTAAAGATGGATCTGTTGTCTTCACAGTTTGCCAATCATAGCACTATAATATTGCAGTGGCTCTACGGTATCCACACGAACGGATTTTTTTTTGATGAAACGGATAGAGTCCGAAGACTCCAGCCATACGATATAATATATAAATTCAAATTAAAGGTCTTACAAGGAGTAAAACAAAAAGAGCAGCTAAACAAGTCCTACTAACAGGCACAAGGTGCTAAATAAGTACAACAGAAACGCAATCAACAAGCTAAGAACAAAAGCTCCATCTCGACAACCGCAGCCCAACAACACAAAGCCACAACCGAAGCAACGCCTGAAGAAGATAGGCTGGATCGGAAGACAAGGGGGGAAAACGGAGCATCCTCTAGCTGGGCCAACCTCACTCAGACACATCCAGCACGCACCAAACAACAGGGTGGGAGACGATGTACAACACCAGCACCATGACTAAGCAAAGCCCCCCACCTGCTACAATCGCGAGAAAAGGCAGCCAACCTTGATAACTGAACCAGGATATCGCCTGCGGATGCCAGCAGAGCACCAAAGGCGACCAGCAATGAGCCATCGACAAGATCCGAAGCAACTCAGGAAACCAAACGACCAGGCAGGACATGGGCTAGCACTCCGATAGCAGGAGGCAGCTCCGAAGATCAAATCAGCTAAAAAGCCAATGAACAAAGAGCACACACCCAATGCCGATAAGAACACAATGTGATATAAACAACAAGAAATACATAAAGATACCAAGCACACTCCCAAAGCCAAAAAGAGCATGATATAAATAACTGATACTAGATCATGGAGCTCAATAGAGTAAATTTCAACAACAGAACACCCAAAGAACACATCCACACTTAGAAGTTACAAACTTAGAAGAGCTCTAAACCAAAGAACTCAGAACAAAAGAGCACAGTAATAGAAGTTCAGAACGAAATAATCCAGACGCAACCGGACTAAAAGATCACCAGTATCAGTAAACACTGTAGGATACGGGGAAAATATGAGACCGCCCCTCGCAAACGCCAAGCAAAAACATCCAATACCCAAGCTACAGCAGCCCGAGAACGGAGAGAAAATAAATAGTCCAAAAGTATAAAAAGAGTAGCTGTCACTACTCTTTAAGCCTGCAAACCAAACATCCAAGGATACTATTAAAACACAGTCGCTAAAATATCGACATTAACCCACTAATAAACAAAGAGGAGATAAAGCTACTAATCATCAAGAAAAGAAAGGATGAAGATCATTAAATAGATTGAGATTAATAAGACAATGGTAAGCTTTCTCCAATCTTTCAACCTTCAAGTATTCTCTAGCTTCCACCTTTAAAGAAGAAGACCATAAGTTGAATAAAAGTAATAGGTCATTAGCTAAAGAACGGGAGGATGCTTTAATGTGCCGGAATAGTCTGTGATTCCTTTCTCTCCAAATTATCCATAGAATAATCTGGAAGGAGAGGATCCAAGATTTGTGAAGGCTACGGTCAGGAGGACTGTTAGTCCAGCAATCAAAGAGGCTGGCCAGAATGTCGGACATCTCCCACGCCAGAATAGCTATTTTCCAAAGGGGTAGAGTGTAAGCGCACTCTAAGAACAAGTGGTTCACGTCCTCGAAAGAAGAGTCGCATAGAGGGCACAATTGGCCCCAAGCCAGATCCCGCTTATTGAGTAATTCTACGGTTAGGAGCTTATTGTTGAGAGCTAACCACACCAGGATCTTCACCTTCAACGGAGCACAAGAATTCCATACCAGATTGAAGAATGGAGATTTAATACCTCTAAAATTAAGGAATAGATAGAAGGATCGGACCGTGAAGATTTAATACCAGATTGAAGAATGGAGATTTAATCCACACGAACGGATTAAATCAAGCTTTCCTTCATGCCGCGGTGTTAGCTACAGGAAGGTGATGTTCCTCACGATCTTTCTCTCTCACAATTTGTGACGGCTAGAGTTTTTCTCAACTATTTCTTTTCCACAGATACATATCATATATATAGATGCAGAAAATTAACTCTAAGAGAGTAATGAGGCTGTTGGGCTCACAATCTGATATGGGTCAGATTCGTGTGTGGGCCTTTGAACTTTAGTTGACCCATTTAATCTAATTAATTACCCAACCATGTCAGGAGTCCAAGTCTTACTAGGATTCCCAATTAAATTCATCTTATGAATTTAAATCCAATTTCAATTCATTTTAAGTGTGTGATCCTGTAGTTTCTCATTACGTTGATAGTAATACTAAAATCATATTTTAGTACTACAAATAGTGAGCAGTATCTATCAATACATCATTGCTACTCAAGTAACGAGAATGACAGTGATTTGACATAACCTATTTATGACCAATGTTACCATGTAGTCCAATCATTTTGTCCAGATATCTAATTGACCATAAGGCATAGAGCATGTCACTCTTGTGTAGTTAAATCTTTGGTTTCTTGATCTCCGAATAGACTTACTAAAATAAATGAGCTCAATATTTCATATTGACTCATTTCAGCACAGCCATGCATTTTGCAATCTCACTCAATCAGGGGGACCGTAGATATCCCTCATGTTATGTAAGAGGGAAAAATCTTATCTAAGTCACTCACATCCCTCCACATAATTTGTAGTATATCCAATAGTTGACTTTATATTCACCTTATTACAGGCAAACATTTGACGATATTAAACATATAACTTCTCATGTAGGGAACCGTAGTGACTTCAAGTCAAAGGACTACATACACCATGGTCACTGTGATAACCGCTTATGACACTCATGTAACGATCCATGCAGCGTTCTCATGGTGGGTCAGTCCAGTACATTATTACTCTAATATGTACTCATGTGAAGACTTGATATCTCATATCTGATAGGTCATTAGTCTACGCACATACTAGTCTCTATGTATTATTGTTGTCCTAATTCACAATAATTTTTTACTATGGACATTTAAGAATAGTGTTCTGATTACAACCAATAGGATCTCACAATCAAGTCATGCACTTGATATCTCATGGTATTGAACCTACTATTCTAAGGACTTTATTATATTCATTTAATCACAATAAACAACACAATAAATGAAATGCCCCATATATGAAATAAATAATGTCAATACATAAATGGCCTCTAGGACATACACCAACAAACGACGGGGTATCCTAAACTACACCGGCGCTTTACTAAAAACGCCGGGAACATCCCGACGCAACTACCCAAACGTCGGGGTAGTTTTGCCAGGATTTCCCTCATCTTTTGTAGTGCCTTTATCACCCCAGTTTGTTATTCTTTTACAATGCTTACTCATAAACATGCAACCAATGGAAATGGATATTAAGGCAGTGTCAAGAAGGAATCAGAAGTTATGCAATGCATGATATACAAGTTCAATTCATTAAATACAAAAAATAAACATATTTACAATTTAAAAAATGAAGTTACAATTCTGGACAGCAATATGTTGTTGTACAAAAACTGACTTTTCCACTGTTATGGAAATGCAAATTAAGTTCCATCAGGGATTCCAAAAACTAGAATCTCTTCCGGTTCCAACGCATATTCACACAAAACACTCTAATCACGGTAACTATGTCTATCAGTCATTTCTTTATGGGTCTACTGTTCTGGCAGCAAGTCAGTGTTAAGTTCTTATGCATATAACGAGACTGAAAATTCATTAATAAATCTTATAAAAATCATAAAATAAATCAAAATCATGTACAGTAACATCACAGTTAATCTCAGGTCTTGGTTCTACAGATAACATATTATTTTAATCAGTTAATCATGACGACATACTTCTAAATAGTAATCTGGAATTAAAACGTTACATTACTAAAATCAGGATATATTATAACGCCACTGCCCCAAGCTCAGACAATTTATACAATTTAGAAGACAAATTATTTATAGTATAGTACAACTGTCCATCACAGGCTACCTCTCAAAAGGTGGTTAACCGGATTGGTGACTTTTGATCATAGGCATTATTATTTTAATATTATTTATTCTAGTAGAAATCCCGATATGGGACTATTTTTATACTCTCTTTCTACCTCTTTCAAATCGTGTATAGCAAAGTCTCGTGGGACCCCTGCTTTCCACATCAGACAAAGCAAGACACAGCACTTGGTTGTTGCCTTCTCACAACTGAGCAGCCCCCCATGGGTGATGTCAGCATGATGTCACCCCACATGCAGCAGCCTAACACCTGCTGTCTTTAACATGTGGGCCCCTTATATTCACATATTTACATTTTTTGCCATCTCTTCAATATATTATATATATACATATACTATATATTATTTTTTAGAAATTACGGGATGTTACATACATACACCCCCCCTTAGAATTTAGCGTCCTCGCTGAGCACGGGACATGCACAATCTAGTGCAGGATCTACTTTCTAGCCGATGTGGAGCATCTGCTCTCCTATCCGTCCGATTAATCATGATCCCGAAATCCACCGCCCGATCAATCATAAATTCCGGATTTAATTGAGCTGCCCTCCTATCCGCCCGACTAATCATGATCCTAGAATCCATCGCCTGATCAATCACAGTCCCAGATTTAATTGAGGGTTCACCACAGTCCCGAAATCCACCGCCCGACTGGGTCTATATTTCCAGAATTCACCGCTCGACTATATAGACATGCCCCACACTCGGTGTCGAAATTCAGCTCTGATACCATTTGTAACACCCCTGCCCCAACTCAGGCAATTTATACAATTTAGAAGATAAATTACTTATAGTATAGTACAACTGTCCACCACAAGCTGCCTCTCAAAAGGTGGTTAATCGGATTGGTGACTCTTGATCATAGGTATTAGTATTTTAATATTATTTATTCCCGATATGGGACTGTTTTTATACTCTCTTTCTACCTCTTTCAAATCGTGTACATCAAAGTCCTATGGGACCCCTGCTTTCCACGTCAGACAAAGCAAGACACAGCACTTAGCTGTTGCCTTCTTACAACTGAGCGGGCCCCCCTGAGTGACATCAGCATGACGTCACCCCACATTCAACATCCTAACACCTGCTGTCTTTAACGTGTGGGGCCCCCTTATATTCACATATTTACATTTTCTGCCATCTCTTCAATATTATATATATATATATATATATATATATATATATATATATATATATACATATACCATATACTTTTCTTTAGAAATTATGGGATGTTATGTAACACCCCGAATTCCAAATACAACTGAATTCGAGAGTTCTACAGGATCTTTTCACTTCTTTCGTACAATTTTACAAGGAATTTAAAACTTTTATTTCAGCAATAATTACATCAGAGTCTTTTACATCAATAAGCAGCGGAATTAATAAAATACAACAATGATGAATGTACAATAGTTACAACTTTAACATTTAAGTAAGCAACAACATCATCAATCATCTTTATATCTTCATGTAACTCCAACTCCTGCATATAAAACTGTGGGCGCGTCAGTTGCTTACAACTGACGAAATATTATACACGGCCATCCTCTCTATGCCGGAACAGTATAACGATTCTTAAATACTTTAGCAAACCCAAACTTGATCACAAACAAAGCTACAAAGGGACTATCCTGTTGATGTCGTGTTGTGCGGTGCACTTAGTCCTTAATGCAGTTGTTTATATTATATGACACTAATGCACACTTGTTCGGATTCTATGCATCCCATACTATATAGGTCCGAGGGCAAGCCTCTTAATCGTCTTCATTATTGTAGGGTTCAATCCCTCGCCATGACTTAATCTACTACTGTAACTACGGTGAGTATCCTAGATGATTTATGAGTACAAGCACGTGCACTGGACCCTGAAGGGGAATTCCGCGTCATGTCTTGACTCATCAAGCATGCATTCTGCGGTAATTCAGCCTCCTCCATGAACACGATCCTCTTGCAGTCACCAAAACATCCCACAAGCGTGACTAAAGTCCGATCATTCTGAGTCGTGCCTGCGCCATGTCTTGACTCATCAAGCATGCATTCTGCGGCTCACACACCCGCACCGTAAACTCTAGTTCTCATACCCGTGTTTTCTCTCACTTTCATTACATCTCCACTATGTATCTATCTGTAATTTCAGCAAGTGTCATAGACGTTCCATGATTACAAGCACGTGTCCAAGACCCTGGAGGGGAACCTCGCACCATGTTTTGACTCATCAAGCATGCGTTCTGTGATAATTCAGCCTCCTCCCTGAACACGATCCTCTTACAGTCACCAAACATCCCATAAGCGTCGCCAAGATCCCGATCATTCTGGAGTATTGCCCACGCCATGTCTTGACTCATCAAGCATGCATTCTGTGGATCACATCCGCATCATAGACTCGAGGCTCCCATACTTATGTTTTTCTCTTACTTCCATCACAGTCTTACAATGTACTAATTATTAGAATCATGAATAAAATCAAAGCTCTAGAGTTAGCCTCTCCGCTCAACCGGACTTATTCATTCATTTCAACATGACTAACCTTGGTCTTTCTTTTCAATATTCATTTCATTTCTTTCCAAATGCCGGGGGAGACTTAGCTACTCTTTCATTTTAATTCCAATTCACAAATTCTAACATAATCTGAGCATTCACAGCTCATGAGTTCATTTTTTTCATTGCCTCAGCATATCATGATCTTAGCTTTCATATTCCTGTAATTCTTCATTCATAGTATGACTCATTTCATGTAAATTTCTCAATTCAAACTATGATTCATTTCATATAAATTCATTTCAGCAATAAAAAGAGTTCACCAATATCCAGATTCCCAATCTTTACCACAAACAAATCATAAGTTTTTAGGTATATCAAAAAGTACTCTGGACAGTCGACTTGGAACTCTACCAGTCGACTTATCCAGTCAAATCCAGTTATTCATAACCACTCGGGAGAGTCGACTGCTGCACATGGCAGTCGGCTGTTCCGCAGTGTTCCACTTCAATTTAATTTCTTTGTCAATTTCATCTTCCATAACCTTGTGTGCATTCCACAATAAAACTCAATCAAATCTTGATAATCATAAAATCTCGTATTTAAACTTATTTAGCTTTCATTTGTCAAAATCAACTTCAAACTCAAGAACCAGAAAACAGCTCGGTTCAGTCGACTGGTGGCAGTATCAGTCGACTGTCCCGCGAGTACTTTGAACACCAAAACAACAGTCAGCTCGATCCAGTCGACTGTGAAGGCAGTCAGTCAACTGACCTGCTGACGAAAATTAATTTTTAACACATACCAGTCGACTGTGGAAGTAATCAGTCGACTGTCAAATCCGCAATTTGCATCTTTGCATACATTTTCGACCTTTGAATCGATTTGTACTTCCATATACAAAATATAATTTATTTTCAGAATATATTCCTTTTAAAACATTATCATATATATTATCAATTCCCAAGTTTCTCTTTTTCCAATCAAAAATGCATCAAAACATATTTTCCAAATAAACTACTTTCTTTTATCAAAATCACTTTACAAAATCTCTATACTCGTATAAATAACATTTTGAGGTTATAATCACACTTCTTTACCACATTCTCAACATGCATCAATTTATACAATCACTTCAATTCTAGTATCTCAACTAGCAATCATAACAAGCATGACAATTTGCATTTACCATAATCAATCAAGATTTACCGATTCATTTCTATATTAACTTGCATGCAATCAATTCAATTTCAACCAAATAAATTATATATCATCTATCATGCATTTCTATTCCTAAATTAGAAAGCATTTAAGAAACACCCACCTAAATTGAAGATTTGTTACCCAAATGAACCCCTAGAATTAGGAGCTCCAATTGCAACTCCTCGAAATCCGTGCACCAAAGCAAGCCTCCAAGCTCCACATCGGCAAGCATCCATCATCAAGAGCATCTCCATCCCCACTCCATTCGGCAACAACAATGGCAATCTCCCATCTTCTTTCATGTACACATACTATGTATGTACATATATATACATTAGTATATGTATATAGGCAAGTGGAATGGTGATTGGGTGAAGAAATGGGCATGGCTTTGCTGGCTTTTGGTGAGTTTCTTTCGGCATGGGCAGGAGAGAAAAAGAAAAGAGATGAGAGAAAGAGAGAATAAGGGGGCATTTTATAGATTCAATAATAGGTAGTTATGGCAACCACCCCACACATGAACACCACTACCCCATGATTAAAATTTGAAAAATTGCTTTCCCTCCTATTTTAAAAATCAAAAACTCCAGAATTTTTCTCCTCTCTAATCAGCCCGGTCCCCAAAGATGTGCACATCGCACGTGTGCACGTGCACGTGCTTTGTGTACAAAAACAATTTATTTATTCAATCTCTTTAAAACAATTATTTATATATGTAATAAATATATAAAATTAACTTAAAAATTATACTTTTCATGCACAATAAAAATAGACACTCACAATTTCATGAAAATTTATTTTGAAGGAAGAACGTGCTTAAACACGTGCACCAAAACACGTGCGTCGCCCGTAAAATCTCAAAAATACAAAAATTGACTTTATGAACCGAAAAATATTTATAATCAATTGGAATGCAACGAAAAGTATATTTAATATACATATTTGATAATATACTTAAACGTACAGAAAACACGTGTATTGCACGTAGAAAATTATTTTAATAAAGATAGTCAAAAATTGAATTTTCGTTTACAAAACAAATTCAAACATGTTTATAAAAATAAATAATTGAAATCCATTGAAAACTTTGCACGTAACGGTGGAATACCCAAAATCGACACGTGCATCGATAATACGTAAAAAGCACGTAAAAACTCAAAGATTGAAATTTAGTATTTGAGTTGTCTCAAATGTGATTTTACGAATACGGGATTGCATAAATAATTGGAATTCAAAATACATATCAAAATGCGTTATGGATATAGTCAATAATAGTACAAAATGCACGTGCGTAACACTCGAGGGCAAAATTGTCATTTAAATTTTGCGGGGTGTTACATGTTACATATATTGCAATCTACAAGTAGGATTTCAGACCCGTCAATTGTTCTGGATTCTAGACACAGAGGGCTACATCTTTCATATATAAATTTTTGGGTTCAGTATCGGGAATTGTGTCAAATTATCACTACAATTCCGGGAAAATGACATGGTGGAACTTTTAAGTATTCAATAGCACGATATGAAGTGTGTTAACGATTCAATATTTGAATCTATGATATGACACGATAAAGAAAAGTATTATCCAGATTCGCCGATGAATCAATAATAGTTTTCCTTGAAATATGACAATTCGATGAGATATGATAATCAATGTAAAGAACCACTTGCGGAGATCAATAAACATTTTTTGAACATGAACAGTAAAGGAAGTTCAAGAGCTGCTTGTCTTTTACACGACGGTTTCGAATGTGAAATCCCCGGAAGGAAGAGAATCTCGATGGAAACAACGACAGCAAGACACGCAACGACAACCACGGCAAGAACGACAGCACAATGAGTACGACAATGACACACATCAAGACAACAACACAAGGCAAGACAGCAACAACAAAATGGATGGCAGCAAGGAGATTGGCAACAAAGTCAGTAACTCAGGCTGCAACAATAGTGAGGCATCGAGCAATAGTAAGCAAGAGTGACAACGTTGTCTTGCTATTGGAATGCAGCAACGGCAGTGCGGGTGGTGGAAGAAGATGCTAGTCAGGGGCTCGAGATGATGGAAAAAGCTGTGGTGATGTTCGGGAAGAAGATGGTCGGGTTGCTGACGAGGTTGAAGGCATGGTGGCTTCGGGTGGTGACTGCAGCAAGGCGGCATCGGGTGTGGCCTCGGGGTGGCGAGGAGATAGTAGTGGAGGGGACTATCGGGGTGGGTGCAACAACTTGGAGGAGTGGGTTGCCGCTGTTGTCCGAACTTCGGGAAGACATCGAGGTGGTCGGGGTGTTCGGGGGAGCAGTGGTGATGGGACTTCTGGGTTGTAGTGCAGTAAGGTGGTCGGCAGTGGTGGTGAAGTTCAGTTGATGATGGAGATGAACCTCGGGCTGTGGTGCTGGCTTGATGCTCCGGGGAGAGGCGGGAGGGAGAAGCAGCAATTTGGGAAGATTCAGGGAGCTGGAGTTGCAGCGAGGAAGATCGTGGCGCCCGGTGTGTTGAAGGCGGCGAAGAAGTTCTGGGTAGGGGTCGGGCAGTGCTCGGTGAGGAGACGATGGAGAGGACATGATCGGAAGGTGATTTGGGTTGTAGATTGATGAAGGAGATGATGGAGGGGAGACAACAGTGGTGGCGTGGATGAGTTTCGGGGACAAGAAGAAGAAGATGAAAATAAGAAGCCGGGTGGCGACTGAATAGGAAATGGGTTAGGAGATGATTAGGGTTAAAGGATGGATTAGAGAGTTTAATTAGGGATTTGGGTTAACGGGTTAGGGCATGGTATGGGCTTGGATTTAAATCTATCCGGTTTTGGATTTGGGCTTTAGTTTAAATCAAATAATACATATATAGAATAGTTTAACAATGAACTTGGTTTGGGCTTCGCAATGCAAATACACAGTCAAACAATCAAATAATAATATTATAGAATAGATTAGGAAAAGCTGGGTTAAATGAATTATTATGGAAATAGCTACAAATAAAATTATTGATCATGAAGAATTTAAACAAAATTGAATATCTTAGTGTACAAATATGGTTCAAAAAATAGAAAGATTTATAGAAAATTAAAATACAAAAATACGAAGAAAAGAAAATAAAAATCTGTACAATCGGAAACAGGAGTTATTCTCACAACTAAGCATCGCCTTAATTCCAAATAGACGGCTACTTAATTAAAATATTAAAAATTAAGAATCGAAGTTAAGTCTTTATCGAAATTTAGAAATTAAGATTGGTAAAAGCCGTACATGCGTGTACCCCCCAACAACAAGTAATGACGTCCACTATCCCAACGTGGGGAGATGGTAAATCCCAACGTGGGGGGATGGGAAGCCAGCACACCCACCAAGTATGATGTAAGCCGCTAGCCTCTTCTTGAGCATTCTTGATCACCTAAATTTACTCTGTCCAGGTAAGTATGGATGATATGCATCCCACTTGACTCCTACACAATCCTAACATCTTCAACACTCACACCCAAATGATGTGGGACTAATTTACTTGTTGAAAAAACTTATTTACTACTTCCAATTTTATTGAAGAAAATGTAGAGTATCACCATCATGTTGTATTAATGTGCAAGTAACGAAATAAATCCAGTAATTTGAAAAAGTCAAACCCCTACAGACTTAGTGGAGCATGAATGAATGAAAACAAAATAAATTAGAGATTAGACAAAAAAGAGTTTCTCTCTCTAGAAAATTCTAGAGAGAGAAACTAGATCTAAAAAAAGAGCCCAACAAAACCCTAGATCTGTACAACCTAGGGGCGGCGGCGGCTAGCCCTCTTCACCGCCCCCCCCCCCCCCCCGGGTCCCCTCCTCCACGACGACGTTGCGAAGTCCCATCGCGAAGCTCCTCGAAGGGCAAAGTTCCACGTCGACGCTATCGAAGCAGCAAATCCTCCACTCCGGTGCCCCGCCCCTTCCGACGATGCAACGGCTCAACAGTTCTAATGGCCCAGAAAGCGGTCGCTCTTTTGCGAATGCCTAGGATCTGGGTAGGGGTCGTGGTGGTCGCCATGGTCAAGAGCGCCACGGATCTGGGAAGAGATCCTGGCTGATGGAGATGCCCCCCCTCCCCCCCCCCCCCCCCCCGACGTCGTCGGCCCACCTGCTGCATGAGGTCGGTTCGGTGCCCCCTTCCTCCCCCCCCCCCCCCCAAAGCTGACCCAGTTCTAATTTGCCCACCGTGTGAGGCCGGTGGCTCAACATGGGGCTAGTGCTTGCTTTGGCTGTAGTTGGGGGTGTGAAGCAAGTAGTTTTGTTCGATTGTGGGGTTGGACTCGAGATGGGGTCTCTCCATGATTTGCTAGATGTTTTGCTCGGATGTTCTGCGCGCTTGCCACCATGTCCACACTCTCGGGGCCATTCATGGCGATCTGTGAGGGTTGGTAGTGCGTGTGAAGATGCGGGGAGTTAGGTTGTCTTGCACGTTTGTGGAGTTTGGGCCCATAGATGGGGTCCCTCCGTGATGTGCGCTCACTTATCTCAACTTTCGGGGTGCTTATCTCAACTGTCGCGGAGCAACTATGTCGCGCCAGAGCATCCTCCCGCACCTGTTATCGCGAACACCATAGATTTGGGGTTCAACTGTGTAAGGTCGGTGTTTCGGTGTCACACCCCGCTTCCCAAAATTACGGAATACGAGCGCGTGACAAATCCCAGCGAATGATTTTCATCATTCATGAGCTGTAATATCGATTCAGCATCATAACAAGAATATGACAAAATATACACAACCACGCATGCATGAATAATTTATTAAGCAACAGAAAACAATTGAAATAAATAATAATATTCTAAGTAGTTTTCAACACTGGATCCAAAGATAAAACTCGGGAACATAAGCCCGTTACAAGTTTTTAAGTAGCAAAGAAATAAATAACTCAAGAAAACAAAATATTTAAGCAAGTCCTTGCTCCAAGCGAGGCCTAGAATGCCTACTCACCAATTCCAGCAGGCAACACGTCTCCAAAGTCTGTATATATAAATATAAAAAGGAAAAAAAATAGGGAAAACAAGATAAACGCCCTTAGTGCAAGTTACAGCCGCAAATATTAAAACAAGTACAAGAACTTTGGAACAATCTTTGGAATCAAGAATGTAATAAGGATGCAACAAGTAGTAGGGAATTCAAGAACCTAGCAAGAAAGACAACTCAAGTGACAAGATTGGGTAACAAATACTAGTAGTAGAACAAGTGGCTAGTGAACATGTAATGGTATCAAGCATCAAGTAACAAGTATCACGTACAAGTGTCGAGTAACAAGTAACAAGTCTCAAGTATAAAGTTGTCAAGTACAAGTATCAAGTAGCAAATGTCAAGTATTATGTTCAAGTATCAAGTCTCATGTATCATGTAATCAAGTATCAAGTAAGCATGTATCATGTTCAAGTATCATGTATCAAGTCTTGTTGTTATTACTATCTAGGTAGCACTTCATGTGCCATCATTTTATCACATGGTTGCTATAGTCAATGCAATTTCGTTTAGGTCTAGTGGTGGAATTTTACAGGACGGTGTACTCAGGCATCAAGTATCAAACAAGCACAGTTCATGAATATGAAAATAAAGTAACAAGTTCACAAAGCAAGTCCGTGAATACTAACAATTTCAAGAACCACACAGTGGGTTCATGAATACAACAAGTTCATCAGACAAGCAATGGCTTCATGAATACATCAAGGTGCAACAAGTTTATGAACCAAGTACTGGGAAACACGGGCCTCCTTCCGAGTACACTTACTTATATTGTCCACTACTATGGTCTTTCCCTTAAATCCCGACTTATTATTTATTATTATCATCATGCAAGCATGAAAGTGTGCGAAATAAGTCAAGTAAACATAATCAAGAACATGGAAAAAGTCTAGGCTAGGTAGGATACATGTTCGATTGTCAAAACAAATCAAAGTATCAAGAATAACGAGAATTCCAAATCTAGACAGCAAGACGTTGCTGTACCAAAACTGTGATTCCCATTGCTACAAGGTAGAAAATGTGGATCCGTTAGAAGGTCTAGAAACTAGACTCCTGCCCAGTTCCAACGCATATAATTAATGTACATAAAAGTTGTAGCAATTGATGTCAAAACAGCAAACTATGCAGCATTTGTGTTTAGCCAGAATTTGTAAAACTGAATTTATACATATGAAACAGGGTTGAAACTTCATTAATTAATTTTGAGAAAATTAGGAAATTTTCTCTAGGTTGTCCAGTAATAGCATGCAAAATTTCAAGTCATATACTTACTTGTAGCATAGTTAAAATAATTGTAAGCCAAAGTGGTGCAGCAGTTTTTGTGAATCTGCGATTACCGACACAGCAGTGGTAAAACTGTGATATCTCCTAGACCGTAACTCGGAATTCGAAAATTCTGGATGTTATTGACAACTATACACTCAGGGCTACATTTCATATTCAGGACTCAAGTTCAGATTTTGGTTTTATAGGGGTCGAAACAGCAATACAAGTCAGAAACAGAAACCAACTAAAACACTTTTTGTAGGAATTGAATCAAAATTTTACTAGTTGTGAACAAGTGTATCAACGAAGGGTTATGACTCTTAGATCATATAATATATAAGGAGAAACATGAGATTGTCAATGATAAACAAAGGGGAGTCACAGTCACAAACTATTTGTAGTATTTTTAAGAAAAAAAGCTTGTACTAGAACACGAAATGTATAAGGAGATACTTGCCTTTAGGACGATGATGAATCCGACGGAAGAATAACGGGAATGGATCCCGGGCGATACGACGACATGGGGACAAGCAACGATCATGATGATCACGATCGGGCACGGATCTCGATGATCAAGACGGTGATCAAGTAAATCCAACGATCAAGATCGAACATAAAATATATAGAATTAGAAGAGTGCCAAAAGAGTAAATATACCATGATTGACAATTGATGAATGAGAACAAAAAGTGGATCAAATGTTTCACTCACCAAGTAGAAGACGAACGAGACGATCGAGGGCCGAGATCAAGTGTGATCGGGCAATCGGACGACTGAGATCGAAGATCAAGATCAAGATGATGATAATGATCGCGATGATCAAAAGAGATCCGACGATCGAGATCAAATCTTGATGATGATGGAGACGATGATCACGATCGCGATGATCAATGATCAGACGGCCTAGATCCAATGGCTTGGTGATGATCAAATGGAGGATCGGACGACCAGGATCAAAACCAAGGGGGACATGATCATGATGATCAAGATGATTAGAGAATTGGACGGCCAGGATCAAGAGATCAAGATCTGATCGAATGGACGGCCCACAATCGACATGATCGATCCCATGATTAACCATTAACTCCACGGCTTTTGGCTCTGGCTTAGCGGGGACAGGGCTACCGGCACGGCGTCGGGGTCACGGCAGTGGGCGGCGGCAATGGCCAGGGGGTGCGACAGGGGATGGGTGCACTGGCTGCACACGGGGGGAGCACCGGTGGCTGCCTGCCGTAGAGACGACGCGACAGAGAAGAGCACAAGAGGGGAAAGGGGCGCTCAGGGGTGCAGTTGCTGACCCAGGCTAGCGGAGGACGGCAGGCTGAATGGGGTGACTGCGCTATCGTGCTGTCGAAGGGTGGTGACTAGCGTCGAGGCGGCTGGCAACAGGAGGTCGCGAGGGCGGCTTGCGGTATGGTGTTGTCGCGACTAGTTGTTGACGCAGCGAGGGGAGGATCACTGGGGGAAACAAGGGTGAAACGGAGTTGACGACGGGAGGCAGCTGCCGATGGAAAGCAGCTAAGGTTATGGGGTGAAGGAAGGGAAACCATCGCCTGGGAGATATACGGGGTATATTTATATGGGTATGGGTTTAGGCAGAACGGGTATAGGTTAATAACGGGTTTTGGGTAGGAGATTGTAATGGGTCTGGGTTTGAATATAGGGTTAAGTATATGGGTTTGAAAAAATCCAATAGGGTCAATGGGTATTAAAATCCAATGGGAAGATATACAATAATAGAAAAATAAATAATTAAATAGATCAATAATAATATAGTAACAAAATAAATCAATTTGTGTGCATCAAATTAATACTCAAATAGAAACACAATATATATTATGATCTATAAGCTTCCAAAAATAAAAAGTTTATAAACAATAAGTTTATTAACAACAACGATAATAATAATAAGATTTGTAGTACAATATAAAAAATCATTGATTAAAAATATACTTTAATAGGATATCCAAGAATACATTTTAAGAAAAAGAATTTGAAAGCCGAAAAAATAATTTAGAAAAATTTTAAATACACGGAAAATATACAAAATACGTTTTTTGGGAAAACAGGGGTTACATTCAGTTTGGGGTCTGTGGGGCTAGACCGGTAGTTGGTTGGTGTTGGGGGTGAGGGGGTGTGGGGTTGGGGTATGGTTGGTCTGGAGTGTCCTACGATGTCGCCGATGCAGTCTTCACAGTGCCTACTATCTGGCTATTAAGCTTCCTCCAGCTTAGGCCACTGGCTCGTGACAGCGTCGCCTCTTCCCTCGGATTGGGAGTTTGAGTCGAGATAAGTCTGTGTGGTGAGAAATTGCCGGAGAGAGCTTGAATGTGAGAGAGGTGAAGGTATCATCTCCACGGCTCTCTCCCAGAGTGTGGTGTTTGGTGGGGTGAGTGAGATAGTTGTTTTGTGAGAAATCGCCTGAGAAAGCGCTATCGTATGAGAGGTGAAGGTATCCTCTTTACGGCTATCTCTTTGGTAACGGCTGTGAAAGCGGCTGGCACGTTTGTAGGATGAGTGACGGAGATGGTGGGAGGGTGCACTCGCTGTGCATGTGCCGTGGGCTCAGTTTTCGATCTGCGGGGCTTGGGCCCAAAGATGGGGTCCCCCGGCGAGGTGAAGGCAGAGATCGGTTGGTGATAAAATCCTGCCAGACTTGTTTCAGGTGGGTGTGCATGTGTCGTGGAGGCACTGTACGAAGCTAAACTGACGAACTTACAATTTTGCTGGACCTGAGCTGGTTTATCGGCCCACCCTCCAGGGTTGTTGGATGGAGTTGTTGTTTGTACACGTCATGTTGCTTCATGTATGTTTTATTTTCTATCTGTAGTTTGTACTTGGGCCTCAGTACTCTGGGTCTGTTTCGTTAAACTCTTATTAATGAAACAGGGTGGCCAGATTCCGTCTTTTCCCTAAAAAAATAAAATAAAATAAAGCAACAGAAGTGATAAAAGTCCCAACATCCATAGGTAGTAGGCAACTAAAATAAAATAAAAGAAGAACGAGATTTATCCCTAATAACCCTCATGGGGTAAAAACTGACATCTTTCCCTCTGGCCTCTCCCTCCTCCTCCCCTAGCTCGAAGTTGGGATAGTGGACGCATCATTATTTGTTACATAGACCCAACACTTGTATTTTTTATTTTATTTATTAGAATATCATAAGTAGATAATAAAAAAATCTAAATGAGGCATACAAAAAAATTAATAACAATCCAGAGATTTTTTTAAAAAAAATTCTAAGAACAAACCATAAGTAGATAAATATTTTTTTTTTTAAAAGAGAATAATAACAATTCATTCTCTGGTGAGAACCATGTTTTCCAAACCTATAAATATGTACTATTTCAGGAATACAAATAATTGCACTGACATGGAAAATGAAATTTTGGTTCTCTTCATGTTAATGTCTAGAAGTTGTATCAGATAGAAATCATGTTAACAGCAAGATCCATCAAATGTAGCATCCAATTTCGCCAAGGTTGTATGTAAATAGAAATCATTCATCACGGTCAGAGAGTTTCACCATTATTATTATTATTATTATTATTATTATTATTATTATTGTCACACATTAACAGGATTGGACCCTAGGCACATACATTAATTAGCGCTATAATTGATCTCAGATCCACACTATCACTATTACTCAATGACCTTGAATCATCAATTTCATGATGTGAAAGATGAATTTTTTACAGATTTCAGTTAGTATTCAACGTTTTTGACTCAAAGTATGTTAGTTTACTCTCAGCTGAACTTCTTGGATGCCAGTGATTCCATGGAAAGCCCAAAGAATATTTTACAGACATAACTTGAGAGAACAAGAAAAATGCTACAATTGGAACTGAGGCAACTTGTTCGAATAGAAGTGACATCTCAATCTAGAAAAACTGATCTTACATATATGCTGTATAGTTAATGACTAAAAAAAAAAAAAAAATTAAAACCACATTCTTATTCAGTGGCTACATGATACTAATTCTATCACCTCAACTACATCTTTAACTTCATCATATACATGATCGCATCCTCAACTTCAAACACTATTCAACAATATTCAACATTCTACGAAACTTGAGAAGTTGTTATAGTTGTACAGTTTTCATAGATTCCTGACATCCTTAGGCTGTTCTTTTCCACCTTGTACAACATGATACAGAAATATCCAGGGGACCACTCTTGCAGTGTGCAGGGCGTAAATATAAAGTGTACACAGAATGTAAACTTGCTCACTCGCAAATGAAGAATTAGCTGACAAATTTATTTATTGATTTACTTATTTATTTATTTGGGCATTCAGCACAAAAGAGTCAAAGTTCACTTCTCGAATTTCAGTTTCTGCATAATATAATGTCTTATATTGATGTTTATTGTCATCATATAAATGTTGCAAATAACATTAAATGTTCTTGCATCAGCCATTTTCAGTATATATGTTTAAAAACAAAAAATGTTCTTAGATAAGCACAGCGAACAAGATCATACCATCCCCCAGATATCCACCATCCACGACAATTTCTTGAATGCTACTAATAGGAACTACATATATAAACTATGTTTCCATCAGGTATCCTACATTTATAATTAACATAAAAATTGTAACGCCTACAAATTTCCAGACTTTCAACCCCTACATTTATAACTTTTGCAGTTGGTCCTGCAAAATTTTGAAATTCAGGGCAAATATACAAGGCACAACCTCAAAGTAGCGCATGCATATGTGCCATTCGGTAAATTAGAACATGCACAACCTAGATAAAATTATACCATTCACATCACATGCGGTCAGAAGTATAATCATTTTCTTGAGAAAATAGCACTAATTCGAGCAAAAGAAGATTGAAGAACACAACTAAACGTCCAAATTCAATCCACTACATCCTTTCTCCGTTTGGACAAGAAACAATAAATCTTAACACAGTCCACAACTATGTTTCTGAACCTCTTAACACCATTCAATATCTAAAACAGGAGAACAAAAAGCAGTAAACAGACTGCACTGTTAGTGACCATTCTAAAAGAGCTCCAATAAAAAAAAAATGTCTGATAGTTAAAACCTCACCAACCTCTTACCCCTCCACAATCTTCTCCGGGGACCCAACAGACCTCTTCACTTAGTGGGTCGTCTACGTCATTTGGTAGTGTCTGAAGGCACCAAGTTAGGAGCCCCATCACCATCTCTCTTTATCTTTGGAGGACGACCTCTCTTCTTTTTCTCACTTGATGTAGCAACAACCTGAGAGGTCTCACAAACTGTTGAGCCTTCCGCTAGCTTTTCAAGCCAAGAGATTGACAAAATTCCACCATTGTTCCTATCTTCTGCTACAGCTGGAACCACACCATTTGCACCATTACCCTCCCTTGCAGTAGCTGAATCTTTCTTTGGTGGAACTTCACCCTCCGTGTACTGAGCCAAAGGCACTACCGGAACATTTCCACCATTACCCTCCCTTGCAGTAGCTGAATCTTTCTTTGGTCGTCCTTGCTTTCTTTTCTCAAACGATGCTGATCCAGTAGCAAGCTTTGGTTTGACGAGTTCAAACTCTTTCTTTGGTCGACCTGGCTTCCTTTTACCTCCAGTCTGATTAACATCTGAAGACCCTTTTTTGGGCTGACCCAGCTTCCTTTTCTCAACTGATGGCAACGAAGAAGAATCGAGCATTGGTATAATGGCTAAAGAACTTTTCTTGGGCCGACCTCGCTTCCTTTTCTCACCGGATGACATTGTAGGTTCACCTCCTTTGGGCCGACCAGGCTTCCTTTTCTCACCTGATGGCATTGATGGTGAAGACCCTACTTTGGGCCAACCCTGCTTCCTTTTCGCCCCCAATGACAATACAGGTGAGGACCCTATTTTGGGCTGACCCGACTTCCTTTTCTCGCCCAATGACAATGCAGGTGATGACCCCATTTTGTGCTGACCCCGCTTCCTTTTTTTGCCAGATAACAATGCAGGTGAAGACCCCATTTTGGGCCGACCCGGCTTCCTTTTCCCAGCCGATGAAAGTACAGGTGAAGACCCCATTTTGGGCCGACCCGGCTTCCTTTCCCCAGACAATGACAGTACAGGTGAAGACCCCATTTTGGGCTGACCCTGCTTCCTTTTTTCACCCAATGACAATGCAGGTGAAGACCCCATTTCGGGCCAACCCGGCTTCCTTTTCCCAGCCAATGACAGTACAGGTGAAGACCCCATTTTGGGCCGACCCGGCTTCCTTTCCCCAGCTGATGACAGTACAGGTGAAGACCCCATTTTGGGCCGACCCGCCTTCCTTTTCCCAGCCGATGACAGTACAGCAGAAGACCCTAACTTGGGCCTACCTGGCTTCCTTTTCTCACGTGATGACAATGCAGGTGAAATTCCTTTTTTGGGTCGACCAGGCTTCCTTTTCTCACCGGATGACAATGCAGGTGAAGACCCTTTCTTAGGCCGACCTGGCTTCTTCGTCTCAACCTTTGACTCAAATCCTTTTCTTGGACGACCTCGCTTTCTTGTTGAAACCTTAAGCATCGACTTCATGCTCTTAGGCAGGACAAGTCCTTCAACAGATACAGGTTTAAGATGTGGACGACCAGGTTTTCTTTTCACAGTTTGTGGGCCAATCCCTTCTTGGGTCAGCATCTTTTTTGGCCGACCTCGTCTCTTCTCAATTCCCTGTGCAATATCAGCTCCAGATGTTGAGTTCTTGGGAGGTCGGCCTCGCTTCTTAGGAGTACCTGAACGCGGATTCAGAACCATTGCCTGTTGTCCACCTTCTGGATTAAGCTTGTAGGAGTGTTTGAGCATTAGGAGTACCCCTTTCTTCTTGAGACGGCGCAGATGAAGAGAGAGAAGGGAATCATGGGTAGGTGGGAGATCTTTGTAGTTAGCTACAATGTGCTTTGCAATGGCTTTCCTGCTCGACCCTGTACGATCTTTCAGCACTTGTATGGCACCCACTATCATCTGAAATGAGAAGAGAAATAAGATTCTGTTAACTTGTATTAAACTTAGGGTATTTACCCCATTCTCAATTTTATTTGACTGCCTTACTTTAAAACAATAAAGAACTTTAATACAAAATATGAACTATAAAGAACTTTACCCCATTCTTGTACCCACTTTGAAAACTATAACGAACTTTAAAACAAAATATGAACAGATAATGAATCTTGTCCAATAGATAAGTGAGATAAATGAAGCATATGATATATAGTTCCCTTGCCTAAATTATTATTTTCATTTGCAATCATCTGAAATATTAATGACCAATAAGGGAACTAAGACTTTGCTCACCAGCATTATATTGAAGATCCTTTACATCTCGCTACATTTTCTAAATTTTAATAACATGAAATTTCTTTTAATTTTTATTCAAAAATTTCATTTCTGCCAAAGGAAGAAAGCCAAAACCAAAGTTTTAAATTCGTAGTTCACCTCAAATTTACCATCCATCACATACATTCATACACTACAAGATGAAGAATTGAAAAGGAAAAAATGAAAAGTTAATCATGTTCACCCTTTCAAGTGACAAAAGAAGAAAATCAGGTCTATGTTAAGTACTATGAGAAATAATAAGAAGATAAATTAGAGTTAATATCCTAAACTAAGGTGCTTGAGATATTTACCTAGGTATCAAGATTGGAATACCTAGACTACTATCACAAGCAAGTATTTATAGCTTAAATACCCATTATTTATAGCATAAATACTAGTTTATTGGTTTGGGTTCCAGCCCATAAACCCATTCAACTCGCGTTCCGATATCCATACAATTAGTACGAGTAACACACATGTAACCCATAAAATAATATTATACAAATATTATTCAAATTGTGAGAATATACCTATATATCCAGTAGTCTACACCCCCACTTCTTCCCTTTCATACACTTCACCTTCCAAAAGCTATTCCTAAATGAACACATACAGTTATGGTCCTACGGAAACATAATAAAAGATTTGGTACAGAGAAAAGGAGTATCACAGTAATCATTCACTTCTTTTTTCATTCCCAATTCTACATATTGCATTTCCTTCAATCTTTTTACTCTTTTCGAATACCATATGAAAGTGCGAAAGGAAACACGAACCTGCAAGACAAGTGAGATAAATGAAGCAAACGATATTTAGTTCCTTTCCCTAAATTATTATTTTCATTTGCAATCATCTGAAATAATGACCGATCAGGGAACTAAAGACTTAGTTCACCAGCATTATATTGAAGATCCTTTACATCTCACTACATTTTCTAAATTTTAATAACATGAAATTTCTTTTAATTTTTATTCCAATTTTATTAAAACACAAATTTCATTTCTGCCAAAGGAAGAAAACCAAAAACAAAGTTTTAAATTTTTAGTTCACCTAAAATTTACCATCCATCACTTGCATACATACACTACAAGATGAAGAATTGATAAGGAAAAAAGGAAAAGTTAATCATGTTCACTTTCAAGTGACAAAAGAAGAAAATTAGGTCTACACCCACACTTCTTCCATTTCATATACTTCACCTTCCATAAGCTATACGTAAATGAACAAATACTTTTATGGAAAAATAAAAGATTTGGTAAAGAGAAAAGGAGTATCACAGTAATCATTCACTTCTTTTTTCATTCCCAATTTTACATATTTCATTTCCTTCAATCTTTTTACTCTTTTCGAATACCATATGAAAGTGCGAAAGGAAACATGAACCTGTAAGTACACTTTTAAACAAATAATTTATACAAATTAATACATCTAAATGAGAAAGGTATAAGGCTCTGCTCTTCAAAGCTCGTTTAGTTTTCACCACACTTTGTACAACAAACCAGGAATTTTCTTAATAATTTTTTGTTCCACGTAATTTGTTAAAACAAAATTACATTTTATACCAAGCAAGGAAGTAGGATAAAAAGGGCTAAAATTATTATTGTGATTATTGTTCACCTAAAATTTGTCCACATCACTTTCATACATCAGACTTCAAGACGAGGGATTAGAACTGGTAAAAAGACATGTGGGTTTTGTCCATGTTCATCCTTCAAGTGACAGAACAAGTAAATATCACTCAGACTTTCCTTTTGCATGCTCTATAACCTTTTCTTTCTAAAATAAAGACATACTACTATATTGGGAAAATAAAGACCAAGAGCAAATTTTGAAAACATGCTACAGTCGTTGGCCAAATTTCCAATTTTTTTGGTTTGAGGTGAACCGTTGCTGACCATATTTGAGAGAAGATATAGTTTTTTGCAAAATTTGGCAATCAAAAGATAATCTCCCGTTCGTTCTAATTTTTCTTCCCAAAAATCTCTCGGATGTTAAATGATCTTTCGTCCTATATACATATATATATTTTAGTCAAATAGACGGGATATGAATTCCTGAAAGCAAATAATTTTTAATTTTAAAAAAAACTCAGACGGGAGATCATCTCCCGTCCGTTCCATTTCTCCTCAAATTTTTGCTGGCCACAAACCTAAAGATTTAGGCCTATAAAACTTATATGGGTCCATATTAGGAATTAATATATATTTAATTAAGGTTTAACATTTAACTAAGATTAAATTATAATTAAATTAACATTTAATTAAGAATCTGAATCAACACATTATATTGGACGAGAAATGTTATCCCGTCCGCTACTTTTTTAATTTTTTAAAAAATAAAATTTAAATGGGGCAGAATTTCATCTCCCATCCATCTGGTTTTAAAAATCAAAACCCATTTTTTGGGTTTAAACGTGATGAAGACATCTTTCCTGTTTAGTTTATTTCACTATCATTTTTATTTCTGGCAATTATAGCCATATGTAATCTTTTTGTATTTTTTAGTTTTTGAGAATATTTTGGAGATTCGTATCAAGATATATTTTGAGCCTATTTAAAGGCCTTGAGATTAATGAGAAAGTATGCCACTATTGATTAAAAAAAATCTGTGTTGAGTTTTTGCTCTTCCTCCTCCTTTGTGTGATACAACTGAGATCTAAATTAGGGTTTGTGATAAATCCTAATACATTTTTTTAGAGTTAGTGATTAATTCTAAAATTTATCCCTAAATTAAAATCCTCCAAACAAAATTACCCTAACCCTAATTTCTCAAATCCCTAAATCATACTCCTAAACCTACAGCCGCCACCTTAGCCCTACCCCTTCTTCTTCCCGTGCCATCGTCCTCTACCCCCAAATCCCCATCTCCATTAAACCCATTAGCAGACCAACCCCTCTCCCTCCATCGTCACCTTCTTCTCCTCCTCCTTATCCCAATCCCGATCCCAGAACCCTTCTCTCCATCGTCATCTCCCTCTCTCGCTACCAACATCCCGACCCAGAACCCAAGTCACCCATCCCGCTCCTCCACCTCCCGTTCACGTCACCTTCTTCTTCCACCACCAACCCAAGCACCCACGCCCTCGCCTCCTTCCTCCACTCCCGACCTCGATCCCTTCCCCAAAAGCCTAAGCCCCACCTTCCCTTTGTTCGTCGCTCCTCGCCGCTAGCGACGCCCAGGCCGGCAGGCCGTCGCCGTCCGCCGTCCCCCTTGGGCTCGTGCTTCTCTTGCTGCTTTGCGTCTCTCTCTTGCTGTCATTGCCGCTCTTCTATTGCTGCTGCGTTGCTGTGCTTTGTTGCTGTCCAACTCTGAGATCTACGTTGGTTTTCTTCGCATTCGGTATACTCTTTCCACTATTAATATTTGTGTTTTACTGCCCTATTATCTAGTATATTATCTAGCTTTCCTGTCGTCCACAAAATAACTGAGATTGAGTGTTCTACATGCTAAAGTAGAGTACGAATCGGTATTGAACTTATTACTTGCTAAAACACGTAGGGATTTACTTATTGATTATAAGGTTGAATTATTAATTGGGACTGTCACACTTATTCAATTCTTGAAAACCCATCGAACCTATTAACTGTTAAAATTTCCAACTTAGATCCGCACTTTCATGTTGGTAAAATTAACCCATTAAGATTCTTGGAAATTCTCTATTTTAGGGTTGGTTTTACATCATTTTGGTATCAGAGCGAAGGTTTTTAAAACCCTAGTTCTTGCATCGTAGGCATTATTTTTGCATTCAATTAGGATTGTTTAGTCTTTTATTTTATTTTTGTCTTTTTTTTATTTTAGGTCATTTCAGATTCATTAAAAAAAATAAAAATAAAAAAATAAAAAAAAAGGACACACACGACCCCTAATTTCCACTTTTGGTGAATGCGTCTTCGCAGCACCATCACAGATCCTGAAGAACCCTTCCTATCCCTTCCCAATCACCCAATTAGGAACCCTAGACTCCCCAGACCTGAAATGGACAACCCTGATATCTCCGCTACCCTAGCTGCCATCCAAGCAACTCTTGCCAATATCAATCAGAGGCTTGAGAAAGTGGAGTTAAATCAAACCATTGTCCCTGAGCTTCATGCCCATCGTCAGATCCCTCAAGGGAATGTTCATGACGATCGACGTCAAGAACGTGACCCTGACGAACAATATAAAAAGAACGTTAAAGCTGACATTCCCCAGTTTGAAGGCCACATGGAACCCCAAACTTACCTTGATTGGATCCGTGCCATGGACCACTACTTTGTGTGGTTCGACATGAACGAAGCCCTTAAAGTTAAATTTGCCTCTATGAAATTAACGGGTAAAGCTCAACAACATTGGACCAATCTTGAACATACCCGCAAAGGCCGAGGCCAGGCACCCATAGCCACTTGGGAGGCCATGAAAGAGAAGCTCATTGAGAGATATGTACCGTTATCGTTCCATACCCGATTGCTAGATTCATGGAACCAACTTTATCAAGGAAGTAAATCCACACAAGAATATGTTAATCAGTTCGATGACTTCCTTATTCGGTGCAATGCTTTAGGTAAAGAGAGTAAAGAACAAACTCTCTCTAGGTTCAGAGCTGGACTACGAGCTGACCTTAGGAACGAGCTAATCTATAGAAACGTGGACTCAATAGCGGCAGCCTACGCCCTAGTCCTCGACATGGATTCCCTTAAAGCTAGTTCCCATTACAAGTCCAGCGATTCGATGGATCATTCCTCTAGAATGAATCCTCCTGACCCCTCTAGACCTGAGAACTCCTCTCCTCAGTACCCTAACAAGTCTTACCCACATAAACATACTTAAAATTCCTATTCACATAGAAATGACAACACGGGTAAGAACACTGAAAGAGACTATTATAAGATTGATCCTCTCACTAAGTGCTATAAATGTAAGGGATACGGCCATGTTGCTGGCAACTGTCCTAGCCCAAGTCGGATCAATATAGTAGAGGGTACCGCAGTCATCGCTGATGAGCCCGACAACGAGTTTACCTATGAACCTAATATAAGTGATGACTTTGATGAAAAAGAGGATGACCAGTCTCTCAATTTTATTCAGTCTGTTCAATCACCTCCATTGAGTATACCTGAGTCACTCATTCCTTCTAAAGTCACCTGGCAACCCATAGATTTTACCCCTGTGTTAGAACATCACAAAGTCACAGAGTCTGTATCCACATTTGCATATAACATTCATGACTTACATAGAGAAATTTTCAAGGAACTAAATGAGAATAATTTTAACTACAAGTTAATAGCAGATACTAGAAGGAAATTTATAACTTTTGATATTGGTGACGAGGTAATGGTTCGGATTCATCCGGAACGGTTTCCTGTTGGACCCGTTAAGAACTTGAACATACGTGCTGCAGGCCCATTTAAGATTCCACATGCAATCAATAATAGTACCTATGTCGTTGACCATCCTGAAGGTGTTTTGGCATAAGTAAGATTTTCAATATTGAGGATCTAGTACTTTATAAAGGCTCAAAATTCAACCCTAGAAATTTTTTTATAAATGAGCCTACCCTGCAGCCTAATGGTGAGATTCCCACATTTACCACTTTACCTGATACTATTCACCCACCGACAGAAGAATTGGATAATATTGTAGATGATCAAATAATTCCACAAGAGATGGTGGTATGCACAAGTATTTGGTGAGGTGGAAAAACAAGCCGAAGTCGGATGACATTTGCAGTGATCGTAAGGGGCTCCTGCAACTGGATCCAGATTTTTTGGAGCACCATGATAGGATCACTGGTTTTGACTCGACTGGGTCGAGCTCTCTCCCACCCGGAGAGAATGATGAGGACATCTTTCCTGTTTAGTTTATTTCACTACCATTTTTATTTCTGGCAATTATAGCCATATGTAATCTTTTTGTATTTTTTAGATTTTGAGAATATTTTGGAGATTTGTATCAAGATATATTTTGAGCCTATTTAAAGGCCTTGAGATTAATGAGAAAGTATGCCATTATTGATTAAAAAAAATCTGTGTTGAGTTTTTGCTCTTCCTCCTTCTCCTTTGTGTGATACAACTGAGATCTAAATTAGGGTTTGTGATAAATCCTAATACATTTTTTTAGAGTTAGTGATTAATTCTAAAATTTATCCCTAAATTAAAATCCTCCAAACAAAATTACCCTAACCCTAATTTCTCAAATCCCTAAATCATAATCCTAAACCTACAGCCGCCACCTTAGCCCTACCCCTTCTTCTTCCCGTGCCATCGTCCTTTACCCCCAAATCCCCATCTCCATTAAACCCATTAGCAGACCAACCCCTCTCCCTCCAACGTCACCTTCTTCTCCTCTTCCTTATCCCAATCCCAATCCCAGAACCCTTCTCTCCATCGTCATCTCCCTTTCTCGCTACCAACATCCCGACCCAGAACCCAAGTCACCCATCCCGCTCATCCACCTCCGGTTCACGTCACCTTCTTCCACCACCAACCCAAGCACCCACGCCCTCGCCTCCTTCCTCCACTCCCGACCTCGATCCCTTCCCCAAAAGCCTAAGCCCCACCTTCCCTGTGTTCGTCGCTCCTCGCCGCTAGCGACGCCCAGGCCGGCAGGCCGTCGCCATCCGCCGCCCCCCTTGGGCCCGTGCTTCTCTTGCTGCCTTGCGTCTCTCTCTTGCTGCCATTGCCGCTCTTCTATTGCTGCTGCGTTGCTGTGCTTTGTTGCTGTCCAACTCTGAGATCTACGTTGGTTTTCTTCGCATTCGGTATACTCTTTCCACTATTAATATTTGTATTTTACTGCCCTATTATCTAGTATATTATCTAGCTTTCCTGTCGTCCACAAAATAACTGAGATTGAGTGTTCTACATGCTAGAGTAGAGTACGAATCGGTATTGAACTTATTACTTGCTAAAACACGTAGGAATTTACTTATTGATTATAAGGTTGAATTATTAATTGGGACTGTTATACTTATTCAATTCTTGAAAACCCATCGAACCTATTAACTGTTAAAATTTCCAACTTAGATCCGCACTTTCATGTTGGTAAAATTAACCCATTAAGATTTTTGGAAATTCTCTATTTTAGAGTTGGTTTTACATCAAAACGACTACAAGCAATCTCCAAATTTCCTATTTCTATTTGCCAAATACCCCAATTTTAACTTCCAACGACTGCAGATGCTCTAACTAAAAGGAAAAAGACCAATAACAAAAGCAATCATTCCACTTACTTTGTTTTCAGGACCAAAGACTAATTTGCAAAATTAGCAAATAACGCTTTAAAATTAGAGAAAATAATGAAAAAGAATACCCAAATTCTCCCAAATACATTTTCTAGCAAGCAAGGAAGCAAGATAAATGGAGTAAATCATTATTCAAGTTCTAATTCACCTAAAATTTCCCACCATCACTTGCATACACTAAAGTAAACTTGAACATGAAAGGGGTAATTTTTTTTAAAGAAAAGTGGGTTTTGCCCTAGTTCATCCTTCGAGTAACAAAAAAAGGAAATGCCACCCACAGTTTACTTTTGTATTCTCCCCAACTTTTTCGAGTTTTTTGCCTACATATGCCACTTTTTGAAAATATTTGCGAATATGGGCCAGTTTCCCAACTATTAGTGATTTTGGGCTACTTGGTGCCACGTCAGCAGCGGTCGCTATTCCCAACAGCGGCCTCTTCATTTTCGAGGTCGCTAATGGAAATAGCGACCTATGTTTTAATTTTTTTTGAATTTTTTGTTTGCTGTCGTTATTCCCACTAGCGACCTTAGTTATATGAGGTCGCTAATGGGATTAGCGACCTTTAATGAGCTGTATTCGAACACTTAGCAAAATCTAGAGAGCTTTTGCTCTCTAAAAAAAGACAATCAATTTATTTTTAAAACTAAGGTCGCTATTTCAGAATAGAGGCCTTTATTGTACTAAGGTCGCTATTCCGAATAGAGGCCTTAGTTGTATGACTATTTTGCAAAATTTACAAAGAACAAGGAGATTATGTTTCCTACTGTAGGTCGCTATTCATACTGTAGGTCGCTATTCCCAATAGCGACCTCAGTTTTAAATTTTTGGGAAAAACTCTCTAGGAATCATTAAGTGTCTCAATACATTCATTCGAGATCGATTAGCGACCTCATATAACTAAGGTCGCTAGTGGGAATAGCGACGGCAAACAAAAAATTCAAAAAACATTTAAAATATAGGCCACTATTCCCATTAGCGACCTTGAAAATGAAGATGTCGCTATTGGGAATAGCGGCCGCTGCTAACGTGGCACAAGTTAGCCCACGAGCGCTAATAGTTTCGAAACTGGCCCATATTCGCAAATATTTTTAAAAGGAAGAACAAGAGTAACCAATGTAATTATTCCAATCCTTTGTTTTAGGGGCCAAAAATTAATTTGCAAAACGTCAAAATAAAGTTTAAAGATAGAGAAAATGAATGAAATAAAATATACCTAAGTTCTCCCAAAATACATTTTCTACAAAAGCAAGCAAGCAAGATAAATGGTCCAAAAATATCATTTCTTGTTCACCTAAATTCACTTGCATGCAGCGAACTTCTAGATGAGGGATTAAAATGGGTTGAACAAAAAGTGGGCATTGCCCTAGTTCATCCTTCAAGTGACTAAAACAAAGAAAACTTATCTCACCTACGCTTTCCTTTTTTTTAATACTCCCAACATTTTCTTCCTAAAATCAATACATACTATATTGGGTAACTAAGCACTGATTGAAAGGAAGAACAAGAGTAACCAACGTAACTATTCCAAATTTTTTGTTTTAGGGGCCAAAAATCAATTTGCAAAAAAAATCAAAATAAAGCTTTAAAAAAGTGGAATGAATTTTTTTAAAAAACACCCAAATTCTCCCAAAATACATTTTCTAGCAAGATAAATGGGCAAAAAATATTATTCTATTTGTAGTTCACCAAAATTCACTTGCATGCATCCAACTTCAAGATAAAATAGAGAAAATATACCTCCTTGTAAGTAGGGTAGTTGCGGGCTTTGGTGGTGGCGGCGGCGGGGGAAGGAGAAGCAGCCATGGCCATCATGGCTTGTGGGTAATTTTGGGGATCTTTGTATTTTGATTTTGGGGAAGATGAGAAATTGAAGTGAAGAAAGATACGAGTAAAAAACAAGTCAAATGGAGTGAAAGAGGTGAGCTGGTTTTTGTCTTTTTTTGTGCGCGTGTGGTGTGGTGTGTGTGTGGGGTGGGGGGGGTGTTTTGTTTCTAGCTTTACAGTTACTATATTAATTAACTTTGAACATTTTTAAATAATATTAAATTAGAGCATCCACAATAGTATTTCTCATATTGTATAATATGACAGCTACAGTAATAGCATATGGAGAAAGGTCGTACAGTGGTTGTTTGCTATATTTTTCTCATTTACGTAGTCAGACGTTGATGTTTTACCGTCTGCTGATGTGGCAAAGAATAAAAGAAAGAGACGGGAAAACATATCCCATCCCTCTCTTTTTTTTTAAAAAAAATACGCGGGACGGTATGACATATATCGTCGCGTATTATTTTTTTAAAAAAAATGGGAGAAACGGTATAACATATACCGTCCCTTGAAAAATAAAAAATTAAAAAAAAGGTTAAAGTGTCAGATGGGATAACATATCCCGTCCTAGAAATATGGCAACTTTATTTAAAAATAGTTAATTACTTATTAACTATTAAATTATGTTAATTAAATAAATTAAATAATATAATAATAACTAAACCTAATTAAAAACTAACTAATCCTAATTAACTAAACCTAACCTATCCACTAATTCCTTAAAATCTAGGACGGTACATGTTGTACCGTCCGGGATTTCAGGGAATTTTTTTTAAAAAAAATTTATTGGGCAAAATCTGGCCGTCGGATTTTAAAAAAAAATTAAAAAAATAAAATAAAATTGGGACGGTATATGTTATACCGTCCAACCCCATTTTAAAAAAAAAAAAAAAAAATTTAGGACGATATATGTTATACCGTCCGAAGCGAATAAAAAAAAAAAAAGAGGGACGGTATATGTTATACTGTCCTTTATAATTTAAGAATAGCTATTTTGTTTCTCATTTATGAGAAACGAGTATAGCAGGTTTGCCAAAAAATGGCAAAATAGAAAACAACTGCAGGCATCCATTTGCTATAAAATGGCAATTTGCCAAATATAAGAAACCACTGTGGATGCTCTTACTTCTCTAATCTCTAATATTATCTCTAATCTCTAATCTCTAATCTCTGATCTCTAATATTGTAATGTGAGAGTTGGAGTTGTTATTTGTCAATATACAAATCTATGTGTTGCACGTGCAACTCCAACTCTCCTATTAATTACAACAAAAACAAATAAATAAAAATTTTCTCGCTATTTAAAATGTGCAACGCACGTCCAAAACAAATTTATAATATTTTTTTAACAATAAATATACACATATATTGCACGTACAATTGAAAATTTACTTATAAAATATGCATTGCACGTATAAATTGTGGCTTTTCTTTCACCATATTTTTTCCAATTATGTGTAACACACGTCTAATTCCAAAACTATTTCTTAACACGTATATCGTACGTGAAAATTCTCCAACTTTTATCAAAACATGCAACGCACGTGAAAAATAATAGTAATGGGAGAAGGCCTTAGTGTCATTTGTCAATCTACCAACATGTGTAAAGCACGTATATAACTAATATAATGGAGGTCTTAGATTCAAATCTAAACTACTTCTGAATTTTTACTTTTTAAAAAAACTATATTTATTAAGATGTGCATCGCACGTGTAAATCTCTAATCTCTAATATTATAATAGGAGAAAGTCTTAGTGTCATTTGTAAATCTATCAACGCGTGCAACACACGTGCAAAACTATTATAAATGAGGTCTTAGGTTCAGACCTGAATTACATCTGAATTTTTACTTTTAAAAAACTATATTTATTAAGATGAGCATCGCACGTGTAAATTACTAGTTTGATTAATGGAAAAGTTAGTAACTACCTCTGGATTGTTTTCGGGTTCAAATTGTTTGGATAAACTATTATCTATATAATAAAACACAAAGAAAGCTATCAAGTGGCTCTTACTTATTTGGAAGAAAATCAACGGTTTAGATTTTTTTTCTCCCAAAAAATACTTTTCCTACCAAATGTTTTTCCCCAAAATTCAAAAATTTCCCCCCAAAACAAAACAACTCATTCATTTATTAACCTCTCTCTCTCTCTCTCTCTTCCCCCTCTTTTCTCATTTTTCATAATTCATTCCCTCTTTCTTCTCTTTTTTTTTACCCAGGTATGTCAACAAAAAAAAAAAAACAAAAAAATAGTGAATGTTTTTTTTTGGTTATGCAATTTCGGATTATACTTTTTTCTTCAAATTTTTAATTATGTTTTTTTTTTCCAGATTATGCTTTCATAACTGAATAACATTCACTTTCATTTAATTGCTTTTGAATTACCATATTTGATCTGATTGTATTATACTTCACTGAGTAATTGTTTTAGATTAGAATGTTTCACTAAATTAATTTTGATTAGAATGCTTTTTTTTATTATGCACTTTCCGGATTATGTTTTTTTTTAATATTTGAGCATTTGCTGCTTTGAAATATCGTTGCAAATTCTTTAATTGACTCGCTTGATCGTGCTCTTATGGACAAATCCATGCTTAATCTCTGTATTTCGGGTTTTTGTAACTGCAAATTATATCTTGATCTGCTTTGCTGCAGTTTCATTTCACGTATACATCACAGCAAATTTTTTCTTTTAAATTCATACATGCTACATAAAAACAAATAAGGGGGAACTAACTCATGCAGTTTAAGGCGTTAACCGTAACTCATGCAGTTAGAAAATGAATTGCTACTTATGTTAAACTCCAAATCAAAAAAGAAATCTCTTATGCTCAAGTCACACATAGCATAAAATTTCCGATTCACTACTGTTGTAGATTCACAATACTATTTTTTAATCCCGAGCTGCTGCCAAATAATCTTGCAATATACAAACCAATAAACATCAAGGTTACTTCATAATCCTACTTCAGAGTACATCAATATATCAACGTCTACTAGCAAATAAATATATATAAATTATCCCTTACTGTTTACATGATTTTTCATATGTTGTATCGTTTCGAATACGTGTCGTAGGCACATGCCCACAGGCATACCTGGCACCTGATAAATTTTCATCTCCGTAATTAAATAAAACTAATAATTTACACGTGTAATGTACATTTTAATAAATTTAAAAAATATATTTATGTAACTCGAACTCGAACCTGAAATCTCTTTTATATTAGTTATATACGTCACACATATTGATAGATTTACAAATGACACAAAGCCATTCTCCCACTATATTATCAGAGATTAGAGATAATAATTTATTGGCATGTGTATTATAATATATAGTATATTAATATTAATATTGCCTAATTCACTAAATTCATTCCTCCTAGACCTTAAAAAAATTAAATACAATATCTACGCATTACATTTTTATGGATGAAAGATATATATTTAAATCAACATTTATAAACACTAGTAATTTACACGTACGATGTACGTCTTAATAAATTTATATTTTTTGAAGTAAAATTTTCGACGTAGAGTGGCCTCGAACCTGGGACCTCTTTTATATTAGTTATGCGCGGACAATGCACGTCTTAATATATTTTAAAAAAAATAAAAACTCTAACGTAGTGATGACTCGAACCTGAAACCTTCTTCATATTAGTTATATATGTGCATCACACGCGTTGATAGATTTACACGTGCAATGCACATTTTAATAAATATATAAAAAAATTTAAAGTATAAACTTAGACGTAGTCTGGATTCGAACCTGAAACCCCATTCATATTAGTTATGTACGTGTGTTACATGCACTGATAGATTTACAAATGACATTAAGGTCTTCTCCCATTATAATATTACAGATATATAGTTCTGATTATTTATCGAGTTAATGGACTCGGATTAACAAAGATCTATATTTACATTCAATAAGAAAATAGATCTATTATAAAGGATCCATACACAAAAATTTGGGTGGAAATCAGATTGGGTTATCCGTTTATAGATATTTTGCCACCCTTTCTGCCTCCCCCAACTCCAACCCCACCATCACTGCCTAGCTCCGAACGGTCGATCTCATAGGGTTTATCAACTCCTGTGTACTCAAATCCTCCATCACTTCCCCTTATAAATATATATTAGGAAAAGTCAAGGTTTCGAAAAAATTGGGGGAATTTGATTGAGATTGAGATTGTGTTTGTGATTGGATTTGAGATGAGATGAGAGAGATGGCAGAATCTGATACTCGAATGGGTAGAAATTTTTTCAGAGGACCCAGACCTAGACTTGGACTCGGTTCTCACGGTTCAGATATAGGTCCAATATTTGGATCCAAAGAGGAGCGGGTCTAGGTTTGGGTGGTCTAGGACCCGACCCGACCCGACCCAATACCAGTGATTATATTATATCTATATCTTATGCTAATATGAGAGAGAGTCTACTCCCTCTCTCCTTTCTCTATTTTGAAATAGAGAAAATGGGGAAAAAGTAGGAATTCATATTTAACTAACACGTATACTTGGTATTTTTGGTTTAACACCGAGACCATACTCTCAACTGCTTCTTCTCCGGCTTTCACTTGCCAGATCCGGCGGCTGCTCACCCTTTCGACCCTCCTCCCCTTCATTAAACTTGGTGAGCACTCTCTCCTCTCTCGACCCATCTCCTTGTTTTAGCCTCTCTCCTTCGCCTCGATTGTCGACCCACTCTCTCCCCCGGTTCTCTCATCGCCGTCCCACTATCGTCGTTTCGCTCGGAGTGTTCTCTCCCAACCCCGGAGGAGACCGCGCCCTTCTCGGCTGCTTCCTGCGGTGGTGCTTCCGCCGCCTACTGTGGCTCCAGGGCCTTTCACTGTCGCGCGTTTCATCCGGCAGTCCCCCCTGCTTAGTGACTCCTTCCGATGGATCCCATTCTCCGGCGGCTCTCCGTCTCATCCTTGGTCTGTGAGTGTATTCCCGGTGGTGCCACCGTATCCCCACTGTGAGTATACTGCAATATTTGGGTGCTGTGTGCAGTGTTGGTCTTTGGTAGAGCTTCACTGTCTCTAGTGTGTTGAGATATCTAAACATTTATTTAGATAGTGTACGATTTTAATTTTTCATTGCTGTGGCATTGCTTGTGGATCTAGTGTTATTTATCACAACTTTTCTTCTCTTCCCCCGGCGGCCCTGTTCCGTCAGTACATGGTTTCAGCGTTTCGCTGAGCCCTGAGCAACAGTTCGCTCAAGATCAGTTACGTCTGCTATTCTTCCCTTATCGATTCTTTCCTTTTCTCTCTATTTTGAGGGAGTTTTTAGCCCCCCGCGTGCTCCACGGTTTACTTCCTTGGTGGTGCTATTTTGGGTGCATTTGGAACTGTACTGTCCCCCTCTATTTGTACAGTGTCCTTCTTTGCTGGTGAACTTGTAAGGCATTGTTGGTCTGGTTCCTACAATGCACCTCGCCGAGCATGATGCCAAGTCTAAAAATTTAGTGCCGGTTTTAGTATCGCAAAGGGAGTTGTATTCTCCTCGACCCGATATCTCATATCTTTCTCAGTGCTCTGCAATCTCCACTATCTCCCCTTCCTCTTGTAGGGCCGACCCTCTTGTGGTCTGCTTCAGATGCCTTCTTCCCGGGCATTTCAAACGCGAGTGCATGAATAAAATTAGGTGCATTTTCTGTGATAAGTTTTGTCATTCACGCAGTAGATGTTTTTCTCTTCAAAAACTCCTTGGTTTCCCTAAAGGTCATCTCCTTTCGGCCAAACTTCTCTCCTTTCTAAACTACCCCCTTCTAAAGCGCAAGTACCTTGCTAGCTTGACTAGGAAGTTTAGTATTGTTCCTGGAAAGGAACTCAACTCCTTGGCAGTTTTCCCTTTACCAGCTATGAACTCCACCATCTCTTCCACTGCCTATTGTGATTCTATTGCCAATCTTCGGCATCCTAATATTGCTAACCTTTTTAGGGACCGTAAGGTGTTTTCGCACCTGGTCTCCTTCCCTCGGTTGGGTCATTACAAGGTTCGTGGCCCATGTTCTTCAGTGGCGCCTTCACTGAGTTTTAATTTGTTTAATCACGAAGGTTTATTTAAATCCTTTGTCACTTGTCGTTCTAGGTCTCGAAGTATGTTTGGGCACGCTATGCAACGTCGCATTTCAGGCCCTCAGATGCATACTATCAAGGCGAATCTTTCTTCTAAGGCTCCTTCAATTTATTATAATTATCCTTGTTCTATGATGTTTTCTTCTCCCAAACTTTCGACATTCTCTTTTCATTTTCCGGGATGCATCTTTTCGTTGTATCAAGTTTTAGGGGTTCAAACTTGGATCAATCACCTCCTAATGGAGGTTTTGCACAACCTGCAATCTCTTCCCCCCAAACTTTCGCCTTTTCTTGTTAACTTTTCTTTCTCCCGCTTTCCCTACCTTTCTAAACCCAGCCCTATAGCCTCTTTAGTTGATTCCAGTATGCTCTTTCCATCTTATCGCATCATCCAAGATGTACCTAGCAGGTCAAACCCTGATGCAGATTGGACCCCACTGGTGAAGGAAATCCCTTCCACCGTCAAGCGGAAATACAATAAGAAAGTCTATTGTAATTTGCAGAATCGGGTGAGCGCTCGTATTCTGGCTAAGAAAGCAACATCTCTGTCCGATCCTCAGCTTCTACAGTTTTGAGTCACTCCCTCCCCTACTTTGTGAGTGAGCGGTGCTCCGTGACTCCACTTCTTACTAGTGACAGATCATTGTGCCTTGAGGTAGCGAGCCGGAGTGGGAGGTTGTAGTCCTCTTGGGAGCGTCAGGGCGCTTCGTTTTCATTCCCGATAATCCTGGCTTACGGCTTAGTACCCCATTTTTGAGTTGTTCGTTATTTGTCTGAGATGATCCCCACTAAACTCGCCGGAGCTCCGGTACTGTCTTCTGCTACACCGCTGGTGGTGTTGGCTCCTTCTTCTGAGGATGCTGCATGTTCAGTTCTATATGTATTGTTGTTTTATTTATGTAGCATTGTTTCTGTTAGGGGATGGCCTTTTTGCCCCCGGCATCTGTATATCTTTTAACTTTTGCATCGTTTTACCGCTTGTAAAATCTCTCTTGTAACTTTTTGATCGTTATATATTATTAATTGCTGACTGGAGCCTTTTGACTCTATCCGTATCATCAAAAAAAAAAACTAACACGTATACTACGAATAATTTTATTAAAAAACCAAAACAACATGAAAACCCCAATTTATCAAATACAGTCTATTCCTCTCCCACTTATCTAATCTCACTTTCCCTGTCTCAAAAAATTTCAGTCTAATTTATTTGTAAGAATATTATCATCAAGCTAGTTGATTTCTTCAATATCAAACAACTTGCACTATACCTTTTTTTTGTTAGCATAACGACTGATGTAAATTTTTACTTGTTGAGTTGTACGTTGAGTTGCTTCATCAATTCAATCATCTTACTAAATGAAGTGGAAATTTGTTTAGCACTAGCTTTGGAACCTCAATCATCTTATATGATCAAGATGTTTATGTTAGCAAGTAGTTAGCACTACTTAGATCGAAGTGCTTAGTCACTAAATTATTTTTCTAATCACTAATTTATTATTTTTTTGAAATTGGTGTGTCTCTATTAATTTACATTGCCGATTTGGTCAAGTTTTTGTTTTAAAATGTTGCTAAATGGATTTTTTTTTAATGGTACTAGTATTTTTCACGTATGATGCACGTTTTTATAAAAAGTTAAGAGTTAAACGTGCGATACACGTAAGTCATTATTAAAAAATGGAGTTGAACGAATGATACACGTATTTTTTTAAAATTAAAAAGGAAAAATATTGATGTGTACGTACAATTCACGTGTTGAAAAATAGATTTGGAGTTGCACGTGCGATGCACCTGTTTGTTTGGTGACAAAAGTGATGTTTCTTTTGTGACAAAAAAGTATTTAAAATTGTTTATTTGTGACAAACTCTTCCAATAAATAGTAAGTAAATATATTATATTATAGATAGATAGATGGATAGTAATTTACACATGTGATGCATGCTAATATAAAAGAAAAATTGAAGTAAAAAAAATTGATATAGTGAGCACTCGAACATGAGACATTCTTCATATTAGTTATGCACGTTTGATGCACGTGTTGGTAGATTGACAAATGATACTAAGACCTTCTCCCATTATAATATTAGAGATGTGTTTTAGTAAAATTCATCAATGTTTGCTAAAACCCACCTCCCATAAAAGCCCGATCCAAACCCGAAGCCTGCCTGAACCCGATGGGTTCGCGTTAGGGTTCATGCACCCCTACACTAGGCGGGTCCATCATACCACGATAACCCGCCCGGTCTAAGTGGGTTAGGGTTGAGTTTTTATCTCAAAACCTATCCAACCTGGTCCGTGAACACCCTTAAAGTTATTATAAGTTTTGTATTGTCTCTTGTTAAATACAAACTGCAATATTTCGCCTAACATTACCTAAATTTCATTACATAGAAGTAGGGATGACAACGTGCATGGTAAAGATAGGGTTCATGATTTACCTTTACCATATTCTAAAAGGCTAAAATTGAAAAAAACCTTTAATTGAACTATCCCCTGTATGCAGAAAATCTCACTCACCTTTTTTTATGCAGAAAACCGCACTCAACTATGATTGCGAAAAACCACACTCTGACTCTGTTAGGGTTCTGTTCGTTTTTGTCACGTGCAACGCACGTGACTTAAAAAAGGACGAAAATACCTCCCTAACTGTTTCTTCTTCTCTTCTTCTTTTCTTCCTCCTTTATTCAGAACCCATTTTTTTTCTCCCCCAAAAACAAACCTTAATCCCAAATCAGACCCCCTATGTACACTCTCCAACTCCCAAATCAACCTTATCAACCCCAAATCCTTCTTCTTCCCCATCGACGATGCCATCGAGTCGACAACGTCACAAAGGTCCAATTCAATTCTGCTCTTGAAAGATCCAATGTTAGGTAATATGTTCACACCATTCTCTCTTATATTTGAGCTCGATCTGATTCCATTTGTAGCGCCTCGAATTCCTAATATGATATCTTAGAAATACGTGGCACAATTCCCAGCATCAACTTCAAATGTAATATTAAACACAGCCAACACAAATAAAAATTTCAACTTTCATTACATTAATCTTTACATAGCACAGTGGAAAACAAACACCTTAAATTACGAATTTCTTTCTTACAACAATTTCTTTTACATATTACATAAATCATTACATTACTTTAACTCAAGCATCCAAATCCCGAGCTACAAGTAACCACCTGTAAAATATGAGGCTAGAGATAACCCTAACCCCCAAAACTAAAGGGGTCAGCCATAAAGGTGTGAGTGACATAAAACAAACAACATAAGTAAAGTATAGAATCATAAATGACATGAGATAAACAAGAATACATAAGATATGAAACACGAAAACATCAAGTGAAACTAGACTAAGTGTCAAGTATAAAAAAAACAGAAAAACACATGCATGAAACCAAGCCAAGAAAACACAATTCTATATGCTGACTCTCTAATGCGTACTTGTCGGAGTCTATGCATCCCACTCTACATAGGTCCGGTGCAAGCCCTTAACGTCTCCACATTATAGGGTTTAATCCCCCGTTATGCAACTAATTCTAACACGATGACTACTACGAGATAAAGATAAACTGTGAGTATTAGCCCATGCCCCGATAATTCCGGAGGTCAATCTCTATCAACAGATAATTCCGGAGACTATTTCACTCACACCTGGGAATCTTCGAGAATACCCCACACCGCAAGCGATGGCACCTCATCACACGAATACCACATGTGCGTCGCCTCGACCCCGATAATTCCGGAGATCAATCCCACACCACAAGTAATTCCGAAGACTATTTCACTCACACCTGGATAATTCTGGGAATTTTCTCACACCGCAAGCCATACTGAGGTCCATAACCCATGTTCTCGTTCATCATATCACCACTAGTGCCTATCCTTATTGTTTTAGGTTATTTAATTACCTTACGAATCTCCTAGAGTTGGTGTATCCTACCGGACTTAACTCAACAACTGATTAACTAAAATTGCCTCAACAGGCCCAAACATAAATATCTCAACTGCCGGTAAACTAGGATCACACACACCCTCTAGAGACTCACACTCAATATCCAAACTAATCTTCCAATATAAATTGCTCAGTTAAACTACTTGGAAACATATGTTCAGTAGAAGATAAAGTAGAGAATAGTAGGTTATAGATTAAAACATTTAGAGAATAAATCATTTAAAAGAACATTCAAAGATATAAAGATACATCAGTATCAGTCGACTATGAACAAGCATAGGTCGACTGTCCAGAGAGAAAAATCCAATAATTTTAAGAAAATAATTCTAAGTATTATAAGTCGACTCTAAAAGGTCATAGGTCGACTGTCCAGAGCGATAAATCTAATAATCTTTAAGAAAATAATTCTAAGTATAGAAGTTGACTGTAAATGGTCATAGGTCGACTGTCCAGAAAAAAATCCAACATCTTTAAGAAAATAATTCTAAGTATAGCAATCGACTGAAAAAGGTCATAGGTCGACTGTCCAGAAAGAAAATCCAATATCCTTAAGAAAATAATTCTAAGTGGTGCCAGTCGACTGTATAAATCATCAGTCGACTGTCCAGAGCGAAATTTCAAGAAAAACTAGAGTACATAGCAGCCAGGTCGCGTTGGTCGACTGTGAAGTCACACCGGTCGACTGTCGACCTACAGACTGCAGACTTTTGGTTGTGCACGTTTCAACCGATACGTAGTTTTACTTTATGAAAATGATTTCTACAAAAAGTATATTTCTTATATAATCAATTACAACCTGTAGGGTTTATAATAAACCACCAAACTAATTCAAAGTTACTTGAATTCATAAAAGTAGTGATTTGTTGATTTCTTTCGATTAAAACATAAATTGTGCATATAGTCAAAAATAAAGTTTCTAAAAAAAGTTATTGATCATTGAAATAATTTCATATTCAGATCCAAACCATATCACTACCGAATTTTCAAAAGATCCCCAATTTAGTTGTGTTCATCAACTAAATCCAATTTATCTCAAATCCAGTTCTCAAGACCTGATCTCCTAACTCATCAATCCTTCTCAACATTTCCTCAATTTCAATCACCATTATGAACTCATAATCATGAACAAATCTAACATTTCTATAGTCAAGTCGTGTTCATCCAAACTCAACGATAATAAAAACTCACATCATCCACATGCAAACCCATCCAAAGATAATTGGCGTTCATAAAAGATCAATTTTCAGTTCATCCATCCATTCAATCCATCATGTGTATATTCATACTCAAACCCTAACATGCTTTCTAGTAGATGAAATACTACATACAACATACACAAAATAAAATAAAACAAACAAGTCACTCACCTCAAATGACGAGATCTAACAAGAAAAGCCTTTCTTTTGCGAAATCCAAGATCACCTCCTTAAATCTTCAAGAAATAATAAAACCTTTGTGTTGTGCAGCGAAAGACGGCTGCACTCCACTCTTATATATATATATAGGCCGAAATAGGAGAGTTAGGGTTTTAAACACATTTGCAAAATAACCCTTTTAAAGTTTAACTTTACATAAATAAATCCCTATACTTAGAAATTTGATAAAACCAATTAAATTAATATTTAAAAGAAAAATAAACACTTTATTTCCAGCCGGCACTGTTTGGAAAGTCCAGAAAATAGTTTTGCACTTTCATCCTTTAAAATGACAATTTTGCAAAAAGATCCTTCTTTTTTGTAATATTTGCAAATAGACCCAATTAATGTCAGAAAAATCTAGAAAAATTACAAATAAATCCCAAAATAATAAATAATGATTTTCCATAAAATAATTTTGTCCTTTGAACTTCTCAAGAAAATATTTGCATGTGTTTCGCACGTGTAAAAGATAAATCTTCAGAAAATATTTATTAAATCTCCAAAAATCATTTTAATTCAATTATAAATCTATAAAAATAATATTTAAAAATACGGGGTATTACATTACTCCCTCCTTAGAAGAGTTCTGTCTTCAAAACTACTGCTAATGGGGTCTAAAATAAGAATAACAAGCAATTTGAAATTTCATAAATGAACCATAATTCAAAACATTCACATAGAAGGACTTAATCAAATAAGAGAAATACAGCTCAATCCAATAGTGCAATCATCCAAAGAAATACCATCACATAAATAAGATACAATCATACAAAAAGCTCAGGAAAATTCTTCGGCATGCGATCCTCTGGCTCCTAAGTAGCCTCCTCGAACTGCTGATTCCTCCACAGCACCTTGACCATAGGTATCACTTTAATCCTAAGAACTTTCTCCTTACGGTCAACGATCTCCACAGGCTGTTCCTTGTAACTCAAGTTCACCTGTAGACCTTCAGGAACCTCTACCAACTGATGACTCCGATCCGGCATATACTTCCTCAACAATGACACATGGAACACATCATGTACCTGTGCCAACTCTTCCGGAAGCTCCAACCTATATGCTGTCTTGCCAATCTGCTCCACAATCCTGTATGGCCCAATACACCTTGGTGCCAACTTGCCTCCCTTACCAAACCTAATCACTCCTATGGTAGGAGACACCTTGAGGAAAACTGCACCCCCAACCTCAAACTCCAAGTCCTTTCGCCGAGTATCAGCATAACTCTTCTGCCGACTCTGAGCCTCAACCAACCTCTTGCGAATCAGCTCAATCTGCTATGACGTCTGTTGCATGATCTCAGAACCAAACATCTGCCTCTCGCCAACCTCGTACCAACAAACAGGTGTCCTGCACCTCCGTCCGTACAAAGTCTCATACGACGCCATTCCGAAACTTGCATGGTAACTGTTGTTATAAGCAAACTCAACCAATGCCAAGTATCTCTCCCAACTACCCCCGAAATCCATAACACAAGCCCTCAGCATATCTTCCAGCACTCGATTCACCCTCTCAGTCTGACCATCAGTCTGTGGATGGAAAGCGATACTGAAATCAGTTCTGGTGCCCAAAGCTACTTGCAGGCTCTTCCAAAACCTTGAAGTGAACCTTGCATCCCTGTCGGAAACAATCGACACAGGAACTCCATGAAGCCTCACAATCTCACCAATGTACAACTCAGCCAATTTCTCCAACGACCAAGTAATCTTCATGGCCAGAAAGTGAGCTTACTTAGTCAAACGGTCCACAATAACCCAAATCGAGTCATTGCCCTTCGAACTCCTCGACAAACACGTGATGAAATCCATACTGATATTCTCTCATTTCCACTCCGGAATGGGCAACAGCTGTAACAAACCTCCAGGTCTCTGATTCTCTGCTTTGATCTGCTGACAAGTCAGACACCATGCCACAAAATCTACCACATCCCTCTTCATACCAGACCACCAAAAGTGTCGTTTGATGTCCTTGTACATCTTGGTGCCTCCAGGATGTACTGACAACAAGCTACTCTGTACTTCCTGCAAGATACTTTCTCTCAAATCTGCATTATCTGGAACACACAACCTCTCACCCATCCATAGAACTCCATCTTGGACACGAAACTCTGATAGCTTGCCTTCTGAAACCTGTTGCAACATCTTCTGAATCTCTGAATCTGATCTTTGACCTTCTACAATCCTCTCTCTCAAGGAAGGCTGCAGTCTCAACTGAGCCAAAGACGCTCCCAAACCCTGCAACACTACTTCGATACCTGCCCGATCAATCTCTGCTGCCAACTCGCTTCGAGTAGTGATCAAACTTGATAAACTACTCTTCCTGCTAAGTCCATCAGCTACTACATTCGCCTTGCCCGGATGATACTTGATCTCAAGACGAATGTCTTCCAATACTTCCAACCACCTTCTCTGCCGAAGATTTAGATCCTTCTGTTGTTAAATGTACTTCAGGCTCTTGTGGTCAGTGTACATGTTGACCTTCTCACCATAAAAATAATGCCTCCACTGTTTCAAGGCAAAGATAATAGCTGCTAGCTCCAAATCATGCGTTGGATAATTCTTCTCATGCGGACGCAATTGCCTCGAACCATAAGCAATAACCTTGCCCTCTTGCATCAAGACACAACCCAAACCTCTGAGAGACGTATCACTGAAGATATCATAATCCTTCACAGCTTGAGGCAAAGTTAAGATAGGTGCAGTAGTCAACATCTCCTTTAACTCAAGGAAACTCGACTCACATTTATCAGTCCATGAAAATGACACATTCTTCCAGGTTAACCCTGTCAAAGGAACTGCAATCTGAGAATAATCCTGGATGAATCTCTTGTAGTAACTAGCCAAACCCAAGAAACTCCTGACTTCTTTTACAGACGTTGGCCTGGGCCAATCCTTTATTGCCTCAACCTTCTGAGGATCAGTGGCCACTCCCTCCTTAGAAAGGATATAACCAAGGAAAGGTACCTCAAACTTCCAAAACTCATACTTCGACAACTTGGCATACAATCTATGCTCCTGCAATTTCTGTAATACCGCTGTCAAGTGCATAGAATGCTCCTCCTCCGACTTCGAATACACCAAAATATCGTCGATGAAAACCACTACGAAGGAGTCAATAAATGGCCTCAAAACCCGGTTCATCATATCCATGAACACGGCCGACGCATTCGTCAACCCGAATGGCATCACCAAAAACTCGTAGAGCCCATGGCGAGTCCTTAAAGCTGTCTTACTCACATCTTTCTCCTTGACTCGAACTTGATGATACCCTGATCTCAAATCAATCTTCGAAAACACTGCTGCTCCCTGAAGCCTGTCGAACAAATTATCAATCCGTAGAAGTGGATACTTGTTCTGAATAGTCACCCTATTCAACTTCGGTAGTCAATGCACATCCTCATTGACCCATCTTTCTTCCTAACTAACAACACTGGCGCACCCCACAGTGAGGAACTCGGCCTAACAAGTCCCTTGCCCAACAACTCCTCAATCTGCTTCTTCACTTTGTCCTGCTCTACAGGTGCCATCCTGTACGGAGCCTTAGAAATCGGAGCACTCCCCGGCTGAACATTGATGCAAAACTCCACATCTCTCTGCGGCGGTAATTTTGGCAAATCTTCCAAAAACACCTTAGGAAAATCTCTGACAACTGGAATGCCTTTGACTTCATCTGGAATCACCGTCTTGGATATCATTGCAGCCACCTTCGGAACCTTCTTATTCCCTTGGAAAGTCACTGCGGGACCACCTGGTGCTTTCACCAACACCTCTTTATGCTTGCATTCAATTGTGGCATCATATATTGCCATCCAATCAATGCCCACGATCACATCCACTCCTAAGACATACAGCTCAATCAGATCAATACCGAATAATCTCCCGCCAATCTCGATATCACAGCCCTCGTAATATCGTTCAGCGATCAATTCTTCACCTGACGGCATTGCCACCGACAAAACCTTGCCTGGAAACAACTTAGGCTCCACATCTAAGTCCTTTGCAAAGTTAGGCGACATGAAAGTATGCGAAGAACCAGTATCAAATAAAACTTTTTCCTTAATTCCATTAACCAAAACAATCCCTGATACATGAAAAATGATACTCAAACTCCAATTATTCTCAAATAAAAGTTTTACTTATTACATTGATTAAAAATAAAATCAAAACTCTTGCATACCCTGGATCACATCTTTCGAGTTACCTGCATCCTCCTCGGTTAATACGAACACTCGCCCTTACCTCTGGAATTTACTTCCACCTGGACCATCCTTCCTCAACTGTGGACAATGAGGCTTAGAATGTCCCGCCTGCCCACACTGGAAACTAGTATGCTTTGCCAACTTAGGACACACTGACCTGTAATGACCTGCCTCCTTGCAGTAATAACAAGTCACTTCCTGAGTTGCAGGTGCCTTCTGCACTGAACCACTGAACTTGAATTGTTTCGCTAGGAATTCCTTCCCACTCTGACTTGATGCTAGCCTCTTGTTCATGTTCCAGGTCTTTTACTTCTTCTGAAACTGGTCCATGTCTTCCTCTGTCATTGCTGTTCTCCTGACCAGCTTATCGAACCTCCTTATGCCCAACGGAATCATACTCGACCTCAAGTTTGGCCTCAAGCCCTGCTCAAACTTCTTGGCCTTCTTCGCCTCATCAACTATCAGCTCTGGTGCATACCTTGACAGCTGAGTAAACTTAGTCTCATACTCTCGCACGGTCATGCTGCCCTGCTATAGATTCATGAATTCTGTCGCCTTCTTCTCCTGAATATCCAGGGGAAAGAAACGATCCCTGAATTCTTCCAGAAAAGCCTCCCAAGTCAATTGCTGGTCCCCCAAAGTTCTCTTCACCGTTTGCCACCAAACACTAGCATTCTTTTCCAGCTGCATAGTGGCCAACTTCACCTTGTTGGCTACCGGAGTTTCTAAGACCTCGAAGATTGTCTCCATCCGTCTAATCCAATCATCAGCCTCATTTGGATCAGACTACCCCTCAAACACTGGCGGCCTCATCCTCTTGAAGGACTCAATCTGCTTGATAGGATCAGCGTTAACCAATCCTGGTCCAGTCCTGCGATTCTGATGTTGGTTCTGATTCTGTGCCAAATTAGCTGCCATTAGTGCATTCAAAGTCTGATACACCCTGGCAAACTCGACCTCGAGATCAACTCCAGTTCCTTGGGAACTTCCAGCTCCATCACCATTGTTACCAACCATGGATCTGGGTCCAACCATTCTGAATACTACAAAATGAGGGGAGAGTTAGAGCACCACAACACAATTCATTTTTGCATCAATACCCCTTGGCAAAACCGCAACCATACCCCAAAAGTAAAAACATCATTTTCAGTTCTATGTGATACTCACTCTCTAATGTCCACAACTAGGTACCCACACTCTAGTGTCCACACCTAGGTTATTTTTATACCATGTTTATTATTACTATTGAAGCATGCTCTGATACCAATCTCTGTAGCGCCTCGAATTCCTAATATGATATCTTAGAAATACGTGGCACAATTCCCAGCATCAACTTCAAATGTAATATTAAACACAGCCAACACAAATAAAATTTTCAACTTTCATTACATTAATCTTTACATAGCACAGCGGAAAACAATATACCTTAAATTACGAATTTCTTTCTTACAACAATTTCTTTTACATATTACATAAATTATTACATCACTTTAACTCAAGCATCCAAATCCCGAGCTACAAGTAACCACCTGTAAAATATGAGGCTAGAGATAACCCTAACCCCCAAAACTAAAGGGGTCAGCCATAAATTGTGAGTGACATAAAACAAACAACATAAGTAAAGCATAGAATCATAAACGACATGAGATAAACAAGAATACATAAGATATGACATAGCAAGGAAACATGAAAACATCAAGTGAAACTAGACTAAGTGTCAAGTGTAGAAAAAAACAAAAAAACATATGCATGAAACCAAGCCAGGAAAACACAATTCTATATGCTGACTCTCTAATGCGTACTTGTCGGAGTCTATGCATCCCACTCTACATAGGTCCGGTGCAAAGCCCTTAACGTCTCCACATTATAGGATTTAATCCCTCGCTATGCAACTAATTCTAACACGATGACTACTACGAGATAAAGATAAACTGTGAGTATTAGCCCATGCCTCGATAATTTTGGAGGTCAATCTCTATCCACAGATAATTCTGGAGACTATTTCACTCACACCTGGGAATCTTCAAGAATACCCCACACCGCAAGCGATGGCACCTCATCACACGAATACCACATGTGCGTCGCCTCGACCCCGATAATTTCGGAGATCAATCCCACACCACAGGTTATTCCGAGACTATTTCACTCACACCTGGATAATTCCGGGTATTTTCTCACACCGCAAGCCATTCTGAGGTCCATAACCCATGTTCTCGTTCATTATATCACCACTAGTGCATGTCCATATCATTTTAGGTTATTTAATTACTTTACGAATCTCCTAGAGTTGGTGTACCCTACCGGACTTAACTCAACTGATCAACTAAAATTGCCTCAACAGGCCCAAACATAAATATCTCAACTGCCGGTATACTAGGGTCACACACACCCTCTAGAGACTCACACCCAATATCCAAACTAATCTTCCAATATAAATTGCTCAGTTAAACCACTTGAAAACATATGTTCAGTAGCAGATAAAGTAGAGAATAGTAGGTTATAGATTAAAAAATTTAGAGAATAAATCATTTAAAAGAATATTCAAAGATATAACGATACATCAGTATCAGTCGACTATGAACAAGCATAGGTCGACTGTCCGGAGAGAAAAATCCAATAATTTTAAGAAAATAATTCTAAGTATTATAAGTCGACTCTAAAAGGTCATAGGTCGACTGTCCAGAGCGATAAATCCAATAATCTTTAAGAAAATAATTCTAAGTATAGAAGTCGACTGTAAATGGTCATAGGTCAACTGTCCAAAGAAAAATCCAATATCTTTAGGAAAATAATTCTAAGTACAGCATTCGACTGTAAAAGATCATAGGTCGACTGTCCAGAAAGAAAATCCAATATTCATAAGAAAATAATTCTAAGTGGTGCCAGTCGACTGTAAAAATCACCAGTCGACTGTCCAGAGCAAAATTTCAAGAAAAACTAGAGTACACAGCAGCCAAGTCGCGTCGGTCGACTGTGAAGTCACACCGGTCGACTGTCGACCTACAAACTGCAGACTTTTGGTTGTGCACATTTCAACCGATACGTAGTTTTACTTTATGAAAACGATTTCTACAAAAAGTATATTTCTTATATGATCAATTACAACCTGTAGGGTTTATAATAACCCACCAAACTAATTCAATGTTACTTGAATTCATAAAAGTAGTGATTTGTTGATTTCTTTCGATTAAAACATAAATTGTGCATATAGTCAAAAATAGAGTTTCTAAAAAAAGTTATTGATCATTGAAATAATTTCATATTCAGATCCAAACCATATCACTACCGAATTTTCAAAAGATCCCCAATTTGGTTGTGTTCATCAACTAAATCCAATTTATCTCAAATCCAGTTCTCAACACCCGATCTCCTAACTCGTCAGTCCTTCTCAACATTTCCTCAATTTCAATCACCATTATGAACTCATAATCATGAACAAATCTAACATTTCTATAGTCAAGTCATGTTCATCCAAACTCAACGATAATAAAAACTCACATCATCCACATGCAAACCCATCCAAAGATAATTAGGGTTCATAAAAGATCAATTTTCAGTTCATCCATCCATTCAATCCATCATGTGCATATTCATACTCAAACCCTAACATGCTTTCTAGTAGATGAAATACAACATACAACATACACAAAATAAAATAAAACAAACAAGTCACTCACCTCAAATGACGAGATCTAACAAGAAAAGCCTTTCTTTTGCGAAATCCAAGATCACCTCCTTAAATCTTCAAGAAATAATAAAACCTTTGTGTTGTGCAGCGAAAGATGTAACCCCTGTTTTCATTAATACGTAATTTTCAAGTATTTTCTGTATTTTTAAATAATTAGTATTTTGTAAGTATTTTCTTCTAATTGATTATATTATTATTGTTCAAACTATTTTATGAGCCCAATATACAAATTATTCGATTGTTTAATATTTAGTTCAAAGCCCAATTGTTTATATATGTTAAAAGCCCATTTTGTATTTTAATTTTATTATTTGTTAATCTGAATTGTTTATTCCAAAGCCCAAAATTATATTTGATTTTGTTAAATTAACCCGAAACCCAATTGATATGCCCAATAACCTAATTAATTTAAAATAAATACTTTTAAGCCCAAGCCCAAATCCATTAACCCAGAACCCACATAATTGTACAGATTAACCATATACCCACCCGTATACAATTTATTCTTCCCACCCACTTTTTGTCCTGTACTTCAACTCCCCCACTCTTCAATTCCTGTACCAGCACTTTTTTCCATATTCCTCGTAACTGCCCCCACTCTCTCTCACCCCGTTACTCCATTATCTATTGTACTATTATAATATAAAACTCTCCCATGCTGTCTTCCTCTCTCCCACTCCTCCCCTGTTTCCAAAACCAAAAACAGAACGAACCCACTCCCTCTTCCCACTTCGTCTTCTTCACGTCTCGCTCTCATCCCCAACCTCGACTTCGACCCAGTCGCTGCTCCCGCTCGCCTCCCGTCTCTCCCTATCTACAGCCTCGTCAACCAGTGCCCCCGCTACAACCACTCGACCCAGTGCCGCTCTCCTCCGAGAACCCCTCCGGCACTCTCCCTCGTCGCACTCGACAACCCGAGCATCACCTCCGCCTGCCCTCGCACTTTGCCTCCTCCTCGCCGCAGTCGCAACTCCACCGTCCTTTGCACTCTAACGTCATCCTCGTCCATCGTCTTCCTCCCCCTGTGCCGACCTCCACCAGTTCGCATCTTCATCCCGCCGCTAGTTCCATCGCACCGTTGCTCTCCACCATTGCCATCGGAGTTTTCGAGCTTCCCTCGAGCTCCGCGGATTCCGCCAACCCTTCCGCCATTTCCCTCCGCTTGAAGCTCAGTCACCGTCGAGCCCATCGCTCGCGACAACCACCCCGCTTGCCATTCCCGCGCAATCTTCTCCGCCATCCTCTGCCCTAGTCACGCTTAGCACCTTCCGCCGTCGCCTGAGTTCTCCACCCAGCCAGAACGACACCAAGCAGCCGCTGCCGCTTCACACCACTTCGCCTCGACCTCCTCCAGTCGCGAAACCACCACTGCCGAAGTCGAAGTGCCCTCTCCACTCGACAACCCATCTCCCTATCGCCACTCCTCCCCGTCGCTCGAAGCTCCATCCCCGTCGCTGTTTTCTTCTCCCGCGCTTTCTCTCTCTCTTTCGCGATCAATCGCTCCCGCTCTCTCTCTGTTGAAGAAGGTGAAGAAGAATAGGGTGTTTTTGAATACAATTTGATTTGCTATTTGGGATGTTGTGGTGTGTTAGTGTTGTATTTGGGGATTAGATCTGTTTGTAATGAAGGGGATTGTTGTTGCTGTTTGGTGTGTGGTGTTGATTTATTGATGTTTGGTGTTGTAGAGTAGGGGATTGGACTGTAGTGTTTGCTGTCTTGGAGTTTGAGAAGGAGTTGTTGCTATTTGGAGTTTGCTTTGTGGAGTTGCTGTTTGCTATTTTGGACCTTGCTATTTTGGCGTGGCTGCCACATATTTTGCACGTGTTCTACTGCCCGGGATACTGATCCCGTTATTCTGTCTTAAATTTCATCGTCGTTAACTAACAGGCAAGTATCTCCTTGTACAAATCCGTTTGTTCTAGTACAAACTCTTTTGCAAAAATATCGCAAGTATATTCCTTGACTCTATTCGTATTATAGATAACCTATTGATCCCATATTCGTACAAGATCACGAATACTTTGTTGTCATATACATTGCATGAACACGATACACATAAATACTCTTATAACTATATATGATGTTGTGCATGAATTGCTTGTTACTAGGTTGCATGTTGTTATAATATCTTTTATTCTTGATTAAGTGTTATGCATGCCATTAGTCAACTCACATGTTTTATAAACCTAGAAATATGTTTCCTTGCATTGCATAAGTCTTGATACTTGATCCTGCCATGTTACCCGTCCTTGTTGTTGCATGTAGTTATTGTTCATGTTTGATTAAAATAAAGATAACAAGCAGGGGTATAAAGAGAAAAGATTTAGTAGTGGGCAATAAAGAAGAGCGTACTCGGATGGGGGCTCGTGGTTCCCCGATGCAAATTTGCAAGTTGCAAATTGTAAATTTGCGAATTTTATGTTCTATGTTTCATGCTATGTTACACTATGTCCACATTGCACGTATCTTGATACAAGATATACTTGACTTGACTTTACTTGAATTGATATGTTTCCCGAGTACGTGACCTATAGAATCCATCACTAGTCTAAACGTTCACTTGATTGCGAGTAGCAACCATGTGGTATGGGACACATGAAGTGCTACCTAGTTAGATTAATAAAAGACATGACATTGACACGTACACTTGCATGATCCGTTTACATGTTACATGTTTATGATGACTTGTTTACTTGTTTACATGTTACTCGTTCATGTTGACACGTTTACTTGCTTACCCGTTTACATGTTATATGTTCCTATGGATTATTCACTTGTTTACATGCATGCTACTTGTTCCATGAGGTCTTGTTCTTGATTCTGTCACATTTTGTATTTGTTCTATCATATGATTCTTGATTCCTTGTTCTTTCCTGCTTTTGTTTTATTCTATATTTGTCCCGTTAGCTTGTACCACTTGCGGCCCGTGACTTGCATTAACGGGTACCTTTTCGTCTCTTTCTTTGTAATAATATGCTTGCAGGTCCAGATGGAGAATTACCCAAAGGTGTTGCTGAACAGAGATTCTAGTCTTGTTTAATTTCATGTTATTTTAGTTCATGTTTTATTCATGTAATCTTTATTGTAATCCGGGCGTGTTGACCCATAGCTATGTTTCTTTTCCAGTTGTTGGTTATGTCCTGTATTATGTCATATAATATGTCATGTACTTTGTTATCCTATTGTGATTTTACATGCTTGCGTGGGTGATATTGTTATCTTGTTATTGAGTTAAATAAACAGCTTATGAATGATGTATTCGCATTATTCGCCGGGCCTCAGTTACGTGCCTGTATTCCCGTATTTTGGGAAGCGGGGTGTGACAAAAGACGACTGCACTCCACTCTTATATATATATATATATATATATAGGCCGGAATAAGAGAGTTAGGGTTTTAAACACATTTGCAAAATAACCCTTTTAAAGTATAACTTTACATAAATAGATCCCTATACTTGGAAATTTGATAAAACCAATTAAATTGATGTTTAAAAGCAAAATAAACACTTTATTTCTAGCCGGCACTGTTTGGAAAGTCCAGAAAATAGTTTTGCACTTTCATCATTTAAAATGACAATTTTGCAAAAAGATCATTCTTTTTCGTAATATTTGCAAATAGACCCAATTAATGTCAGAAAAATCTAGAAAATTACAAATAAATCCCAAATAATAAATAATGATTTTCCATAAAATAATTTTGGCCTTTGAACTTCTCAAGAAAATATTTGCACGTGTTTCGCACGTGTAAAAGATAAATCTTCAGAAAATATTTATTAAATCTCCAAAAATCATTTTAATTCAATTATAAATCTATAAAAATAATATTTAAAAATACGGGGTACTACACCATTCTCTCTTATATTTATTGAATTGATTATTTTGATGTATGCATTTATGTACATGCAGATTTGACAACCTCTAAAGCTTCAAGGAGGAACTCGCGTAATAGTTGCGATGATGGTGGAACCCTAGTGTGTTCTCACAAAGATCCTGCAGTTGTGAAGCTAGCAAGCACTGCTGCAAATGCTAGAAGATACTTTGCGGGTTGTCCAAATTGGCAAACAGACAAATGCCTGATTTTTTCGTTGGGTTGAATTTGTGGGAGGAGCCGAGAAGGGGGAAAAATCTTACTCAGAACTGAAGATGGAAAATGCAAAGTTGAAGCTGGTAGTTGATGAATCAAGTGAGATGGAAAATAAACTTGGTACCACTGTCGTAGATCTGAAGAAGCGGAAGCATGAGTTAGAATCCGAATGTAATTTGCTGAGAAAGAAGATGGTTGCAAATGTAATTTCCATCTTCAGTGAAATGCAAATGTAATTTTCTTTTGTGACGTCGTCGACTCGATGGCATCGTCGATTCGATGGCGTCGTCGATGGGGAAGAAGAAGGATTTGGGGTTGATAAGGTTGATTTGGAAGTTGGAGAGTATAGATAGGGATTCTGATTTGGGATTAGGGTTTGTTTTGGCGGGAGAAAGGAGAAAAAAAGGGTTATGAATAAAGGACGAAGAAAAGAAGAAGAGAAGAAGAAATAGTCGGGGGGTATTTTCGTCCTTTTTTAAGTCACGTGAGTTGCACGTAAAAAAAACGAACATAACCCTAACAGAGTCAGAGTGTGGTTTTTCGCAATCATAGTTGAGTGCGGTTTTTGTATAAAAAAAGGTGAGTGAGGTTTTCTGCATATAGGAGATAGTTCAAGGGTTTTTTTTTTTTTTTTTAAATTTTTTTTTTTACTGTAGCTACAGTAAAACGGGAACATAGAAATACATAATTTAGAGAGGGAGTACCCAGTAGGGATAAGTTTAAAATTCATAAATCGTAATTCTATTATAATCGCCACACCTTCATAACTTCACCTTCGCCCCCCTTGTTCTATACTACACCCCTCTTTTTAAATTCTATTATAATCGCCACACCTTCATTACTTCACCACCTTCATAACTTCACCTTCGCCCCCCTTGTTCTATACTACACCCCTCTTTTTGGTATCTGAGCCATATCATAGATTCCTCAGAGTTAGACTCTTGTTTCCACCCTAGGTTAGTTACTACTTCAGACAAACAGATCCTTAGCTGTAATTTTGAAAAATCAGACGAAGTAAAGCATTTATTTCATAACAAAGATCCAGTTCAGAATACACTGATAGACTTAGTAATAAATTTAAAACGAAACGTAGACGCCAGAGAGAGCGAAGAAAAAAATTTTAGAGATAGCCTACTTTCGTCCCTAAAGGAGAAAAACCAGATTTTAAAAGATATTTCTAGTAAGCTAGATTACATAAAAGACCAGAATACTTCAAGGTTACATCATTCTACACGAAGTGAAGAAAATCCTAGAATTATTGAGACAATAAACCAAGTACACGATGTTGTCATAAATAATAAATTAGAATTAAAAGAAATAAAAAGGATTGTTCTTAATTAATGCAAAAGACCTATTTAGAAGCGTTAGATTATACAAAGACTTTTCAACTCGGCCCCGAAGGTTATAGTAATTATACCGCAGAATCAATCTAGAAAGAACTATTATTAAACAAAATAATACTATTATTAGACTTATCCTTAAAATCCACGAAAGAATTGAAGAAACAGAACAAAAACTAGTAAACAGGATTGAAGAGGTTGAGCAAAAACTACAAAAATTAGAAATATGAAATTTCCAGGATAACCTTAGCAAGATAACTGACAAACTAGCATCAGTAAGGCTAGAACCAACAGGAAAAGAACGAGTTACAAGGAAACCAGTAGTATTTACTTTTCCAACTAGACCATTAGAATAGAAAGAACTATCAAAACCATGAGTAGGCCACTGACATAAATTCAATCATACACAGGATCCTCTACAACAATCAGGCCAGACCAAGGATCTACAAGTAGAACAAGACCACTTATCAATAGACTACTTTCCAGAAGGTCAAGTAATTATGATATCCAACTCGGAGAACTTATAGACCCTGAACAAGACTATGAAAGATTCCAAAAGGAAGGACTTAATATCCTAAACCCAAAAATTCTTTACCAGACTGGACGTTTTGAATTCAGACCAAATTTTTTTAGACATAACCGAGAACAAGCACTAAGTTGTCTAGGAAACCAGACATGTAGTCTACCTTTAGTAAGCCAGGAAGTAGGACATGAGCTTAGGACCTTACGATATAAATTAATGCATTTAGGTTTAATAGTCATAGGTATTAAGGGACTTATGAGAAAAAACTTAGGCTGCAAAGCTCTAATCACCTTATATGATAATAGATGGAATGATATTGCTAGAGGTATGATAACCAGTATAGAAGTTGATATGAACAACAATTTAGGAATATTTTATTGTAGCCCAGACTTTATGATGACTCTTCAAGATTTTACAAGATATATCCATATTGGAATTCAGACAAAAGGATATGAAGAAGTCCACAACGGAGATAACCTATTAGTACACATAGCATTCTTAGGACTAACTACAACCAATTCAAACGTAAAATATCGAGTAAACGTAACAGAAATAGTTGATTTATTAAGCAGCAAAGGAATAAAAATGGTAAAACCATTAACGTATGATTCCCAAAGGCTAGCAGGATTAGAATGGAATTTGGACAACTTCATAAACCCAGTAAAAACTCTTGTACCTCAAGAGGCATTAGTTTATCAAGAAAAAAGTAGAACTAGCATACGCTTTACAGATTATGTCCCACAAGTCCATAGAAACATACAAGAATTAGAAATGGATGTAGAATCTGATTTAGTGCATATCGAATGCCATGAAACTTTAGTATCAGGAACTGATAGGATTCTCTATCCTACAGAGTTAAGCCTAGGAAGGTTATCACCTAAAGAATTATTAGAACTTGAAGATATGCATTATATGAATGGTTCTATAAAAGAACAGGAATATTTATACTATGATATTGAAAAAAATATCAGAATCTGAATTCTAATGGAGCTCGGACGATAAAGTACTTCTCCTTCCAATGCTTGATCGAGTCCGGGTTCTCGATCAACTTCACACCGATCCGCGGTGAAAGATAGAACCTCTGCTCATTTCTGTTCGACTGACAGGGGCGGTAGAGGCTCCGAAGGAGGAACATACTTGGCTCAGCGCCGATCTCCTGACATCGGAGAACAAACGCCAAGACGTGCCTCCAAGTGTTCGGCATCAGCTGGGCAGGGCTCAAATCGTACCAAATGAGAACCTCTACGATAAATGGATGAAGCGGAAAACGAAGCCCGGCGGCCAAGGAGTCGAGAGGAAAAACGCACACGTCTGCCGAAGACGAAGTGTTGGCTCGGAAACCCTGTCCAGGGAGAAGTTGCCCGTACTCGGCGAGGATCTGGAATCCGGTCCGGATCCGATGCAGATCAGCCTCCGTGAGAGACGAGATTGTATGGTCCACTTCGGACAACTCTCTCGGCTCATTCTCCTCGACCGACTTGGTAGTGCCCTGAGTCACTTTCTCCAACATCTCCTCGGAATAGCTCCGAACACCCCCCACACTCGACAGAACGATCGGCTGCCGACCGAATTCCCCCGCCGTCTTCGGCTGCTCAATTATCGTGACCACTCCTTTACCCTTCTGGGACTTCGCCACAACCTCCTGCAGTGGCTCGGTAACTTCGCCACTCTTGCTCGGCCGAACAACGGACTGCTCGGTCGGCTTTACCACCTCCTTTCCTTTACCCGCTCGACCGACAGCTTGGTCCGAGGCAGGGGTCTCATCCGAAGGAGTAATCTTAACCATTTTTTCTAAAAAGAAAGGAGAGAGACTGACCTTGAAGTGACTGCTACGGTCGGAAAAGTTCGCCGGAGTAAGGAAACACCTAGCCGCGACAGCCAACAGCACCACCCGGGAGCTAAAAACTTCGATGGTGAAAAGTAAAAACTTGAGAGAGAAAGTAAAAGTGAAGAATGAGATTTGGGGTGGGGGAGTGAAGATTTATAGTAAAAAGAAAAGTCCCTTGGGCTTCCTAACGTAAGGGAGCGACTTTTGGGCCGCTCTCGAAATGTCGCGAAGGCCCAAAACGACTTTGTCTTTTCACCAAGTCAAGTAGCTCGGCACAACAGGATCTAAATCCGAGCAACGTGCGATCCGAACCTAACAGCAAAGGGACCGGTCGGCTAGCCGAGCAAGTGCCCATCCGGCGGCCCAGAACGTCGCTCGACCATCCGAACTCTCAGATCCCCGGTCGGCTAAACGAGCAAGTGCCTATCCGAGAGTCAAAACGGAGAAAATTCACTTTCTCCTCAACTTTCGTGTAAGATCTCGATCAGACGGCCCAGATCTCACCAGCGACGCTAAACGACAAGATAGCGTTTTCTTGGGAACTGAGCCCGTCTCGAGATTCGCCCCACCATCTGATGACTCAGATCGAGCCACATCGCCCGGGCGAAGCACTTCGAACCCAGACACTCCACCTCTGTCTGAAGATGCCAGAGAAAATTCTGATTAAAAGTTTTAAGGCACCGCCCTCGGCGAGCCCCCCAGGCCCCAGGTCTGGTCGGTTCCCCTCTCACCCGTGAGTTACTCGAAGGCTACAGCCTCGGAGCCGAAACCACGAGTCGCTCAAGAGTTGGAGAGAAACCACCGTCGCGCAGGGCCCGGTCAAAAAGCAGATCAACACACCTCCCATCTCTAACTCCTTCGGGCTGACAACCATCAGAAGCCGTCAGCCCGGAAGGAAGACAGAGATCGGAAGAGACCAATCATTCCGAAGCAGCTTGTCCCTCGGCTCCGAACTTCGGTCGTCACCTCTTCTGCCATGATCTCCGCCGACCCTGACACCCGCATCGGGGCCATCAGAGTCAGGAGAAGATCTTGGAGGAAGAATGACCACCCATCCTTCCGAAGCAACTCGTCTCTCGGCTCCGGACTTCGGTCGTCACCTCTTCTGCCATGATCTTCGCCGACCCTGACACCCGCATCGGGGCCATCAGAGTCAGGAGAAGATCATGGAGGAAGAATGACCACCCATCCTTCCGAAGCAACTCGTCTCTCGGCTCCGGACTTCGGTCGTCACCTCTTCTGCCATGATCTCCACCGACGCTGACATCCGCATCGGGACCGTCAGAATCGGGAGAAGATCATGGCGGAAGAATGACCACCCATCCTTCCGAAGCACCTCGTCCCTCGGATCCGGACTTCGGTCGTCAACTGTTCTGCCCTTATCTCCCATGACCCTGACACCTACGTCGGGACCATTAGAATCAGGCTAAGATAACGGCGGAAGGATGACCACCCATCCTTCCGAAGAGCCTTATACCCCGGGTCCGGACTCCGGTCATCACCCCTTCTGCCCTGATCTCCTCCGACCCTGACATCCACATCGGGACCGTCAGAATTGGGAGAAGATCACGGCGGAAGAGTGACCACCCGTCCGACAACCTCAGGGTTAAGATTTCTCAGAAGAAGACAAGCATCCGCCTTGACTCCGGTCGTCACCTTTTCTGCCCTGATCTCCCCTGACCCTGACATCCGCATCGGGGCCGTCAGAGTCAGGAGGAGACCATGGCCGAAGTGCAACCACCCAAGGCAGACACCTCCGATGGCTAAAACTCAACATTGTTGTGACTGAAACTACAAGGGGAGTGGGGTATTTATAACCTCCCCTCCAAGAACCAGCCATTATGACCCTCGGAAGCTGAAACGCCACGCATTAATTGGAGGGCGCCATTCTTAATGACCCCGGGAAGTTGGAACGCCGCACAAATTCTGGAACACCATTAATGCTCTTGGGAACCGAACCGTCTCGATATTTGGTCCGCCACTCAATGGCCCAGATCGCACTACCACACTTGGATTGCCAAACCCTTAGACATCCGGTCGGCTAACCGAGCAAGTGCCCATCCGAGCGTCAAAACGGAGAAAACTCACTTTCTCTTCAACTTTCGTGTGAGATCTCGATCAGACGGCCCAGATCTTGCCAGCGACGCTAAACGACAAGATAGCGTTTTCTTGGAAATTGAGCCCGTCTCGAGATTCGCACCACCATCCAACGGCTCAGATTGCACCACGCCGCTCGGACAACTGAGGGCTCAGATCTCCGGTCGGCCAACCGAGCAAGTGCCCATCCGGTAGCCCAGAACGTCGCTCGGCCAACCGTGCCCTCAGATCCCCGGTCGGCTAACCGAGAAAGTGCCCATCCGGCGGCCCAGAACCTCGCTCGGACAACCGTGCCCTCAGATCTCCGGTCGGCCAATCGAGCTAGTGCCCATCCGGCGGCCCAGAACAGCGCTCAGCCAACCGAACTCTCAGATCCCCGGTCGGCCAACCGAGCAAGTGCCTATCCGAGCGTCAAAACGGAGAAAAAAGCACCCGAACCATCACAACCGTTGGATCTTCCAGAAATTCGTGCTCCTGATGATGAACGGTCCATATCTTGCCACGTGCGCTAAACGACAAGATAGCGTTCTCTTGGGAAACGCGCCCGTCTCAAGATTCGTGCCACCATCCGATGGCTCAGATTACGCCACGTCGCTCGGACGGCCGAACCCCTACACCTCCGGTCGGCCAACCGAGCAAGTGCCCATCCGAGCGTCAAAAGCGAGAAAATGAATGCCTAAGCGACTACAACCGTCAGATCTCTCAGAAATTTGTGCTCGCCCAAGATCAACGGTCCAGATCAGGCCACGCCATAAATCAGTATTTAAAAAACAATTTTTATTTATTTAAATCGTTTTATTTATTTAAAAATTACGAAAAATTGCTAAAAATTTGGGAAAATTAACTAAAAATTCTAGAAAATAATTAAAAATTCGGGGGGATATTTTTGAGCCCCTGAACGAACAATTATTGCCTAGAATGTGCTGTTAAGGCCCCCAAACGATTAGTTAACACATCGCAAAATTAAATAAATAGTCCGAAAAAATACATAAAAACCGTCAAAAACTCAACAAGGCTTCAGAACAGCTCACGGCTTCAAAAATCACCTCACTACCCCCTTCGAGATTCAAAACCCTCCATTCGGACTCCGATACAACTCCACTAGCCACTAAAAAAGGTTAAACTACTCCTCAAAGGCTAATCACACTCAGACTTTAGGAGTGGGGGGCTCGTGATATGGCTAAAAATGGGGTTAAATCGAACCGTCCAGATTGGGCACGAATCTTGAAGCTCAGGGGTAAAACGGTAATTTCACATACAAACGGGTCCGAAGCGGGTACTGGATCTCCTTCTCACAGATCCAATAACCCGCGAACGGATTCACTCCAACTGGGTACGGGTCCCGACCCGAGACAGACCCAGACCAGCAAGAGGAAATCAGGGTCACTGATTTGACCGAATCAACGGGCCTGATTTGCTCTCACCGGGGATCAGGGGTCAGTTTCCTAAACAGATTGTGAGGATTTTACTCCTAACAGTTACACAGGAAATCAGGTCCCTAATCACTCCCATGGCGACTATAAATACCTCCCCTACCACTGTGACCAGGTAATCACTCTTTTTCCATCTTAAGCTCTTTCTTAATCATCACTGGTTACTGACAAGAGCGTCGGAGGGTGCGTTGCCAGAATCAACCCCGGTGTATCGCACTTCCTTGCAGGTAGCGGCAGGAATCAGAAGGCTTGGATCAGCTATTCAGATTTTTCCGCGAACTCACAAATCTCATTTGTTTACCCCCACACCAGAATCAGCGGTAACAGATTGGCGCCGTCTGTGGGAACACCACACGAATAGCTTCCGCCTCTTCCTCGTCGACTAGCCCTTCTCCAACCTTCTCCAACCATGCCTCCTAAGAAGGTCAGGTCTAGGGGGTCCAACTGCGGACCCAATCCCGCCGATCAGCCAGAGGAAGTCCCCGTCCATCCTGCTCCGCAGCCCGAGCATCTTCCTCCCCCGGTCCGACAGGGCCACCCTCCTCTTCCGAACCAACAACCTCCGAATGGCCCTGCTGGTCAGAACCAGCGGAGGCAGAAGCAACCTCTCCACCCAGATCATGTCTCAATTCACAATGCCTCCTCAGACTCTATGGCTTCTCATAACTCCCGAGCCTCCGATCTCCGCAACACCGTTCTGAATCGCAAAAAGGATGAGGACCTTCGCAACCATCTAGATGAGAGGCGGGCCCGAGAGGGAGCCTCCTGCCAACATCAAGGTGAGCGATCTCCTCATCGCCGAGACGGTAGGAGGTTTTCAGACCGAAGGGGCTGGGGGGAATCTCCCGAGCATCGTAGGAGGAGGCCACATTCCCCTGCGGATCGACATCATCCGAGGAACGATGAGGCGCCTATCACTCGTGCCGAGTTCCTACAATTCCAGGAGACTGTGTTGCAAGGCCCTCAACCTTCGCCCCAACAACCATAATGCCCAGAGGGTTCCAACACCCCCACGGGTTCCAAGTCCTCGCCATCGATCCAGAAGTCCTCTCCCGGCTCCCAGTCGCCAGCAACACCATTATAGTCCTCGCCGATCCCAGGACTATCGAAGCCACAGTCCCCGCTCCCCTTCCTATGAAGAAGAGTCCAGGGGATCGTTTGATTACCAAAGGAGGGACGATGCCCTCTACCGTCGTCTCCACGAGATGGAGAGGCGCATCGGTCACATGGACAAAGAGGAGGAGTCGAGAGCAGGGACCGTCTGCCCCAGCAGACCCCCCTTTTCTCGGACAATCATGGAGGCTCCCATCCCGAGGGGTTTCAAACCTCTGCAGTTTGAAACGTACTCAGGGGAGTCAGACCCTGTTGATCACGTTGAAAGTTTCAAGACCTTAATGCTGATCCATCAAGCTTCCGACGCCATGCTCTGTAAGACCTTCCCCGCCACTATCAAGGGGTCAGCACGGGAATGGTACTCTAGGCTTGCTCCCTCTTCCATCTTCTCGTTCGAGCAGTTCGAAACGCTCTTCATAACTCACTTTGTGAGTAGCAGGTGAACGGAGAAGACTAGCCTCTCCCTACTCCACCTCCGACAGGAGAGGGGAGAAAAGTTGAGGGACTACGTGAGGAGATTTATTGCGGAGGTCAGGTCGATCGCTTCCCTCGACAAATCAGTGGCGACCGTCACGTTCCAGTCGAACGTCCTCAACTCTAACCTCCGGTCGTCCCTCGCCAAGAAGCCCCCGCACAACTTCGCCGATCTTCTCCTAAGGTGCGAGAAGTACATTCGGGCGGAGGAGGCCGAGTGCCTCCCGAATTTCGGAGGATCCGCCTCCGGATCGAAGAGGAAGACGACAGAGGAGGAGGGGTCCAAAAAGCTACAGAAGGACAACAGCGGTCAGCGCCGTCCTCCGCCCAGGTTCGAGAAGTTCACTCCTCTCACCACCAATGTCTCCACCATCCTGATGGAAGTGGAGAAGGAAGGGGTGATACCGCCCGCTCCGAGGATGAACACCCCGGCAAAGAGGAGGAACAAAGAGAAATGGTGCCGTTACCACCGGGACCACGGCCACGACACCAACGACTGCCGGGCGTTGAAAAATGAGATAGAAGCCCTCATCCAGATGGGGCAGTTGGCCAAATTTGTGAAGGCAAACGATCGGGCGGATCGCACCACTCCTCCTCCTCGGGGGCTAACAAGCGCTCCGAGCGACGCGATCAAAGCCCCGAGTTCAAGGAAGAACGGGTTCTGCACCTTATTCACGGGGGCCTAATGGGGGGCTCTTCCAACTCCTCTCGGAAGGCCTTCGTCCGAGAGGTCAACTCAGTTCACAACGCCCCTCCCCCCAAAGGCCTCGGCGTCCCAGTGACTTTCTCTGATGAAGACCTCGAGGGGGTCCGAACTCCCCACTGCGACACACTTGTCATCGACCTTCGCATGGCGAACTTCAAAGTGCAGAGGGTCCTGGTGGACAATGGGAGCTCAGTGAACATCCTCTTCCTCTCGGCCTTCCGAGGGCTGCAGCTGTCCCGGGATCACCTCAAACCGGCCGGCTACACGCTCTACGGGTTCACGGGGGTACCAGTAACTGTCGAAGGGGTTATTACCCTAGATGTAACTGCTGGGAAGACCCCTACTACCCGGACCGAGCCGATGGACTTTATGGTCGTCGACGTCCCGGCCGCATATAATGTCATCTTAGGCCAACCCGGCCTAGCTGCCCTGAAGCTGTCCCTTCAGCGTACCACCTTAAAATGAAGTTCCCCACCCGGTCGGGAGTGGGAGAAGTCAGGGGCAGCCAAGAGACGGCTCAGAAGTGCTATATGACTTCCACTGGGGGTCCGGTGCTCTCCCTCGAGACTCTAGATATCCCCCGAGCCGAATGTCCGACCCACGTCCGAGCCGGCGGACGAATTGGAAGAAGTACTCTTCTCGGACGAGGACCCGAGTCGAAAGTTCCTCATCAGCAAGTCCTTTTCAACTGCCCTATGCTCCGACTTGGTGCAGTGCATCCGGGAGAACCGCGACCTATTTGCTTGGTCTGCCGCGGATATGCCCGGGATTTCCGAGGACCTTCTGGTGCACCGCCTCAGCGTCGAACCGGGGTGCAGACCGGTTCAGCAGAAGAGGTGTAAGTTCGCCCCCGAGCGACAACAAGCCATCAAGGAGGAGGTGGACAAGCTCTTAAGAGCTCGGTTCATACAGGAGGTGAACTATCCCGAGTGGCTCTCCAATGTGGTCATGGTTAAGAAGTCCAATGGTTCTTGGAGGATATGCATCGACTTCACCGACCTGAATAAGGCGTGTCCGAAGGATCCATTCCCTCTCCCAAATATCGACACCCTCATCGACGCCACCTCGGGCCATGAGCTCCTCAGCTTCATGGATGCCTTCTCCGGCTATAATCAGATCCGAATGTTCCCCCCAGACATTCCGAAGACTTCCTTCATTACCGACCAGGGCCTCTACTATTATAGAGTTATGCCGTTCGGGTTGAAGAACGCCGGAGCCACCTACCAGCGCCTCATCAACAAAGTCTTCCAAAGCCAGATCGGCCGCAACATGGAAGTATACGTCGACGACATGCTCGTGAAGATCATCAGAGGTATCGACCACGTGGCCGACCTCCAGGAGGCATTCGGCGTATTGAGAAGGCACAACATGAGACTAAATCCGAAAAAAATGTGCGTTCGGAGTCTCCTCAGGAAAGTTCCTCGGCTTCATGGTGAGCCAGCGAGGGATCGAAGCAAATCCTGAGAAAATCAAGGCCATACTGGACATGGCCCCGCCCCAGAACGTCAAGGAAGTGCAGAAGCTTACGGGGCGCCTCGCCGCTATTGGCCGATTCCTTTCAAAGTCTGGGGAAAAGTGTCTCCCCTTCTTCAAGGCTCTCAGGGGGGCCAAGGGTTTCGAGTGGGGCGAGTTGCAACAGGAGTCGTTCGAACAGTTGAAAGCCTACTTGGTGAACCCTCCCCTGCTCAGCAAGCCCGTTCCGGGGGAAACCCTCTTCATCTACTTAGCTGCTTCCGAGCAGACCCTAAGTGCTGTTTTGGTGAGGGAAGAAGACCGGGCTCAGAGGCCCATTTACTATGTGAGCAAGGTGCTTAGGGACGCCGAGCTCCGTTATCCGAAGATAGAAAAGATGGCCTACGCCCTGATCATGGCGGCAAGGAAGCTCCGCCCATACTTTTAGTCCCATTCGGTTGTGGTCCTCACCGACCAACCTGCTGAAGCAAATCCTCCACAAGCCGGAAACCTCAGGTCGGCTTATGAAGTGGTCCATCGAGCTGAGCCAGCACGACATCTCCTACCAGCCTCGGACTGCGATCAAAGCTCAGGCCCTCGCCGACTTCATCGTCGAGTCCACCATTCCCGAGGTCAGCCATGTCCCGAACGGACCCCCCATTTTGACAGTTTTCGTGGACGGTTCCTCCTGCAACGAGGGAAGCGGTGCCGGTATCATCCTGAACGGCCCTGATGACTTCGTCCTCCAGTATACCCTCCGCATGAATTTCAAGGCCTTAAACAATGAGGCGGAGTATGAAGCACTAATTGCGGGCCTCGGACTTGCCCGAAGTGCCGGGGCGCAGCGCCTCCGAATCCATAGTGACTCTCAGCTGGTTGTGAACCAAGTTTTGGGCGAGTACGAGGCGCGAAACGAACGGATGGCGAAGTACCTCGCCAAGGTCCGAACCTTCATGGGCCGGTTCGAAGAGGCACTCATCCAACGAGTCCCTCAAGAGGAGAATTTGCAAGCCGATGCCCTCTCCAAGTTGGCCTCATCCTCCCTCCAAGTCTTGAGCAGTCCATCTTGATCGAGGTCCTCATGAAGCCGAGCATAGAAGACGAGACCCCCGACTCAGTGGAGTCTTTACCGGTCCTGCTACAAGATAATTGGATGAAAACCTTATTGGAATTCCTAAGGGACGGACTCCTCCTCGAGGATCCCAAAGAAGCACGCCGAGTCAGAACCAGGGCTGAGCGGTATGTCTTGATCGAGGAGATCTTATACAAGCGCTCCTTCTCGCAGATTGACGGCCGACCATACCTAAGGTGCCTCTCCCCAGAATAGGCCGACTACGCCTTACAGGAGCTCCACGAAGGCATCGGCGGAGCACATTCAGGGTCTAGGTCTTTGGCTCGGAAAGCTCTGAATTACGGATACTTCTGGCCGACTCTCCTCCAAGATGCCAAGCGACACGTTCGGCAATGTGGCTCTTGTCAAAGACATTCCAACGTTCGTTGCCTCCCTCAAGACAACCTCGCCTCCCTATCAAGTCCTATCCCCTTCGCAATGTGGGGGATGGATTTACTAGGGCCTTTCCCTCCAGCTCCGGGCCAGTTCAAGTTCTTGGTCGTAGCCATCGACTACTTCTCAAAGTGGATTGAGGCCGAGCCCCTCGCCACTATAACCGAGAACAAGGTGCTTCAATTCTTCTGGAAGAGTATCATCTGCAGATTCGGCGTCCCCCGTGTCCTCATAGCGGACAACGGGACTCAGTTCACCGGTGCCGCATTCCGAGCCCTGTACGAAGACCTTGCCATCCAACAGCGCTTCTCCTCCATCTCCCACCCTCAGTCGAACGGACAGGCGGAGAATGCTAACCAGCAAATCCTCTCTGGTATCAAGAAGAGATTAGACAAATGTTTCAAAGGCCTATGGGTTGACCAACTCCCCAATGTGCTGTGGAACTATCGCACCAACAAACGGACCCCCACAGGAGAGTCCCCGTTCAACCTCACCTATGGGTCCGAGGCAGTAATATCACTCGAAGTCGGAATACCCTCTCCTCGTCTCGCAGCCTACAATGAGGAACAGAATGCCAGAGACCTCCGGGCAAACTTAGACCTGGTGGACGAGCTGAGGGAAAGAGCATCAATACACCAACAGAACTACCGGAGGAGGATCGAATTGGCGTACAATAAGAAAGTCCGACCCACCGATCTCAAGGAAGGGGACTTGGTCCTCAGAAAGCTAGCCATCTCCTTCCCCAATCAGAAGTGCAAACTAGCTCCGAACTGGGAAGGACCCTACAAGATCACAAAGATAGTTCGGCCAGGAGCTTATCGTCTGGAAGATCTAGAGGGCAGAGAGATTCCAAGGACCTGGAATGCCGACCACCTCCTAAAATACCAAGAAAGTGCCCCGGCGCCTCTCTGAGTATCACGAGGTGTCGAACCATTCCTCTCCTCTAACTTGTAATTCATTTCTTAAGTTGTCATATGTAAAAACGACTCGCCGTCAATTATCAATAAAGAATGATTTTTTCGTATTTATAAAGGTTGCTTGTATCTCTCCGTCCTTATTCTTTAATTCAACCAATGGTTCGGAGTCTAATGTCCGGCTCGACTTTACTTCCCCGGCTCGTCCTTAGGCAAGCCAGAAGTAGATCGCCGTTCGGAACTGCTCCCACAACCGTTGAACTACACCGATGGTTCGGAGTCCAACACTCGGCTCGACTTTACTTCCCTAGCTCTTCCTTAGGCGTGCCAGAAGTAGATCGCCGTTCGGAACTGCTCCCACAACCATTGAACTCTAACAATGGTTCCAGGAGTCCAACACTTGGTTCGATTCTACTCCGCAAGCTCGCTTCTCGGCGGGCTAGGAGTGGGTCGCCATTCGGAATTGCTCCCACAACCGTTGAACTCTAACGATGGTTCCGGAGTCCAACACTTGGTTCGATTCTACTCCACAAACTCGCTTCTCAGCGGGTTAGGAGTGGGTCGCCATTCAGAATTGCTCCCACGACCGTTGAACTCTCACGAGGATCGGCAAGCCCAACCTTGGGTAAGGCTCGACTTGCCTCGCAACCTCGCGATAAGAGGGGACAGAAGCACCGCTCGGCACCTCCGGCCGAAAGCTCTTGTCGCCGAACCACAGACAAGCGAGAGGTATGCTCGGAGCGCACCACGTCGCTCGAACTCTTAGGCCTCCGGTCGGCTGACCGAGCAAGTGCCCATCCGAGCGTCAAAACGGAGAAAACTCACTTTCTCCTCAACTTTCGTGTAAGATCTCGATCAGACGGCCCAGATCTTGCCAGCGTCGCTAAACGACAAGATAGCATTTTCTTGGGAACTGGGCCCATCTCGAGATTCGTGCCATCATCCAACGGTTCAGATCGCGCTACAACGCCGAACCGCGAACAAGAGAGGGGCCGGGTCGGAGACCTCGGCACAACGAACACAGTCAGAACCGAAACAACTACGCAGAGCTACAAAGGACGTGCTAGTTCGTGAAAGAAATATTATTAATAATTGGGACACAGTACAAAACAACTCTTCCATACAACGAGGCCACAAAGCCTCGGTTACAATGCCGACCACTACACTTGGTCTTTAAAAAAAAAGAAAAATCATCAAATGTCCCGTTCGGCCGTCAGTCTAGCTACCTCGGCCGCCAGTTCCTCTCCCTCCGTCCGAAGCCCCGCCTCTGCCGTCTGCAGGTGACGGATCTCAGAGAGCAGATCATCCCTTTCAGCTACTATCTTCGTCAGATTGTGCCGAACGCACTGGATCCGAAGGGCGTTGCTGAAGGCGGTCGGTGAGTCTCCGTCCTCTCCTGTAGGGGCCATCTCGGCGATCCTGCCCTCCATACGCCGGATCTCGGCGTCCCGCTGACCTAGGACGAGCTGAAGGTGGCCCCGCTCGCTCTCGGCTCGGCGCAGTCCCAACTCGACTTCATAAAGCTACTCTCGGCATTTGGCCGAACGCATCTCCGTCTCCCCCGAGCCAGCCTCGGTTCGAGCGTGATTATCCGAGCAATTGGGGTCGGCGTCTTGAGCTACCACCATGAGCTGAAAAGAGGAAGAGACGAACAACAAAATTTCAAAACGTTGCCGAAGTCCAACACTTCAAGAATTTTCCAAACAAACTTTCAGATTTGTATTCAGATATAGTAACTCTACATACAACAAGACCGACCCTACAACAGAGTTTAGAAACAACCAGAAGAAACATAAGACGACATGTTTAGTGCCTCTTCGGAAGGGGTACGCTTCGGTTCAAGGAAACGCGAGGACGGCGAGGCCTGACCTCCGAGCTCGATTCCAAACCAACGAAGCGAGATCCCCCTTCGCCACTGACCCCAACTATGGCACCGGCCGAGGCACCGCTAGACGAGGCGGCTACACTACTCTGAGCGTCAGCAGGACTCCGCCTAGCCGCAGGCAAACGAGTTGCAAGTTCGTAGAAGGTAATCCCTCTTTCGCTCTCTTCGCGAGTACACGACGTACTGCGAACGTTGGCCCTCTCAGGCAGAGGCTTGAGCAACGCGACCTCTTCCTCCAACTCGATAATCCTATCCTTCAGAGCATCGTCCTTCGCCGGCATCTTCAAACAGAGAGGTTTTGACGAGCCCGAGACATTGGCGCTATCGGTCGCGAGCCGTCGGTAATGGGTGACCTCGCTCCCCCTGTCTATCGTAATCCTCCTAAGCTTGTCGACCTCGGCCAATAATTTTTCGTGCTCGGATGACACCTTCTCCAACTCGGAAGCTAGCTTCCCTTCTTCCGCCGAACGCTCTTTCTCCGCTAACTCCAAGTGTCGGATCTCGGCCAAGAGCTCGTTGTTCTTCTGCTCGACGACGGAAAGCTCTCTACGAAGCCGCTCAGTCTCACCTTCAGGATAAGGAGCTTGGGGTTGCTTCTGCAGTTGCTTCAACTCGCGACAATACCCCCTCGCAGCTACCTTTATCTCCTCCAGCTTCAAGAACATATGGAAACGCCTCTCTTGGCTAAGTGAAAGCTCTCGCTTCGTTTTGGCCAGCTCCTTACGAAGGTATGAAACCTCCGTGATCGGACCAAACTTCACCTGAAAAGCAGAGATAAATCCGAGGCCCAACACTTGGAGAATTTTACGCCTAATCAAACACAAAATCCGGAGACCAACACTTGGATAAATTTTGGCCAAACAAAGAGTGTTTTCATTCAAAACCCAAAAAAGTGTTACAAGAGCGGTGGCCAGTCTGCAGTTAGGTTTACACAAAAAAAAACAACAAAAGACTAAAAGACGCAACCAAGTCAGGGGTCGACCTTTTTGTCGTTCGGGTCTGTCAACCCCTCGGACCTATCCTCGCCCTCGACCTCGTCCTCGTCCTCGTCCCCGCTCTCGCTCTCCTCCTCAGAGTCATCCTCCTCCTCACCCTCAGCCTCAGTTTCGCCCGGGCCTTCGACACCGTCGGTCTGTCCCTCGGGGCCGAGCATCGCCGGGGGAAGCTCCTCCTCCCCCTCCACAGGGTCATAGAAGCGGTAAGAGGACGTGTCGAACCCCAGGTTCCGAGCGGCGATATGAAGAAGGGCCCGGCCGTATGCGTCCTCCATGTTCTTGAACATGTGATGTTCGGCCTCGTCCTGGACTACCTTCTTCGCCTTTGCCACCTTAGACCGGTGCCTGGCCATGATCTTCTCGGCCCTCTTCCGAGCCCTCTCCGCCTCCGACCGAGCATTGGCCAACTCCTCCTTCAGCTCGGCATTCTCCTTCTCCGAGGCTTCCAGCGTGACGGCCGCGTCCTTCGACTACTGAATGGCGTCGGCCAGCTTCGCCTCCAACCCCGCCACTTCGGCACCTCGTTTTGCCGAGAGAAGTTGCTCAGCATCGAGCTGCTTCGTAGCTTTGACGCGCTCCGACCTCTCCCGGTCATACTGCGTCGTCAGCTCCTGTTCCTTGCTCGCAAACTCCTCGAGCAAGAAGTTGAAGTGGCAGAGGGTCTGAAAAGAGAACAAACCGTTAGAGCCCGAACCCAGAAACTTAGAAAATTTCAGAAAAATGCTTCAATAAGAAAGTGTTCGGTCCACTCACCGACATTGTGTTCCGAGCGATCTGCATTGTGGCGTCCCCAACTTGCCCGGACTTAAGGGCCGCTCGGTCCTTTGGGGTCGGCAGGTGCTTCACCGCCTGCATGCAAATGTTGTCGTCGCCCAAAAGACCATCCACTTTCATCACTTACCAGTCGGGGATGAAGATCTGCTTGTGGCCCTCGGTCAAGATCTTCTCTGCATCGGCAGTGAGGGGCGAAACTTGGAGGGATAGCACCTCGTTCACGCCGAACGCACCGCTCGACGAGCCGGGAGCATCTCCCTTTGCCGTTGGTGTCGACGCATCAGAAACAGGAGGATCGGAGGCTGGGACCTTCTCTTACTCGGGATCGGTCTCCGGAACGATGACCTTCTGCAGGTCAGCGGTCTTCGGGACCGAAGGGATCTTTGGCGCTCGGCCACCCTGAGGCCCGGTTGAGGGTCTCTTCTTCCTCGTCTCCTGCTCCCTCGCCTTGGCCTTCGCCATCAACGCCCTATAGTCCATCTTTGAAGACTCTGCACAAACCGAATGAAAAAACTTAGACAAATTTTCAAAAACTTCAAGCAAAAAGTAAAAATACCAGAAGCGTACTGGGGTCGATCGGACTGAGACCCCCTCGGAACAAAGCTTCCTCGGTAATGTCTTTCCAACTGAGCGTCGGTGTAATACCCTGATTTTTCAAATTAATGAAAAATTATTTTTTGCACGTATTGTGCACGTGCAATATTTTTGTAATTATTTTCATCATGAAGAGTAAAGATATTTTAATTTGTGCTTTTAATCGTTTCTGTATCAAAGCCTTATTTTAATAAAAAGCCCTTTTCTTTCTTAAAGCCCAAAATATAATGCATTCTTTTATTTTTTTAAATAACTATTGTTTTGGGCCATTTAATTAAACCCATGGTTTAATTCCATTTTATTTACAACTTGTAATGTGTAACACTTTTAAAGAATTTTTATTTTTGTACAAGTTTCTTGTTAGGGTGACTAGTGCATGCACGTGCATTTCACATACACGTGCATGAGCACACTTCTCTTGACCGGATTGGGAAGAAGTGGGTCAAGTCATGGGTGGTTATCTAGAGTGTGGGTAGTTATTTCAACTCCCTAGTTCATCCTAGCCCTTGACCCTATAACTATCTACTAAATCCTAGCCCTCCATCTCACCCAAATAGTGTATAAATACCCCTCTCTCTTAAAACATCTTCTACACTAAGATCTCTTGAAAGAAGATATACATATACTATATTGTAGAGTTGGTGAGTGAGAGTTCTTTTGGAGGCCGATCATCTCTGCAGAGGAGTTTCCGTGTGGAGCAAGGAGCAAGGAGCAAGGAGTCGTGCATTGCATTAAGAAGCTTTTCTGAATTCGGTTATTTTCGTCAATAAGGTAGGTGTTTCTCAGGACTTCTAATATAGAAATCATGTTATAGCAATAATGATTGTTACCATGCTTGTGAAAAGTAAGTTTAACTATATTAGTTTGCCCTGGGTATGCTTATATGAAAGTTGTGAAGGACTAATAATGAAGTAATGACACTGTGAATAAGACCGAAATAGGTCTGTACAGTCGACTGTCACGTGGACAAGTCGACTGGTACGAGGCGAATGTTTTCTCGTGCTTTGTTAGAGACTTTGATGATGTACGTGTGTACAACTGAATGATATAAGGAATGCTAAATTCATTTTCCCCATGTTATATATGACTGAGGAGACATGAACGGATGAAAAAGAACTAGTGATAATTAGTAAAACTGGGAATAGACCGTACAGTCGACTGTTGATGTAAACAGCCGACCGGTATTGAATTAAACTATGAATAGTCCAGAAATTCCATGAAATGAGGTATTTTCATTATGATGTCTTAGGGTAATAAATTGAGATTAATATTCATCTCTGCAAGAAAGTGATGAACCAATGTAAGTCCATGCTTAACATTTCCTTGAGGAAAGAAAAACATTAGTTATGTGAAATTATATGTTGTGATGTTAGTGAACAGCTAAGAATATTACATGTTTATGTAGTATGAATATATTGTAATTGGACACAATGATGCATGTGAATGGAAGAACAGAGGGAAGATAATTCCTTAATTTGAAATGTTAACCTGTTCAGTCGACTTAATGCAAGCAGCAAGTCCGACTGGGCTGAGTGTGAAAATCGTAATTAAAACCCCAGGACAGACGACTGATGGAATGACAGTCGACTGTCACGTGACTGATATTTTGAACATGGAAAATTGCGGAGCAACCGACTGGTCATGTGCAGCAGTCGACTCTCCTGAGCAGTTATGAAAAACTTGATTTGACTGAACAAGTCGACTGGGCTTTCTCCAAGTCGACTGTCCAGAGTATTCTGATATGTCAGAGATTTCATGTGATTTTTTTTATTGTGAATCTTATGGCTGATGTTGATAAACTCTATTTGTTGTTGCATGATTTTACATGAAATGAATCATCGATTTGAATTGAGAATTACATGAATATGAAAGTTAAGAACATGATAAATGAAATATGTTGAGGCAATGAAAATGAATTCATGAGTTGAAATGCTCAAATTGGAAGTTGTGAATTGGAAAATTGAACAAAGGAGTAGCTAAGTCTCCCCCGGCGTTGGAAATGAAATGAAATGAAATTTGAGAATTGAAAGACCAAGGTTGGTCATGTTGAATGAATGAAATAAGACCGGTTTAGTAGAGAGGCTAACTCTAGAGCTTTGATTTTTATTCATGATTCTAATAATTAGTACATAGCGGAGATGTGATGAAAGTGAGAGAAAAACACGAGTATGAGAACTAGGGTTTACGGTGCGGGTGTGTGAGCCACAGAATGCATGCTTGATGAGTCAAGACATGGCGTGGGCACAACTCAGAATGATCGGACTCTAGCCACGCTTGTGGGATGTTTGGTGACTGCAAGAGGATCGTGTGCTATGAAGTGAGGCTGAATTGCCACAGAATGCATGCTTGATGAGTCAAGACATGGCGTGGGATTCCCCTCCAGAATTTTCTGTACACGAGCTTGTACTCATAGATCATCTAGGATACTCACCGTAATTACAGTAGTAGATTAAGTCATGGCGAGGGATTGAACCCTACAAAAATGAAGAACGATTAAGAGGCTTGCCCTCGGACCTATGTAGTATGGGATGCATAGAATCCGAACAAGTGTGCATTAGTGTCATGTAAATTAAACAATTGCATTAACGATTAAGTGCACGAACACGACACGACATCATTAAGATTTTCCCCTTTGCTCTATTTTTGATATGTGAACAAGTTTGTGATCTGTTAAGAAATGAGAATCGTTATACTGTTCCTGGCATAGAGAGAATGGCCATGTATAATTATCGTCGGTTGAATAAACTGACGTAACCACAGTTTTGTATGCAGGATAAATGGCATGAAAAAGATTAAAGAGGAACAAATGCTTAAAGATTCACTCAATGTTGTTGTACATTTGTTTCATTGTTGTAAACTTTACTTCCGCTGTGCAATGTAAATGTAATATTGATGTAAACTCTGATGTAAAGTGAAAAGTTCAAATTTCCTTGTAAAATTGTACTAGAAGAAGCGAAAAGATCCTGTAGAACATCTCGAATTCAGTGTATTTGGGATTCGGGGCGTTACAGTCGGCAAGGCGAGGAGCTTCTTGAGGACTCCCGCCTCTTCATCACTCAGCACCGGCTCCTTCTTCCCCTGCTTGGGCAGGCCTTCCCTCGACCAAGCTATCGGAATCGCCCAGGGTTCGGGAGCTCGGACGATAAAGTACTTCTCCTTCCAATGCTTGATCGAGTCCGGGTTCTCGATCAACTTCACGCCGGTCCGCGGCGAAAGATAGAACCTCTGCTCATTTCTGTTCGACTAACAGGGGCGGTAGAGGCTCCGAAGGAGGAACATACTTGGCTCAGCGCCGATCTCCTGACATCGGAGAACAAACGCCAAGACGTGCCTCCAAGTGTTCGGCATCAGCTGGGCAGGGCTCAAACCGTACCAAATGAGAACCTCTACGATAAATGGATGAAGCGGAAAACGAAGCCCGGCGGCCAAGGAGTCGAGAGGAAAAATGCACACGTCTGTCGAAGACGAAGTGTTGGCTCGGAAACCCGGTCCAGGGAGAAGTTGCCCGTACTCGGCGAGGATCTGGAATCCGGTCCGGATCCGATGCAGATCAGCCTCCGTGAGAGACGAGATTGTATGGTCCACTTCGGACAACTCTCTCGGCTCATTCTCCTCGACCGACTTGGCAGTGCCCTGAGTCACTTTCTCCAACATCTCCTCGGGAATAGCTCCGAACACCCCCCACACTCGACAGAACGATCGGCTGCCGACCGAATTCCCCCGCCGTCTTCGGCTGCTCAATTATCGTGACCACTCCTTTACCCTTCTGGGACTTCGCCACAACCTCCTGCAGTGGCTCGGCAACTTCGCCACTCTTGCTCGACCGAACAATGGACTGCTCGGTCGGTCTACCACCTCCTTTCCTTTACCCGCTCGACCGAAAGCTTTGTCCGAGGCAGGGGTCTCATCCGAAGGAGTAATCTTAACCATTTTTTCTAAAAAGAAAGGAGAGAGACTGACCTTGAAGTGACTGCTACGGTCGGAAAAGTTCGCTGGAGTAAGGAAACACCTAGCCGCGACAGCCAACAGCACCACCCGGGAGCTAAAAACTTCGATGGTGAAAAGTAAAAACTTGAGAGAGAAAGTAAAAGTGAAGAATGAGATTTGGGGTGGGGGAGTGAAGATTTAAAGTAAAAAGAAAAGTCTCTTGGGCTTCCTAACGTAAGGGCGCGACTTTTGGGCCGCTTGTTGTGCAATCTAGACTATCTAAATAAGTAGATAAAACTAGACACAAATTAAAAACCTCGCAAGTGCACGAATCGTTTGACAAAGCGTAGCAATAGCAAGGGTCGATCCCACAGAGATTGTAGACTTTAACTTACCAATCAATAAAAAGAATAAAAATCATTAAGAGTTGTTTTGAAAGTCTAAAAGAAATGAAAAGATTAAACTAAGTTAAGAAATGTGAATCACAAATATTTATGAAATAGTTGGGTTTAGATCTCCACCAATAGTTAGTAATGCTAAGTCACCTTCTGAACTTCTTCTTATTACTCATGTTTGTTCACTTTAAGGGCATGGTATCTACTCCTTAAAGTACTGTTTCCCTAGGCCAAGAATTAGGCATGGTATCTACTCTAATTCGTTTCTTTCATTAAGTGTTTAGCATGGTATCTACTAAGTTGTGCTTAAAGAAAACATAAGATCAATGGAAACGAACAAACACTCAAGGTCCTAGAAATTGGTCTCAGATCTAGATCCCTTAAGTTGATTGAACCAGGAACCCCTAAAGATCCCTTTGTTACAATTATGGGCACGAGATACGGGTCGTCTCAATATGCTCATATAACAGATTCAGATAGATGATAATGCAAACTTGAAATCTCAAGTTCTGTATGTCAGTCGACTGGCTCTCACCACAGTCGACTGCTCTCAGACTTCGAGAACAAGTGTGGTTATCACAAACCTATATCAATTCAACTAGATTCAATCAATAAGTAAAATAGAAGAATTCAGAAGAACATAGCACTACATAACTACGGCGTCAATCTACCCAACTATGAAATTTTAGTTCCACATAATAATACTTTTATTAATCAACAAATTCGAATACATGATCAACATTAAAGACTAAAGAGAAGAGAAATAAACTAATGGAGTCCGGCAATAAGGTCGACTGGCTGTCACACAGTCGACTGCCTTCGAATACTGGATCTCCTCTCTCCTTTCTCGATGTTGATAAAATGATGCCCCTTGTTGATGACTTGAGTACGCAGAAACTCTTGTGATTAAGTCGCTTCCCTGAGAAAAGATTCAGCCCCCGAATAATGCCTCTCTTCTGATATTTATAGAGCACCGCTGAGAATTAGGGTTTTTGCCCTTTTTTCCCGGAGAGTCCTTCTTTATTTGATTTGGTGATTTATATCTTTCTCTTTTCTTCTTTCCTTCCTTATCTGTTAACCACGTGCTCTTGGAAATACCCTGTCTTTAGATTTGATTCTTCGTATAAAATCTGGATCCACATAGATTCGAAATTAGATGTAGGTGTATCTTTGAATATCTTATCTGTTTACTCCGCCGCAGACCAGTCGACTTGTCTTCGAACCAGTCGACTGAGTCGAGACTTCTGAAGATTTCATAATTGATCAGACTGGTCGACTGTCCTTGAAAGTAAGTCGACTGTGATGAGACATCTGTGTAAGCTTGAGTTCTCTGTCCAGTCGCCTGTTTTGGAGAACCAGTCGACTGATGCTTCTGTAATCTTCTGAGTTCATCCTTAAGATCCTGAATTTGCTTCGTTTCACTGTCTTGAGCTGTTTCCTATGGAAAAGAGAAAATAAGAGTTAAATACCACATATAGAGCTTTTAATTGTCTAATTTCATTAAGATTATTGCCTCTAAATGTGAATAATAATGCGTTCATCACCGCTCTCGAAACATCGCGAAGGCCCAAAATGACTTTGTCTTTTCACCAAGTCAAGTAGATCGGCACAACAGGATCTAAATCCGAGCAACGTGCGATCCGAACCCAACAGCAAAGGGACCGGTCGGCTAGCCGAGCAAGTGCCCATCCGGCGGCCCAGAACGTCGCTCGACCATCCGAACTCTCAGATCCCCGGTCGGCTAAACGAGCAAGTGCCTATCCGAGCGTCAAAACGGAGAAAATTCACTTTCTCCTCAACTTTCGTGTAAGATCTCGATCAGACGGCCCAGATCCCGCCAGCGACGCTAAACGACAAGATAGCTTTTTCTTGGGAATTGAGCCCGTCTCGAGATTCGCCCCACCATCTGACGACTCAGATCGCGCCACATCGCCCGGGCGAAGCACTTCGAACCCAGACACTCCACCTCTATCTAAAGAAGACAGAGAAAATTCTGATTAAAAGTTTTAAGGCACCGCCCTCGGCGAGCCCCCCAGGCCCCAGGTCTCGGTCGGTTCCCCTCTCACCCGTGAGTAACTCGAAGGCTACAGCCTCGGAGCCGAAACCACGAGTCGCTCAAGAGTTGGAGAGAAACCACCGTCGCGCACGGCCCGGTCAAAAAGCAGATCAGCACACCTCCCATCTCTAACTCCTTCGGGCTGACAACCATCAGAAGCCGTCAGCCCGGAAGGAAGACAGAGATTGGAAGAGACCAATCATTCCGAAGCAGCTTGTCCCTCGGCTCCGAACTTCGGTCGTCACCTCTTCTGCCATGATCTCCGCCGACCCTGACACCCGCATCGGGGCCATCAGAGTCAGGAGAAGATCATGGCGGAAGAATGACCACCCATCCTTCCGAAGCAACTCATCTCTCGGCTCCGGACTTCGGTCGTCACCTCTTCTGCCATGATCTTCGCCGAATCTGACATCCGCGTCGGGACCGTCAGAATCGGGAGAAGATCATGGCGGAAGAATGACCACCCATCCTTCTGAAGCACCTCGTCCCTCGGATCCGGACTTCGGTCGTCAACTCTTCTGCCCTTATCTCCCCTGACCCTGACACCTACGTCGGGACCATCAGAATCAGGAGAAGATAACGGCGGAAGGATGACCACCCATCCTTCCGAAGCGCCTTATACCCCGGGTCCGGACTCCGGTCATCACCCCTTCTGCCCTGATCTCCTCCGACCCTAACATCCACATCGGGACCGTCAGAATCGGGAGAAGATCACGGCGGAAGAGTGACCACCCGTCCGACAACCTCAGGGTTAAGATTTCTCAGAAGAAGACAAGCATCCGCCTTGATTCCGGTCGTCACCTCTTCTGCCCTGATCTCCCCCGACCCTGACATCCGCATCGGGGCCATCAGAGTCAGGAGGAGACCATGGCCGAAGTGCAACCACCCAAGGCAGACACCTCCGATGGCTAAAACTCAACATTGTTGTGACTGAAACTACAAGGGGAGTGGGGTATTTATAACCTCCCCTACAAGAACCAGCCATTATGACCCTCGGGAGCTGAAACGCCACGCATTAATTGGAGGGCGCCATTCTTAATGACCCCGGGAAGTTGGAACGCCGCACAAATTCTGGAACACCATTAATGCTTTTGGGAACCGAACCGTCTTGATATTCGGTCCGCCACTCAACGGCCCGGATCGCACTACCATGCTCGGATTGTCGAACCCTTAGACATCCGGTAGGCTAACCGAGCAAGTGCCCATCCGAGCGTCAAAACGGAGAAAACTCACTTTCTCTTCAACTTTCGTGTGAGATCTCGATCAGATGGCCCAGATCTTGCCAGCGACGCTAAACGACAAGATAGCATTTTTTTGGGAATTGAGCCCATCTCGAGATTCGCACCCCCATCCAACGGCTCAGATTGCACCATGCCGCTCGGAGAACCGAGGGCTCAGATCTCCGGTCGGCCAACCGAGCAAGTGCCCATCCGGCAACCCAGAACGTCGCTCGGCCAACCGTGCCCTCAGATCCCCGGTCGGCTAACCGAGCAAGTGCCCACCTGGCAGCCCAGAACGTCGCTCGGCCAACCGTGCCCTCAGATCCCCTGGTTGGCTAACCGAGCAAGTGCCTATCCGGCGGCCCAGAACCTCGCTCGGCCAACCGTGCCCTCAGATCTCCGGTCGGCCAACCGAGCTAGTGCCCATCCGGCGGCCCAGAACAGCGCTCGGCCAACCGAACTCTCAGATCCCCGGTCGGCCAACCGAGCAAGTGCCTATCTGAGCGTCAAAACGGAGAAAAAAGCACCCGAACCATCACAACCGTTGGATCTTCCAGAAATTCGTGCTCCTGATGATGAACGGTCCAGATCTTGCCACGTGCGCTAAACGACAAGATAGCGTTCTCTTGGGAAACGCGCCCGTGTCAAGATTCGCGCCACCATCCGACGACTCAGATTGCGCCACGTCGCTCGGACGGCCGAACCCCTACACCTCCGGTCGGCCAACCGAGCAAGTGCCCATCTGAGCGTCAAAAGCGAGAAAATGAATGCTGAGCGACTACAACCGTCAGATCTCTCAGAAATTCGCGCTTGCCCAAGATCAACGGTCCAGATCAGGCCACGCCATAAATCAGTATTTAAAAATCAATTTTTATTTATTTAAATCGTTTTATTTATTTAAAAATTGCGAAAAATTGCTAAAAATTTGGGAAAATTAACTAAAAATTCTAGAAAATAATTAAAAATTCGGGAGGATATTTTTGAGCCCCTGAACGAACAATTATTGCCTAGAATGTGCTGTTAAGGCCCCCGAATGATTAGTTAACACATCGCAAAATTAAATAAATAGTCCGAAAAAATAGATAAAAACCGTCAAAAACTCAACAAGGCTTCAGAACAGCTCACGGCTTCAAAAATCACCTCACTACCCCCTTCGAGATTCAAAACCCTCCATTCGGACTCCGATACAACTCCACTAGCCACTAAAAAAGGTTAAACTACTCCTCAAAGGCTGATCACACTCAGACTTTAGGAGTGGGGGGCTCGTGATATGGCTAAAAATGGGGTTAAATCGGAACCGTCCAGATTGGGCACGAATCTTGAAGCTCAGGGGTAAAACGGTAATTTCACATACAAACGGGTCCGAAGCGGGTACTGGATCTCCTTCTCACAGATCCAATAACCCGCGAACGGATTCACTCCAACTGGGTATGGGTCCCGACCCGAGACAGACCCAGACCAGCAAGAGGAAATCAGGGTCACTGATTTGATCGAATCAACGGGCCTAATTTGCTCTCACCGGGGATCAGGGGTCAGTTTCCTAAACAGATTGTGAGGATTTTACTCCTGACAGTTACACAGGAAATCAGGTCCCTAATCACTCCCATGGCGACTATAAATACCTCCCTTTACCACTGTGACCAGGTAATCACTCTTTTTCCATCTTAAGCTCTTTCTTAATCATCACTGGTTACTGACAAGAGCGTCGGAGGGTGCGTCGCCGGAATCAACCCCGATGTATCGCACTTCCTTGCAGGTAGCGGTAGGAATCAGAAGGCTTGGATCCGCTATTCAGGTTTTTCCGCGAACTCACAAATCTCATCTGTTTACCCCCACACCAGAATCAGCGGTAACACCAATTGTTTAGCCCAATACCCTAATTAATTTAAATTAAATACTTTTAAGCCCAAGCCCAAATCCATTAACCCAGAACCCACATAATTGTACAGATTAACCATATACCCACCCGTATACAATTTATTCTTCCCACCCACTTTTTGTCCCGTACTTCAACTCCCCCACTCTTCAATTCCCATACCAGCACTTTTTTCCATATTCCTCGTAACTGCCCCCACTCTCTCTCACCCCGTTACTCCATTATCTATTGTACTATTATAATATAAAACTCTCCCATGCTGTCTTCCTCTCTCCCACTCCTCCCCTATTTCCAAAACCAAAAACAGAACGAACCCACTCCCTCCTTCCACTTCGTCTTCTTCACGTCTCGCTCTCATCCCCAACCTCGACTTCGACCCCGTCGCTACTCCCGCTCGCCTCCCGTCTCTCCCTATCTACAGCCTCGTCAACCAGTGCCCCCGCTACAGCCACTCGACCCAGTGCCGCTCTCCTCCGAGAACCCGTTCGGCACTCTCCCTCGTCGCACTCGACAACCCGAGCATCACCTCCACCTGCCCTCGCGCTCTGCCTCCTCCTCGCCGCAGTTGCAACTCCACCGTCCTTTGCACTCGAACGTCATCCTCGTCCATCGTCTTCCTCCCCCTGTGCCGACCTCCACCAGTTCGCATCTTCATCCCGCTGCTAGTTCCATCGCACCATTGCTCTCCACCATTGCCGTCGGAGTTCTCGAGCTTCCCTCGAGCTCCGTGGATTCCGCCAACCCTTCTGCCATTTCCCTCCGCTTGAAGCTCAGTCACCGTCGAGCCCATCGCTCGCGACGACCACCCCGCTCGCCATTCCCGCTCAATCTTCTCCGCCATCCTCTGCCCTAGTCACGCTTAGCACCTTCCGCCGTTGCCTGAGTTCTCCACCCAGCCAGAACGACGCCAAGCAGCCGCTGCCGCTTCACACCACTTTGCCTCGACCTCCTCCAGTCGCGAAACCACCACTGCCGAAGTCGAAGTGCCCTCTCCACTCGACAACCCATCTCCCTATCGCCACTCCTCCCCGTCGCTCGAAGCTCCATCCCCGTCGCTGTTTTCTTCTCCCGCATTTTCTCTCTCTCTTTCGCGATCGATCGCTCCCGCTCTCTCTCTGTTGAAGAAGGTGAAGAAGAACAGGGTGTTTTTGAATACAATTTGATTTGCTGTTTGGGATGTTGTGGTGTGTTGGTGTTGTATTTGGGGATTAGATCTGTTTGTAATGAAGGGGATTGTTGTTGCTGTTTGGTGTGTGGTGTTGATTTATTGATGTTTGGTGTTGTGGAGTAGGGGATTGGACTGTAGTGTTTGCTGTCTTGGAGTTTGAGAAGGAGTTGTTGCTATTTGGAGTTTGCTTTGTGGAGTTGCAGTTTGCTATTTTGTACCTTGCTATTTTGGCGTGGCTGCCACATATTTTGCACGTGTTCCACTGCCCGGGATACTGATCCCGTTATTCTGTCTTAAATTTCATCGTCGTTAACTAACAGGCAAGTATCTCCTTGTACAAATCCGTTTGTTCTAGTACAAACTCTTTTGCAAAAATATCGCAAGTATATTCCTTGACTCTATTCGTATTATAGATAACCTATTGATCCCATATTCGTACAAGATCACGAATACTTTGTTGTCATATACATTGCATGAACACGATACACATAAATACTCTTATAACTATATATGATGTTGTGCATGAATTGCTTGTTACTAGGTTGCATGTTGTTATAATATCTTTTATTCTTGATTAAGTGTTATGCATGCCATTAGTCACCTCACATGTTTTATAAACCTAGAAATATGTTTTCTTGCATTGCATAAGTCTTGATACTTGATCCTGCCATGTTACCCGTCCTTGTTGTTGCATGTAGTTATTGTTCATGTTTGATTAAAATAAAGATAACAAGCAGGGGTATAAAGAGAAAAGATTTAGTAGTGGGCAATAAAGAAGAGCGTACTCGGATGGGGGCTCGTGGTTCCCCGATGCAAATTTGCAAGTTGCAAATTGTAAATTTGCGAATTTTATGTTCTATGTTTCATGCTATGTTATACTATGTCCACATTGCACGTATCTTGATACAAGATATACTTGACTTGACTTGACTTGACTTGATATGTTTCCCGAGTACGTGACCTATAGAATCCATCACTAGTCTAAACGTTCACTTGATTGCGAGTAGCAACCATGTGGTATGGGACGCATGAAGTGCTACCTAGTTAGATTAATAAAAGACATGACATTGACACGTACACTTGCATGATCCGTTTACATGTTACATGTTTATGATGACTTGTTTACTTGTTTACATGTTACTCGTTCATGTTGACATGTTTACTTGCTTACCCGTTTACATGTTACATGTTCCTATGGATTATTCACTTGTTTACATGCATGCTACTTGTTCCATGAGGTCTTGTTCTTGATTCTGTCACATTTTGTATTTGTTCTATCATATGATTCTTGATTCCTTGTTCTTTCCTGCTTTTGTTTTATTCTATATTTGTCCCGTTAGCTTGTACCACTTGCGGCCCGTGACTTGCATTAACGGGTACCTTTTTGTCTCTTTCTTTGTAATAATATACTTGCAGGTCCAGATGGAGAATTACCCAAAGGTGTTGCTGAACAGAGATTCTAGTCTTGTTTAATTTCATGTTATTTTAGTTCATGTTTTATTCATGTAATCTTTGTTGTAATCCGGGCGTGTTGACCCATAGTTATGTTTCTTTTCCAGTTGTTGGTTATGTCCTGTATTATGTCATATAATATGACATGTACTTTGTTATCCTATTGTGATTTTACATGCTTGCGTGGGTGATATTGTTATCTTGTTGTTGAGTTAAATATACAGCTTATGAATGATGTATTCGCATCATTCGCTGGGCCTCAGTTACGTGCCTGTATTCCCGTATTTTGGGAAGCGGGGTGTGACAAAAGATGACTGCACTCCACTCTTATATATATATATATATATATATATATATATAGGCCGGAATAAGAGAGTTAGGGTTTTAAACACATTTGCAAAATAACCCTTTTAAAGTATAACTTTACATAAATAGATCCCTATACTTGGAAATTTGATAAAACCAATTAAATTGATGTTTAAAAGCAAAATAAACATTTTATTTCTAGCCGGCACTGTTTGGAAAGTCTAGAAAATAGTTTTGCACTTTCATCATTTAAAATGACAATTTTGCAAAAAGATCATTCTTTTTCGTAATATTTGCAAATAGACCCAATTAATGTCAGAAAAATCTAGAAAATTACAAATAAATCCCAAATAATAAATAATGATTTTCCATAAAATAATTTTGGCCTTTGAACTTCTCAAGAAAATATTTGCACGTGTTTCGCACGTGTAAAAGATAAATCTTCAGAAAATATTTATTAAATCTCCAAAAATCATTTTAATTCAATTATAAATCTATAAAAATAATATTTAAAAATACGGGGTACTACACCATTCTCTCTTATATTTATTGAATTGATTATTTTGATGTATGCATTTATGTACATGCAGATTTGACAACCTCTAAAGCTTCAAGGAGGAACTCGCGTAATAGTTGCGATGATGGTGGAACCCTAGTGTGTTCTCGCAAAGATCCTGCAGTTGTGAAGCTAGCAAGCACTGCTGCAAATGCTGGAAGATACTTTGCGGGTTGTCCAAATTGGCAAACAGACAAATGCCGATTTTTTTGTTGGGTTGAATTTGTGGGAGGAGCCGAGAAGGGGGAAAAATCTTACTCAGAACTGAAGATGAAAAATGCAAAGTTGAAGCTGGTAGTTGATGAATCAAGTGAGATGGAAAATGAACTTGGTACCACTGTCGTAGATCTGAAGAAGCGAAAGCATGAGTTAGAATTCGAATGTAATTTGCTGAGAAAGAAGATGGTTGCAAATGTAATTTCCATCTTCAGTGAAATGCAAATGTAATTTTCCTTTGTAACGTCGTCGACTCGATGGCATCGTCGATTCGATGGCGTCGTCGATGGGGAAGAAGAAGGATTTGGGGTTGATAAGGTTGATTTGGAAGTTGGAGAGTATAGATAGGGATTCTGATTTGGGATTAGGGTTTGTTTTGGGGGGAGAAAGGAGAAAAAAAAGGGTTATGAATAAAGGACGAAGAAAAGAAGAAGAGAAGAAGAAATAGTCGGGGGGTATTTTCGTCCTTTTTTAAGTCACGTGAGTTGCACGTAAAAAAAATGAACATAACCCTAACAGAGTCAGAGTGTGGTTTTTCGCAATCATAGTTGAGTACGGTTTTTGTATAAAAAAAGGTGAGTGAGGTTTTCTGCATATAGGAGATAGTTCAAGGTTTTTTTTTTTTTTTTTTTAACTGTAGCTACAGTAAAACGGGAACATAGAAATACATAATTTAGAGAGGGAGTACCCAGTAGGGATAAGTTTAAAATTCATAAATCGTAATTCTATTATAATCGCCACACCTTCATAACTTCACCTTCGCCCCCCTTGTTCTATACTACACCCCTCTTTTTAAATTCTATTATAATCGCCACACCTTCATTACTTCACCACCTTCATAACTTCACCTTCGCCCCCCTTGTTCTATACTACACCCCTCTTTTTGGTATCTGAGCCATATCATAGATTCCTCAGAGTTAGACTCTTGTTTCCACCCTAGGTTAGTTACTACTTCAGACAAACAGATCCTTAGCTGTAATTTTGAAAAATCAGACGAAGTAAAGCATTTATTTCATAACAAAGATCCGGTTCAGAATACACTGATAGACTTAGTAATAAATTTAAAACGAAACCTAGACGCTAGAGAGAGCGAAGAACAAAAATTTAGAGATAGCCTACTTTCCTCCCTAAAGGAGAAAAACCAGATTTTAAAAGATATTTCTAGTAAGCTAGATTACATAAAAGACCAGAATACTTCAAGGTTACATCATTCTACACGAAGTGAAGAAAATCCTAGAATTATTGAGACAATAAACCAAGTACACGACGTTGTCATAAATAATAAATTAGAATTAAAATAAATAAAAAGGATTGTTCTTAATTAATGCAAAAGGCCTATTTAGAAGCTTTAGATTATACAAAGACTTTTCAACTTGGCCCCGAAGGTTATAGTAATTATACCGCAGAATCAATCGTAGAAAGAACTATTATTAAACAAAATAATACTATTATTAGACTTATCCTTAAAATCCACGAAAGAATTGAAGAAACAGAACAAAAACTAGTAAACAGGATTGAATAGGTTGAGCAAAAACTACAAAAATTAGAAATATGAAATTTCCAGGATAACCTTAGCAAGATAACTGAAAAACTAGCATCAGTAAGGCTAGAACCAACAGGAAAAGAACGAGTTACAAGGAAACCAGTAGTATTTACTTTCCAACTAGACCATTAGAAAAGAAAGAACTATCAAAACCATGAGTAGGCCACTGGCAGAAATTCAATCATACACAGGATCCTCTACAACAATCAGGCCAGACCAAGGATCTACAAGTAGAACAAGACCACTTATCAATAGACTACTTTCCAGAAGGTCAAGTAATTATGATATCCAACTCGGAGAACTTATAGACCCTGAACAAGACTATGAAAGATTCCAAAAGGAAGGACTTAATATCCTAAACCCAAAAATTCTTTAACAGACTGGACGTTTTGAATTCAGACCAAATTTTTTTAGACATAACCGAGAACAAGCACTAAGTTGTCTAGGAAACCAGACATGTAGTCTACCTTTAGTAAGCCAGGAAGCAGGACATGAGCTTAGGACCTCACGATATAAATTAATGCATTTAGGTTTAATAGTCATAGGTATTAAGGGACTTATGAGAAAAAACTTAGGTTGCAAAGCTCTAATCACCTTATATGATTGATGAACCAAATATTATTCACTTTTAGGAGCAATAATCTTAAGACAATTAGACATTTAAATGCTCTATATGTGGTATTTATGCTTCTTTTCTCTTTTTCCATAGGAAACAGCCTAAAATAGCAGAACGAAGCAGATTCAGGACTTTGAGGATGATACACAGAAACTACAGAGTATAAGTCGACTGGCTCTTCAAACAGCCGACTGAACAGAGGAGAATGAAATCCCGAAGCTGCTCAGTACAGTCGACTGGTCCTCAAAGACAGTCGACTGGGCTGGTTAATTATGAATCTCCAGATGTCTCGACACAGTCGACTTACATCCAACACCAGTCGACTGGTATGCGGCGAGTCAGAAGATAAGAACAGATGCATCCTCATCCAAATCCGAATCAGAAATTAAGTTATCCAAACCCAGGTGTTTTCTGCGAATAACAACTTCATCCAACAATCAAAGCAAGAGCACGTGGTGAGCAGATAAGGAAGAAAAGAAGAAAAGAGAAAGAAATAAAATGCAGATCAAAAGAAGGAATTAAATAAAAAGGAGAGGACCTTTCTATAAAAGAAAAGTGCAAACCCTAAATCTCTAGCCGTGTCTATAAATATCAACCAGGGACCAAAATCAAAGAGAGGCCGGATCTATCAACAAGAACTTACCATCGACAGCAAGCATCAAAGAAGGAGAACAAGTCGACTACTGATTGGGCTCAATTTCAACATCATACAAATCAGTGTTCTTCTGTTCTTCCTTTGAATCTCATTTTTATTGTAGTCATGAACTCTATTTTTTCAATCAATAAAAGTTTTATTATGTGGAACTAATTTTCATAGTTGGGTAGATTGAAACCGTAGTTATGTAATGCTTATATTCTTCTGAATACTACTCTATTACTTATTGATTAAACCTGAGTGAATTGGAATAGATTTATAACAATCAAACTTGTTCAGAATTCTAAGGACAGTCGACAGAAGTGACAGCCAGTCGACTGACATACAGAATTTGAGTTTATCAAGTTTGCGTATTATAAATCTGAATCTGTTATGTGAGAATATTGAGACGACCCGTATCTCGTGTTCATATCTTGTAACAAGGGAATCTTTAGGGATTCTTGGTTTAATCAACTTGAGGGATCTAGATCTGATACCAATTTCTAGAACTTCAAGTGGTTGTTTGTTTCCATTGTTCTTATGTTTTCTTTAAGTGCAACTTAGTAGATACCATGCTAAATACTTAAGGGAAGAAACGAATTAGAGTAGATACCATGCCTAATTCTTGGCCTAGGGAAACATAACTTTAAGGAGTAGATACCATGCCCTTAAAGGAACAAACATGAGTAATTGGAGTAGTATACAACTTAACATTGCTAACTATAGGTGGAAATCAATGCCCAACTACTTAAATAGATATTCGTGACTCGATTTGTGATGCTACTTAACTAGGTTTTATCTTTTCATCTTTTTCCAATCAGACCTTTAGAACAAACTCTTTGAATTGCATTTTTCTTTGTTTTATTGATTAGTAAGTTAATTTCTACAATCTCTGTGGGATCGACCCTTGCTCGTCACTACGCTTCTCCAAACGATTCGTACACTTGCGAGGTTTTTAATTTGTGTCTAGTTTAGATCATCTAGATAGCACAACAAGTTTTTGGCGCCGCTGCCGGGGATTGTTTAGTATTTTAACTTACAAATCAGTAAAAACTTTTTCTTTTTATTTTATTTTATTTCTTCTTTTTCTTTTCTTATATTTTCGTTCAGGTTAAACTTTGCACAGACTCAGACCAGTCGACTGTCTCTACAGATCAGTCGACTGTACAGCGAATAGTTCCAAAAGCAACAATGGGTGAGAATGTATTAATTCGAGTACCAATGCAAGACAAATTCATTCCAAAGAATATTGAGCAACCGTCTTGCATAGCTTTTCAACCTAATGTCACAGGGAATATGCATCTATCACCTCAATTACTCAGCATGGTTCCCCACTTCAATGGTAGACTAGACGAAGATCCGCATCTACATCTGCAAGACTTCTATGATCTTTGCAGGACACAAAGCGTCCAAGGGCTTACCCCTGAACAAATCAGGTTAATCTTGTTTCCATTTTCATTAAAATTTAATGCTAAATTATGGTATAATTCTTTGGAACCAGGATCAATTCAATCATGGGAGCAATTGGCAACAAAATTCTTGAAAAAGTTCTTTCCAGCCCAGAAAACTAGACAACTAAAAAGGGAGATTCTACTCTTCCAACAAAAGAATGGCGATCTGTTCTTCGAGGCATGGAAAGACTTCAAGAACAAGCTTCTCAAGTGTCCTACACACAACATACCTAAGGATGATCAGGTACAATCATTTTATGAGGGTTTATATGACGCTAACAAAGCAATTGTAGATGCAGGTTGCAATGGATTGTTGATGAGGAAGAGTGCTGAGGAGGCCATAGATCTATTTGAAGAACTCAGCGAGAACTCAAAACAATTCTCAACAAGGAGGGGTCTTTCGAAAAAACAGGGAGTATACGAAATTTCTCATAATAATAACATGCAATTAGAAATGGAAACCATGAACAAAAAGATTGATATGCTTGTGAATTCAACGTTGGGAGGCATAAAAAGCCAACCAAAAGAAATTTGTGCAATTTGTTTTCATTCTAACCATACAACTAATTCATGTCCCATGTTTTCTTTCGCAGATCAGGAGCACGCAAACTACGTAGAACAGTGAATGTACCCGCCCCAGAACAATTTTTTTTCAAACACGTATAACCCAGGGTGGCAAAACCGTCAAGACAATCAATTTGCACCAGGGGATACGCAGCAATTCCAGGATGGGAATGGGTATGATAGGCCAGCACAAGAACAGAAGAAGTTGGATTTCGAATCAACCATTCTTCAATTACTCCAACAGCAACAGCAAACAAGCAATCAACAAAGACAGGCCATTCAAAAATTGGAATTTCAAATTGGTCAAATTGCTACGGAGTTAAGTGAAAGAAAGGCAGGAGAATTTCCATCACAAACCATACCTAACCCTAGAGGACAAGAACAGCTCCAATCAAGGACAACACTAGAAGAAGAGATTAAGTTTACAATGTTTGATGGGCCACAATTTCCACACGATAATAATGAATGTTGTAATGTTAATGTGGTTCAGGAAATTTGCGACCAAACATTTCAGGAACATGGTGTTGATCCATTACAAGCAACAATTACACACCCTCTAATATTATCTCATGTTGAACAGGAACACTATGACTGGAGGATTGCAGAGACAGTACATCACCTTGAAACTCCAAAGTCATATACAGGTAAGCTTGCACCTGTAGTTGAAAATTTTGTGTCTGATAAAACTTGTGTTTCTGCAGACAAGTCGACTGCTGGACGGGATAAGTCGACTGTCCCGACTGCTACCAGGATCCTAGACGTGGAGCTGAAGCCACTACATGAACACCTGCAGTATGAATATTTGGGGGAAAACCAGACATTACCTGTGACAGTTGCTGCAAATTCCAGGATGCAGGAAGAAGAGAGGTTACAGGGAGTCTTTCAAAAACACAATGGTGCATTAAGATGGACCATTGCTGATAAACTAATGTCAAGATGGTACGGTCCATGAATTGTTGCACAGGTTTCCCCCACATGGAGCGTTGGCAAAAGCTCAACGTTCAAGGTGAATGGGCAGAGAGGGAAACCTTATAATAAGATGAGTTGTGAGCCGCAAGCCATTCAATACATTGCACAAACTCATCGAGTCTAGCTGAAGACAAATAAACACAACGCTTATTGGGAGGCAACCCAATTTTTTCAGGGGAGTACTTACACTCTCTATTTATGTATTTCTTTAATCATTTCTTTATTTCTTTATTTTCTTTCCTTCAAACTAGTTGGTAACACATGCCTATATTTTCAGTTTTGTGCGAACATTGAGGACAATGTTCCATCTAAGTTTGGGGGTATTAGTTAGTTATATTTGAAGTTTGTTGATTTTTTTTTAGGATAAACAATTTCTTATAAAGTAAGAGGAAGGATCCTTATTTACTTTAGGATTGTTGAGTTTCATAATGCCTTACAAAATTATATGAGTCATGCGATTATACACAAACAAAAATGTGATGCTTTTTCTAGTGATTATTCCCTTTGATCTAGTCCTAAACAGAGTTTAAGTAAATAGAGTAAAAATGAAAAGAATATATATATGAATAAAGTCAATCTACTCCAATGTTTTGAGTGCTTAGTAACTAGGGGTATTCATCACCAATATTTACCTTTATGTCAAATGGCAACTTGAAATATGAGTATGCAAAGCACTTTAAAGGTTTGTGACTTGTTGAGTAACCGGGTGGATTCATCACAAATGTTTTGCATTCGCGTCAAAAGGCAAGTGACAACTTTAGAGAAGAGACTATAAAAAAAAAAAAAAAACTATAGTTTGCTACTCGGTTTGTAGTAGAGAAAAGGGATAATCACAGATTGGGTAGTTACATACTATAACTATAATTAAGTGCATGACAAGTGTGGTTGAGTTTGGAGTTATGAATAGACAATTGCACTAGAGAAAGTGGGTATGCTTGTTTTTACTTCATTTGCAAATTGTTTATAACCTTGATTGCAAAAATTTTGATGCTTGCACAATGAGACATTTTCTTGGAGTAATGGGTTGAGACTATTATTTTTCCCTTTGTTCATAAATTCACTCTTTGCTTGAGGACAAGCAAAAGCTAAGTTTGGGGGTATTTGATGAACCAAATATTATTCACTTTTAGGAGCAATAATCTTAAGGCAATTAGACATTTAAATGCTCTATATGTGGTATTTACGCTTCTTTTCTCTTTTTCCATAGGAAACAGCCTAAAACAGTAGAACGAAGCAGATTCAGGACTTTGAGGATGATACACAGAAACTACAGAGTATAAGTCGACTGGCTCTTCAAACAGCCGACTGAACAGAGGAGAATGAAATCCCGAAGCTGCTCAGTACAGTCGACTGGTCCTCAAAGACAGTCGACTGGGCTGGTTAATTATGAATCTCCAGATGTCTCGACACAGTCGACTTACATCCAACACCAGTCGACTGGTATGCGGCGAGTCAGAAGATAAGAACAGATGCATCCTCATCCAAATCCGAATCAGAAATTAAGTTATCCAAACCCAGGTGTTTTCTGCGAATAACAACTTCATCCAACAATCAAAGCAAGAGCACGTGGTGAGCAGATAAGGAAGAAAAGAAGAAAAGAGAAAGAAATAAAACGCAGATCAAAAGAAGGAATTAAATAAAAAGGAGAGGACCTTTCTATAAAAGAAAAGTGCAAACCCTAAATCTCTAGCCGTGTCTATAAATATCAACCAGGGACCAAAATCAAAGAGAGGCCGGATCCATCAACAAGAACTTACCATCGACAGCAAGCATCAAAGAAGGAGAACAAGTCGACTACTGATTGGGCTCAATTTCAACATCATACAAATCAGTGTTCTTCTGTTCTTCCTTTGAATCTCATTTTTATTGTAGTCATGAACTCTATTTTGTCAATCAATAAAAGTTTTATTATGTGGAACTAATTTTCATAGTTGGGTAGATTGAAACCGTAGTTATGTAATGCTTATATTCTTCTGAATACTACTCTATTACTTATTGATTAAACCTGAGTGAATTGGAATAGATTTATAACAATCAAACTTGTTCAGAATTCTAAGGACAGTCGACTGAAGTGACAGCCAGTCGACTGACATACAGAATTTGAGTTTATCAAGTTTGCGTATTATAAATCTGAATCTGTTATGTGAGAATATTGAGACGACCCGTATCTCGTGTTCATATCTTGTAACAAGGGAATCTTTAGGGATTCTTGGTTTAATCAACTTGAGGGATCTAGATCTGATACCAATTTCTAGAACTTCAAGTGGTTGTTCGTTTCCATTGTTCTTATATTTTCTTTAAGTGCAACTTAGTAGATACCATGCTAAATACTTAAGGGAAGAAACGAATTAGAGTAGATACCATGCCTAATTCTTGGCCTAGGGAAACATAACTTTAAGGAGTAGATACCATGCCCTTAAAGGAACAAACATGAGTAATTGGAGTAGTATACAACTTAACATTGCTAACTATAGGTGGAAATCAATGCCCAACTACTTAAATAGATATTCGTGACTCGATTTGTGATGCTACTTAACTAGGTTTTATCTTTTCATCTTTTTCCAATCAGACCTTTAGAACAAACTCTTTGAATTGCATTTTTCTTTGTTTTATTGATTAGTAAGTTAATTTCTACAATCTCTGTGGGATCGACCCTTGCTCGTCACTACGCTTCTCCAAACGATTCGTACACTTGCGAGATTTTTAATTTGTGTCTAGTTTAGATCATCTAGATAGCACAACAATGATAATAGATGGAATGATATTGCTAGAGGTATGATAGCCAGTATAGAAGTTGATATGAACAACAATTTAGGAATATTTTATTGTAGCCCAGACTTTATGATGACTCTTCAAGATTTTACAAGATATATCCATATTGGAATTCAGACAAAAGGATATGAAGAAGTCCACAACGGAGATAACCTATTAGTACACATAGCATTCTTAGGGCTAACTACAACCAATTCAAACGTAAAATATCGAGTAAACGTAACAGAAATAGTTGATTTATTAAGCAGCAAAGGAATAAAAATGGTAAAACCATTAACGTATGATTCCCAAAGGCTAGCAGGATTAGAATGGAATTTGGACAACTTCATAAACCCAGTAAAAACTCTTGTACCTCAAGAGGCATTAGTTTATCAAGAAAAAAGTAGAACTAGCATACGCTTTACAGATTATGTCCCACAAGTCCATAGAAACATACAAGAATTAGAAATGGATGTAGAATCTGATTTAGTGCATATCGAATGCCATGAAACTTTAGTATCAGGAACTGATAGGATTCTCTATCCTACAGAGTTAAGCTTAGGAAGGTTATCACCTAAAGAATTATTAGAACTAGAAGATATGCATTATATGAATGGTTCTATAAAAGAACAGGAATATTTATACTATGATATTGAACAAAATATCAGAATCGGAATTCTACAGGAAGAAATAATATAAGAAGAAATAGATAATGAAACACATAACTCAGAGGTATCATACCAAAAGGATCTAGTAGAAGAATCCGAAGTTACTTCCTCCTATCGAGGAAGACCAATATATAACCCATCAGGAGTTGTAATTGGCCATAGTGGTTAAAGAAGTGGCAATACCCCCAGAACAAGAGTAGACGATTATGAAGAACCAGAAAATAAATATAAAACTAAAGGAAGGAGACAACCTTTAGAGCAACCAATTAAGTTTCAGACTAAAGGAGAAGCTCAGATTCTAAACCTAGCTACCCATGATCCACAAGCTTGGTCAAATATTTTAGATGTATGGAAATATACACTGATAGGAGAATATTATAGAACATCTTTAAATCTAGAAACAGAAAAAATGTATAAGTATTTAGAAACATTTTTAGGAGAAAGCGTTAGGGCTTTATGGGAAGCCTTTAAAGTATCATATGTGGAAGATTATAATACAATGCTAATGCTAGGCCCCAATCCCTATAATTTTGTAAATAAAATACAAGCTTTAGTTACGGGAGAAGATCCGAATACGGGAGCGATAGGATTACAAAAAGATGCTATCAGAACTTTAGAACAATTAAGTCTATACAAATGGAAGTATATAAATAAATTCCTTAATGATTAATTTTATTATACCTGTATTTCAGGAAATGTTTTTAACCAAGATTTAGGAGACAAATTATTTAGAAAACTTCCTGGAGCCCTAGGAATAGAAATAGCAGAAAAATGAAAAAATTGGCCAGAAGTAATAATAGCCGGACCAGGTCACCCATGGTCAATAGGACAAAGAATACAACATGTTATTAATGTATTAAAAGACAAATGTACAGAAATACAAATTCAGAAACAATTAAAAAACTCAGATTAAGGGTTTTGTAAAGAAATATACACTCCTCAGACATATGGTATAGGTAAAGAACATAGCAAACGCACGAAAGAAAACACAAAATATAGAAAGAAAAAATATTTCTTAAGAAAATCACACTACAAGGAATTTGCCATATACCAACGGACACCTGTAGTGACGGATCACTAAAACTGTGGGTATAGCCATCATATACCTACAGACATGTAGTAAACTGTGGGTATAGACGGGATAGAACACTTTTAATTCCCACCAAAATCCCAATTTCTAATTTCATTCTCCCCCCACCCTGTCTCTCTCAAAACCCCAAATCGGAAAACCCTCACCCAAACCCTAAAAAGCTCTTCCATCTTACTTCCACCTTCCCTTCACGCCGTCGTTCCCCCGACCGTCCTAATCCCCATATCTCTCACAAAATCGAAAATCCCCTCTCTCTCTCTCTCAAAACCCAAAATCGAAAATCAACTCCCGACGTCCCCGCCAACCCCGACCTCCCCGCCGACCCCGACCTCCCCTATCGCCAACACCCTCCTCCATTTTCCACACTCCCCTTCCTGCTCCTCGCTTCCACTTTCAAAAATCCCCCACAAAAACCCACCTTTTCTTGTTTCGCTGCTAATTCTTTCGATGCTGCATCGAGTGAGGAGGAGGAATTGGAAGTGGAGGTGAGCGACGACGAACAAGAGTCGGAGGATGAAGCCCTAATTGATTATGAGTTGATGGAGGAAGAGGCCAGGGCTATTGCTAGGGATTACTCCCTCTCCTTGTCCCGCCAGTTGGGGATAGGTAAAAATCCAACATTTTCTTCAATTTTTTTTCCCGTTTATTTATACTAACGATGACATTTTGCACTAGATTACTCAAAAAAATGGCATGTCCACGACACATAAGAAATATTATGATTTTTAACTTCAAGGCATCCATTTTTATTGTTTCTAACTCGTAGTGATCCTGTATCAAGGAATGACTCTGGTTAGAGTATCCACAGTTGTTTGCTATATTTGCCATTTTCTCATATTTTGAGAAAGTTGGCACTGCACTCGTTTCTTATTTTGTCATTTGATGGCAAACTTGCTACAGTACGTTCTCATATTTGAGAAACGAAATGACGATTCTCATAATGTCGGTGACGGAATATGTTGTTCCGTCCCAATTAAATTTGTTTTGAAATCAGATTGGACGACACATGTTGTTTATTTCGCCATCTCCCGACCGTCTTAACCCCCATGTTTTATTGAATGAATTTCTGATGAATAGAAATTTTGACTATTCATTTTTTGACTCAATGCTATAGAAAGATGGGAATGACTGATTAAATTTTGATTTCGTTGTAATTATAGATGGTAAATTTAGAGGTGACAATAAAAAAATCAGTGAGTTAAAGATGGTAAATTGTCTATGTGAAATAGCTCGTTAGTGGAAAATCAATAGGCCTACTTGCCGATAAAAGACAGAACTCTTGGAAACAATTCTGTATGAGGTTGTATTTTCTTTTAACCGTACAAATTACTATGCAGTTTTTGTTTTCTGTCTTTGATGTAGATCAATAAGCACTGCACATTAATAGATGAATGTGTTACGAGAGTACTCAAAACACTCAACACAAAAGGCATAAAAATGGTCATTGGTACAATAGATTAACATGAAAGTTGGAGTCATCTGTCAAATGAAACCACCAAAGTTCATAATATTGAGTTCGTTTATCCAACTTAATTTACTCTCCAAATAGTCACAAGAGCCAAAAAATCATAAGCCTATAATTAATTAGCAAGAAAGGTTATACAATTATTTAAACCTATGATGCAATAGTTAGAATAAAGGACATAATGTAAAAGACAGGAGAGATAAGGTACCTAAAGGGGTGAAATAGATGACGGCCTGACTCTCTAAAACGAAGAGGGCCTTCGGGATTTTCTTGACACTGCTTCATTTCATTAAAACATCGAGCAAGATAGTAGCCTTGTTGTGCAGCAACCTAGAAATATTGGTAACGAAGAAGTCTTGTAAGATATTGCCCTATTAATCTTTCAGCTCCTTTACAATGTAATTACTGTTTAGAGCTAATCATTCCATTTTGAAGATGACAATAAATTACTACCTGTGCTGTTGCAGGAAGAATCTTGACTTGTGAATCCACATCGGCAAGAGCTTTTTTGAACTCTTCTATGTCCAGCTCAACAGATTCTTTTCTAGCATTGCCTTTGGATTCCTTCAGTAGATCTACAAAGTCATTCATATGCTTATTTTTAAAGTAGAGTTCCACCTGAGGGTATCTCATGCATATATCTCCTAAAACATCATAGATTTCTTTTACAGTTAATGTTCCAGAATTGTCTTTGTCGGCAACTTTGAAGATCTCCGATATATCTTCCTATAAAGACAATATAATTCAGTGAATTATAACTAGGACAGGAAATTGCCTTCTTTTCATGAATACTACTTGGTAGAATTTTCATAACTTTTTGATTATCAATTCATACTACTTGATATAGATGAATATATTTAACTTATTAGTTAGCAGCAGCACAATAGCAAGTATCTACTATCTCCTGCACTGCTGAGAAGCTTTTTGATATGAAATACAGTAAAGCGAGATGATATGATCCTCAGTATGATTGATGAGGCAAAGAACAGGTGTGCCTACAGCAGAAAGTACCAATCAATGGGCACTAAAACTAAAGAAATACAAGAATATCTTAATAATTAATGCTCTGAAATCTAAATATGATCAAACTGTTTAATCTAAGGCTTCTATCAAAACCAAAGTTATCAGACCAGCAATGATGTATGACTGTTTTTCATACTAAAATTCCGTTGAAGTTTGACAACAAATTGTGATTTACTTCATTATTGTTAATGACATGTTATGACTTCTGGAATGAAAATAAATATGCAGCCTGCAGATATTTATGTCATTCTACATTCTTTTGCTCTTAACACCTCATAATTTTAAGTATTAGTTGTATGTATAAGTAGGGGAGTTGTAAGGAAGATTATTTAATTTTATTTATTAGTGTTGTTGTCGAAGAATGCTCATATAAAATCATTTGTTTCTGGCTATGGCTATTGTATCAATTTCTTGAATACTTTTTTTTCTCTCTTAATGATAGTGAAATGGGCACCCACTTTTCTCCTTGTGGGCGATTTTTAGTAGCCTGTGTAGCATGTATGCTTCCCAACACGGAAGGTGATACTGGACTTCAGTCACACATGCAGCAGGATGCCACAGGAGCTGGAGCTTCTCCAATTCGCCATCCTATTTCAGCTCACCAAGTGATGTATGAGCTTCGCATTTATTCACTCGAAGAAGCAACGTAAGATACCAGTCTCTCTTATCTTTGGTTGAATAATCATATGCGAAGATGTATTTCATTTATGCTCCTAGTTACTATTCTCTTTTGCATTAGCTTTGGTATGGTGCTGGCTTCAAAAGCAATTAGAGCGGCTCATTGTTTGACATCCATCCAGGTTAGTCAATGATTATAAACAATTAAGTTTGTCTTATATTTTGTACTTCCATCGTCTAATCTGTTAGATGCTTATTTCATCTCTTATTAGACAGCATATGATACATTATGTGCACAGCTTCTCACTCTTGGTCCATTATATACTTGGAAGTGCTCCTTGGTTGCTGAGCTCATGTTGAATATTGATAAGATAGGCTCTACTATTTGCCCTCATTTTAGTATTTATAGTCCTGTCTTATCCATAGATTGAATGGCAGAGTTGGACGAACTTCTGGAATTTAAACCATGAACACTGGTTCGCTTCAGTTTAGACAGCCCCTTAAAAAATAAGCACTAGCCATCACAAAAGAGATGAGTAGATTTTATGACTGGTTGTCAATCTGATGTCAACACAGTTAATATCAAACAACACTCTTTAGTTAATATCAAAGTCTTGACGGGGAAACTATTGACAAGGAAAGAACTCGCCAGTATCATAATGAACAAGTTGGCAGACTCCAAAATCTCATAGATTGGAGTAAATCATCTAGAAGAAGGGTAAGATAGATTTACTTTACGAAATTGTGTTTCTAACTCTGACTAGATGAAGCCTAGAGCCAAAGCAAATGCATTCCTTAGGCTAGGTTGGCAGCTTGTAAATATTGCTGATATCCACAACTAATCTTGATGGGATGACCCTGAGGATGATGTTTTCTGATCTATTATCTATGCTATTCTAAGGTTCGAATGGTTTGATATGAAACACAAATTGATGGAATCGGAGTCCTTCTGATAATGTGGCTTTGGAAATTGATTGGAACAATGGTTGCATTATATAGGGATCAGCTTTATCGTGTAAACTATATTATTATGGATATAAAAAATGGGGGGGTTTTCAACTATATGTCATCAGTCTTATGAACTAATCTTAAGCTAAATTGTAGATGTTTATTTCAGTAATAAGCTCTGTGATAGTTCCTTGGTTGGAAGTGTCAAAACTTTAGATACTAGTTCTTCTATATTACTGAGCATTGCAATTTATATGCTAAAAGGGCAGCAGTATAAGAGCACATTCCTCTTGAAGTTTTAATAATAAGATTTATATTAGTTGTCTAGCTGCGTGATATTAGGTGTTTACAGAAAATATGATAAGGTGAATACTAAATGTGAAAAGTATACTTGGAAGTAGAAACTTAATCTTCAGAAAGCATGGCTCTAGAGAATTATTTTTTTTTGGTCTTCTCAACTGATCAAACACCTGTAGAATCAGTGAGTTCTTCTTGAACTCCTTCTAAAATGACTTGTATTGTCCGTGCAAATATTGATTTAGTTTTCCTCTTCTAAAATGACTGGAGCATCTTTAAAAACATAACATACTATGAAACGGTTTTCCGCCACACTGCTAAAACCATCTTTAATACATTAGAAGTAAGTTTATTTTTAAGAGTTTATACTTACTTTCATTAGTGATTTATTTCCTGATATGTTACATGGTTTTCTTTTTTGTAGATTGATGGTAAAATAGTTTTGAGATTTGCCCTGTGCCGAACAAGTTTTCTTTATTATCCTTCGCTGAATGTGCCTAATAACTATTCCTTTAAATTTTTGATGGTACAGGAACTTGCTGAGATGATTTTCCAGTCAGCATTGTAGATCGGAGTTATTTATTGGCGAGTTGTAGATGTACACTATTTACTGGCAATGGAAGCTAATTTTCTGTTGATGGAGCAAACCTCGAAATTAAGTGGATTAGATTGTTATAAGACTTGATATGCTTATTATATGTCAGTATGATACTCTTAGGTTGACATTTTAACTATTTTGTAATTTGAATTTGACATGTTTGTAATACTTCATTAATTTTTAATATGATTAATATTTAATTTAATTTAATTTTGTTTTATAAACACATGTATTTATTTCATTGTGTATTTGGTTTATAATTAAATTAATATTATAAAAGAAAATATTAAATTATCATAAGCGTAATTAATCAGAAAAAATTGTGTATAGAACGATGAGTATATATTCAAATAATTGAATGCGAAAACCATCACTAAAACCTATAGCAATGGAGCTTCAACCGTGGGTATAGGAAAGCAAAATACATTTTTAAAACCTATACCAACGGATACGAAATCGTGGGTATAACACCGAGGTTTTGTCCAACGGGTGAAAAAACCGTCGCTATAGGCTATAGTGACGGCATTTTGCCGTGGGTATAGCTAATTAAAAACGACGGAAAAATATGTCCGTTGGTATAGGTTTTACGGGCTATACCTACGGTTTTTCGCCTTTTACCTACGGATTTTTGCTGTCACTATATGTCAAATTTCTTGTAGTGTCAAACAGACGATTACTATATTTAGACCCTCAGAAACTTGTTAGAAAATTTAAGCCAAATAGATTGTATAAAAATAAACTCGAATGTTTCACATGTGGTAGCTCAGAACATTGAGTAGAACTTGTCCTAAAAGAATAAATAGACATGATAAAAGTATCATACTCATAGAATGCACAAATGAGGATTTAATTAATATTGACGAAACAGTATCTGATTCTAAATCAATTTATTCGATCGTCACCATAGAAGACTTTGATGAAGAAAATGAGATGCAAGATGATAAACAGCCAAATGAATTAATTGAAGATTTTGCACCATTTCCCAATATACCAGAAATAGACTTCTCTGATTTAGATATGATGAACATAGAATCTACTAGTAAGGGACAAATAGCTCTATCATTATCGACCTTAAGCTTATTAGAAACTTGTAAACACGACTGGCAGACCCGAACAGGTATGGATAGCATGCCATGTTTTATTTGTAAAGGATACCCCGGTAAGATGAATAGAATAAAATGTTCCAAGTGTTACCAAGAAGGTTGCATGAAATGCATAGAAAAGAACTACAATATTACACTTAGTTATTCAATACCCAAACCAACAATAAATACTGATGAAGTAAAAATCCTAAGAAAAAGAATAGAAACTTTAGAAGATACACAGAAACTCCTTTATACAAAGGTAGAAACAATAGAAGAAAGGTTAGATACAGGAAAAATGGTAGTAGACCAGAATGAGCCAAGAATAGATCCAAATCAAATTGATCTAATTCAAATATGCAATAAAGATAGACTAAGGACACTAAAAGTTAGATGTGTGGTAAGAATGATGGCCTACGAAGTAAATTGTCTAGCATTAATCGATACAGAGTGTACAAACTGTATTATAAATAAAGATATAATCCCAAAACAATACAGAGTAAAAGCCTCGAAACCTGTAGTAGCCCAACAAATGGATGGAAAAGTTTTTACGTATGATGATCTGTTAATCCCAAATAGTAAAATTAGATTTGAAACCAACTGTGGAGAAAGTATAGAATACACATTACCTAAAGAATCCACATGGGTTAGACAACTTGATCGAAGCAATGATTTAATTTTGGGATTAAGCTTCTTATTAAAGGATAAACGCAGTATGCTAATAAGTAAAGATTACTTGCAGTTACAGAAACATACAATCTTTACACCAGTTTATACACATGATGAACCAACCATGATAAGAGAACTAGAAAATCCCAAAGAAGAAAAAGAATGCAATTGTCCTCATGAAAGGCAATGTGAGTTACATAACGTAATTCCCAATGACGATTACAGTGCTCATGACATGGATCAAGAGTATGAGATAGAAGTCCACACAGACTTTATGAATCTAGAACATCTTTATTACACCCTCATAAGTGAACAAGATGTTGAACAATTAATATAAAAAATAGAGAAATTAGGAATAATGGGTGAAGAAGTACTAAAATATTGGGATAAAGATAAGGTCATGTGTAAGCTAGATATTATAAACCCTGAATATAAGGTTTAGAACAGCGAAAATAAATGACACAAACCAAGACATAGATGATTTTAAAATGCATATTACAGAACTCCTAAAATTAGGAGTTATCAGAAGATCTGAAAGTCCCCATAGATCTGCTGCTTTTATTGTTAGAAAACACAGTGAAATAGCTAGAGGAAAAAGTCGAATGGTAATTAATTACAAAAGATTAAATGACAATATCAGAGATGATGCATATGATATTCCAGACAAAACCAGATTAATAAATCAAATACAAGGATGTAACATCTTTAGTGAATTTGATTTCAAATCCGGATTTTGGCAAATTAAGATGCATCCTGAAAGTGTAGAATGGACATCATGTACATGTCTCGAAGGACATTTTGAATGGCTCGTCATGCCTTTTGGCCTTAAGAATGCACCATCTGTTTTCCAAAGAAAGATGGATGAAATTTTTCTAAAACACAAAAAATTTGTTGTTGTTTATATAGATGATATCCTAGTTTTTAGTAAAACAAGGCAAGAACACAGAGGTCATTTGCAGATTATTATTTCAGAATTTTTTAATCATGGTATCATAATTAGTAAAACAAAGATGCAGCTGTATAAACCACAAATCGAATTTTTAGGAGCCATTATTGGGCAGGGAAAAATAAAAATACAACCCCATATTGCCCAAAAGGTGTTAGATTTTTCAGACAAATTAGAAGAATTAAAACAGCTCCAGTAATTTTTAGGGTTGGTCAATTATGCAAGACCATTTATAAAAAAATTAGGCAATATTGCAGGACCCTTATATGCAAAAACTTCTCAGAAAGGACAAAGATACTTTAACAAAGAAGATGTCAAATTAGTCCAACAAATTAAGAACTTGATTACAGAACTTCCAGAATTAGCTTTACCATTGGATTCAGACTATCTAATTATAGAATCAGACGGTTGCAATACAAGCTGGGGCGCAACTTTGATTGCTAAACCAAATAAGTATTCCAAAAAAAATTTAGAAAGAATTTGCCGCTATGCTAGTGGTAAATATAAAGAAAAAGGTAACATTAGCAGTATTGATGCAGAATTATTAGCCATCTCTTATGCTTTAGATAGTTTTGAACTATTTATTATTTCTAAAAAAGAAATAACTGTTCGAACAGACTGTGAAGCCATAGTTTCTTTTCATTCAAAAATGGCTTTAGAACCAAAACGTAGCTCTAGATGGCGTTGACTTAATTTTTTAGATCGGTGCCTTCACCTTAGCACCCATATCACTTTTGAACACATCAAAGGCAGTACTAATATCTTACCCGATACTCTTAGCCGCCTACTCCATCAGCATGCTCTAGTGGACATAGGAGATATAGGTACATCTTTTGACTTACTTAATGTAGATGAGCATCCACAAATTTATAATGTAACCCAAGAAGACCTAGTATTGACAGAAGTCATTGCCTTCTTAGAACATTGTACAAAAAATGAATTCATTTCTGTAATTACTAAAATGAACAATGTAACAACTCTTCATGAGCTATTAGAATATTGGTGGGTTAAAGAACCACATGCTACAATTATATCCAATAGGTTAAAAGAAATTCGAGAACAAAGATATGCTCAAATTATTAAACAAAAAGCAAAAAATCTTGAAAAACTTGGGGCACTATCCACATCAGAAGTATTTCTCACTATAGATATAAAACAGAATGAAGGAATAGATAATGATATGGTCCATACTAATATTAGCGACTTTCCAAATCCATTCCTAGAATATACAGATATAAACTTTACTCTATTCCACTTTTTGCAATTATGTTCTATCGAAGCTTTTTCTATCAGTATTAACTGCATCTATGACAAACATTTTTTATACACCCTTGCTGAACAGTTTGATCCTTATGAGGATGGTTATGAAAACCTAATCGGAAAACAATTAATTAATACATGAATTTCTTATCTCTTGCATGATTATGATCTAATGAATACTTTTTATGACAATATGCAGATGGCAAGGCAACCACCACAACCAGGGATCCGTCCAGATAACATGTTTCCACCTCAGAACAGCCAGTAGACCAGTGAAAGCAGAACCCCCCAGGGAACCCCCCAAAAGCAATTGCAATTCGGAAACCAAGAACTTTTTGTTTTTTCAAATGGCAATCCTCCTTTCAGAACATATTCTCATATTTCTACATCAAAAGAACAACAATGCACCTTAGACAATTTATCGATTGCATTTAATAGAAAAGACCAGAAACATTTCTTAGCAGCCATGAATTCTTTATCAGAAGTATTTAGTCAGAACCAGAGAGGATACAAGTTTTATGCAGTTCTCCAAGGTAATTTAGTAGGTGTTTTTCATACTTGGATAGAAGTAGCAGACAGTATTAAGAACTTCAAAAATCCAGTTTATGAAGGTTTCTATAATTTTTTAGAAGCACTAGATGTATGTAACCCTCGTTCCCGTAAATACTTGCTTTCCAAATATTTTTAGTATTTTAATCATTTATAAATTTATTTTGTGCTAAATTTATTTTGAGATTTTCTATTTAAATATTTTCCGATCGAAAATTTTATTATTTCGAGTAATGGTTTATTTTAAACTTGTTTTATAATCTTAGTTTATCGGTTAATTGTATTTGAGCGCAAATCATGTATATTATTATTATTGGAGTATTTTAATTAAGTTGTTAAACCTGAATATTATTTTATTGTATGGTTTTATTATTATTATGATTATAATTACTAATTGTTATTTTTTGATTTCTTTAATTAAAAATTCATATATCGAATTATTTTATTTTTATACCCGATCTGATTTTCTTAGCAAGTTCCATTTATTTTAAGCCCAATTCTTATTATTTCAATTGTGTTATTTATTTATTTAATTGGATTGAAATTTTCGTTCATGAACTATTTTTCTCTTTTATTGGGTTATCTATCTTGTAAATTTTATTTATTGGAATTGTAGGTATTTTTATTTGAACTGTGTTGATCTTGATCTATCTCTTAATTGAACCCTAAAACCCAATTTGAATTGTTCTTGACCCAAAATCGCTTTTATTGGACCCTAAACCATTAACCCAGTACCCTAATTGTACCCTATAAATGCAACTCTACTGTAAACTGTAATTTCTGCACACAAATCAAAACCTAGCCACCTATTCTCTCTCCTCCCGTTCTCTCTCTCCAGGTTACTGTTCATCTTCCCCAAATCAACTGAACCCATCCCTATGTTTCGTTCCCCGGCCGTTTCCCCGTCTTCCGGCCACCCCCTCGTCGCCCAACCTCGTCGCTCCACCACACCCCGACCCTCATCTTTCCCCTTGCACTGTTTCCGATCGACAGCCCGCCAAAATCCCGATCCCCCTTTCTTTCTCCTTGCCTATCAGCCACACCACCCACTCCGGCGACCTACCCCTTGAGCTGCCTGCCTCCATCGACGCGCCGCTAGTCAGCACCGCCCCTGGCCGGCACTCTCCCCCTCTGTCGTTGCTGCTGTCTTTTTGATTTGTTGCTGTGCTCTTGCTGTAGTTGCTGTTATTACTTTGGGGATCTTTATTGCACGTGTATTGTGCGTGTTAAGTTGTTGGTTCATGAGTTCGTTGCTTCGGGATCCGTATCCCGTTATTCTTGGTATTCATTTTCACCGATTAACAGGCAAGTCACCGTTATCTTGAATTGCTAATTATATCAAATTCAAGTGTTATTGAAATTCTTACAAGTAGATCTCTTTGTTACTGTATTATCCTTTGTTATCTCATATCTTTCGTTGGGTCTGTTGAGGGTTTACACGAGCTAACCCTAATATTCTTGACATCGTGCCACTTTGACTCTAAAGTTTGGATCTTTTATGAATGCATATAGAATTGATAATAGGGTTATTCATACAAGTCACAACACAAATAATTTATTGTAGAGACATTCGTTAGGTTGTATGTCGTTTGATGATTGATTGATGTTGGACTTGTATGTATGTGTTCTCAATTTTTATTTATCATGTTTGGACACCTTTCACACTAGTTACACAATTTATTGACTATAGAATTGATACCTGACATGTTTAATTAATTTATGTTCAAGAAACAATACCCTAAAAACTGTATATGCTTGCTGACCTGAACTTGATTACTGTTTTCGAATCAGTAAATGACCTTAAAATAAAATATTTTCTGAATATGAAATGTAGCCCCGAGTTTCTAGTTGCCAATAACATCCAGAATTTTGAATTCCGAGTTTTTTAGAAAAAGTTATGCCCGTTTTACTACAGCTGTGTTTTTACTTTCAGATTTTCAGATTCTCGAACCTTTCATATTTAAACAGTAAAAAGGTTGATCAAATGATATAATTTTTCTATGAAAATTTCCAGATTGTTGCTTAACATGTTTAGGAGCCTAGATTATATTTTTACTGATTTTAATGTTGAGTTTTTGCTGATTCAAAAATTAAAATAACAAGATGTTGAATTTCTGTCTAAACATAAAACCTGAAAAGAAACATGTGTTTGACCTAGCTACTGTTGTCGGAATTTGAACTTTTAAGTATGCTTTGGAACCGTATGGAAGTCTAGTTTTCAGATTTTCTGACGGATTCAACTTTCGATTTCTGAGTCAGCGGAAAACTGTATTTTTGTACAGGTTGCGCGTGCTGTCCAGAATTCTGGATACTACTTTTTAATGGATTAATAATTCCTATGTTGTATTGTTGCATGAATTAATGAATGTACGTTGCATTACATGTTCCCAATGAGTTATTGTCACTATTCTAACCGTCCTATCCATGTTATCAACCTATTGTTTCCCTATTGATACTATCGTTCACCGAATTGTCCATTAATTGCATATTGTGTTGTTGTAATGATAAATAATTCACAAGCTGGGGTTTAAGGGATTGACTGGAGTAGTTGATGACATAGTGACTGTACACTGAAGTGTGGGCCTTGTTTTCCAAAATATTGTGTGTTGGCAAAAGTTAATGTTATCGGTTTATTGTTGGACTACTGACACAGTATCCCCAATTGACCGTGTATTGTTTTTATTGAGCCAACCAGTGTGCAGCAATGCTGAAAATACCGTTATTATGCCGTGTACATGATCTATAGAATTTTCCAGTTAAGTCTAAAACGAAATTGATTGTATGCATCGAACCTGTGGTACGACACACATGGGACACAATAGTACGTGCATTAGTTAAGAGTTAAAATGATTAATAGACATAAGGATTGACACGTCACCAACATTGCATATTGTTCATCATTGTTCTTATTGATATCGAATATTGGCTAAGTGTTATTGTTATTGATCATTGATTATTGTTACCAAATATTGAACCATTGTTTATAGCCAATTACATCGATTATCATGATATTGTCCCATTTTATTGATTCTTATTGATCCATTGATTCATTGTTATAACGTTATTCCATTGTTCCCTGTTTTCTCTACTTGCTGTCCATGACTTGCTCTAAGGACAATTTTTTCGTTTTAGATGAAATGTTTACAGGTGTTGATGGAGAATTACCTGATGGATTGGGAGAACAACATTGGTGAAGAAATTGATTGCATCGCTGCTTAATAATTATTGTTTTGTTATGGAGACTTAATTATTGAACTGTTGTTATTTCATTGTATTGGGCTTATGACCCGAATATTGCTATTTATTTCCAGACGTTGGATTATTATTATAGTATTTGGATATTTTATATCGTTTCAATTCATGTATTATTGTTCATGAGATTATTATTGTCTGCGCAATTATTCTGTGTTGTTTATATTGTTGAGTTAATCGGATAAACAGCTTATGGATGACGTTAGTCATTCGCTGGGCCAATGTTACGTGTTCGTATTCCGTATTTTTGGGAAGCAGGGCGTGATAATGTAGCTAGAAGCTACTTAGGACCTAACTATTTTGTTTCTCCTTCCTTAAGATCCATGCAGGAAACTCCCCTGGAATACTCTATTACAAAGGATATGCAGGAAAAAATCCTATTTTGTGATCATTGTGAGGCAATGTCATGAACGGTAAGAATATTAAATGAAAATAAAAATTATCTGATTTTTGAAAAAAAGAAATTACAGGAAAAGATAGCCAGCTTGGAGAAACAACTATTCCAGACCAGATTTCCACCTAAAAATCCACCACAGACTGCTCCCCCGGTCTATAATAAGTGGGATGAGAAGGGTTTGCATTTTCCTCTAAATACAGATAGAGGTACTATTGAGCCTACAAATTCAATAGCTAGTCTGGTTAAACGGCAACCAGTAAAGACACATCAAGTCCGTTTATGACTCAGGTTTTGCCAAAAAACCTTCACAAAGATTGTAATACCGTAAACTTTCATTTTAATAAAAATGTTTATTTTCACGTGTTGTGCACGTGCAAAATTTCATATGTATATTTATTTTTTTATAAAAATTTCATTTTTTGTAGTATGAACAATTATTTCTTTCTTTTCCTTTATTTTTCTAAAAAGCCTATTTTGTAAAGCTTAAAACATTGTTTTCTTATTTTGAGCCCACTTTAATAATTAAATATTTTATTATTTAGCCCATAAGCCTAAGCCAACTATTTGTGAAGCCCACAAACTTAATTAATCCTTTAAATTGTCACAACTTGTAATGTAGGCATAAATGGTGAACAATTGATTAATTAAATTTGTACAAATTTCAAATAGGGGGGTATTAGAAGGGCACGTGCATGCACGTAGTTTGCTTTGCACACCTTGGAGGCCGGGTTATGCATAAAGAGAGATGGGAGAGTGGGTGTGTGTTTATGGGTGGTTGCTACAACTTCCCCTCCTATCCTAGCCATCCATCTTCAACCATCTAATGAAATCCTAGACCTCCAACCCATCCTAGAACTAGTATAAATACCCCCTACCTTCATGCATACTACACAAAAAATTAATTGAAAGGAAGAAATTATATAGGAGAGAAATACATTAGGGAGTATAAGAGTGAGTGTGAGAATTGTGTGTCCCAAGCAAGGAGGCTGGCCCATCATCAAGCACAAGGAGAGCATTGGGTTTGCACCAAGGAACAAGAAGGAGAGCTTTTGCAACACAATCTAGAAGGAGAATGCTACTCTCTTGCATTCTAGGAGACTCTAGGAGCTTTTATTTCGTTTTTCTCCAAAGAGGTGGGTGTTTTTCATACTTCTAAATTAGAAATCATGCTAGGAATAAATTGAGCAATTATTAAAGAGCAACTAGTTGAAATTAAATTCATGTTTGCCTAATTAGAGAGGAATTGATAATCTAGTAGATATGTGTTAAAATGGTTGCTAGATTAATTAATTATGAATGAAAGTGGATGTTTCTCGTACTTCTAGAAGTAGACATCATGCTAGGTATGATTTTAATGAAATTATATGAATCAACTAGTGAGAAATGGGAAGCATGCTTATTTAATTGAAAAGTAGAGTGGTAATTTAGAGAATAGTTGATGGATTGATTGCTAATGAATAATTGTTAATTAATATGTTAGAAATCTCCATGTTGTGCTACATGAATGCTATGGTAAATAATAATAAAGAAAAAAAAGAGATTGTATTTGCAAACAATTGATTGAATGCATCATGTGTAATTAGTTGACAAAAAATAGATTTTTATTTTGTAGAAAGATGAGATTTTTGTGTTCTAAAAATATGGTAGGATGTCAATAAGAAAGAGAATGAAAAAATGTAGTGATTTGTGGAAGCCTAACTCTAAATTTTGAAGAAATGTGCTATTGTTCTCAATGTCGAAATTATGGACATGGAACACAAATTAGGATTAAAATACTTGTTTTATAAAGTAAATAATATTTATAAATTACTGGTTTACTGAGGATTTATGTATAATAAATTCTGGAAAATTTTGCTTTCAAAAGAGAGAAAAAAGAAACAAATTGTTGTGAGAATTCATGAAATATAGATATAAATAGAGAGCTAATTCAAACCTAATTAAATCCCTTTCAAAACGATATGGTCACTTAGACCAATTGGTCGGAAGAGTTCCAATCGCTACAGTAGCGGGGGCCTAGTCATTGGTCTGGGGTTCGATACTGAGAATGGATCTTTTCGTTTTTATTTTTTTGGTTAAAATTCGAAGTACTGAAAGTGGATACATAGGGATAATAACCCCTCTCATATCGCTTCGGTAACTTGGCGTAGTGGTCTTGGGCACTGTTGTTTGGGCCGCTGGTTATGGGTTCGAATCCGATGGGGTTTTGGGTTTAAAAAAATGTTTTTTTTGGAAATTTAATATTATTTTGAGTTTTAAAATAGATTAAAATTCAAGGAAAATAGGGAAAAAATTAATGAAATTATTTGGACTTTATGAGAAAAATTTGTGTAACTTTTGATATAGCGTAATTGAGAAATTGACACTACAACATATATGGCTTTCTACAACATATTTATTAAAGCATTTAATTGTTAATGCTGTTAAAAGTGATTAATAACAACATTTCTAAAGAAAATGCTGTCTTTTAGTAATTTTAAATTTTAATGTTAACTACGACAGCGTTTTGAAAATGCTATACTTTGTATAGCATTTTAAAAATGCTGTTATATCCAAAAATAAATTGAGTAGATAGGGGTAAGATAGGAAATTTCAACTAATCCAATTACAACTCAAATTACTTCTATCTCCTCCCCCGATTCTTCTCCCAATACCCCAACTTTTTCTCCTCCACAAACCCCACTCCAAACCCCCCCCCTCAATCACGCTGTCCCCAACTCTCCCGTCGACTCCTGACCCTTGAACGCCGCTCGTCACTGGGCCACCATCGATCTCCCCTACGACCGTCGAAGTCCAAGTTCCCAATCACTACGTCCCCCACCTTTGCACCGTCGAACCTTTGCGCCGCCCCTCGCAGTATGCCGTCGTCGACCTCCTTTGCCCGTTGTCTTGCTTGGTGTGATGTCTGGTATGTAATTTTCTCTCATAGTACTCATCTGATTAAGCTATAGAACTTGCCTTGCGTGAATCACATAAAGGAGCAATATTTGGAGATCCCAATTACTAATAATTCAGTAGTGTAAATGATAATGAAAACATTATAAATTGTTTTAGGGTTTCAATTGTTTTAATTTTTAATGGTGTGAGATGTTTTTTTGTATTCTTAATTAATTAGTAAAGCCAAATAAAAGTTCATATGCTAAATTTTTAATTGCGTTTAGAGGACAAATACATTGTTCCAAATGAATAATTGCAAGAAATGGATAGCTATAAAGAGAGAACTGATTGATTTTGATTGCCTATGTATCTCTATTTGATGCTATATTCCTGGTTTGAGATTAGGAGCTCTTTTTCTTTTTTTTCTTTCTTTTTTTCTTTTTCCTTTTTTTCCCTTTGATTGGGATACAACATAGTCTGATCTTGTTTTTGAACTTGAGAAATGTTTTATCCATCCCAAACTTATTACCATTTGAACTACAGCTCACTGGTGATTGAGAGCTATTTCATTTACCAAATCATTGCTTATAAAATAATTGTTTTTCGTTTTAAAAAATAAATAAATTGTGCATCTATAGTATAGTATAATGTGCGAAAAATGAGTTTAGTTCAATTCTCGTATACTATAAAATGGACATCTATTTGAAGCAATATTGAATATTAAAGGCAGTAGTTATACTTAGAGAGAATTAGTGAGGCTCAGTTATAAACATAATTTAGGTATAAACATGCATATTAAACATCATAGAAGAAAGTAGATATTATGTTACATGAAGTAATGTACAAATAAAAGCTACTTTATATTTTTTGTCCAGTCTATATTAATGTCTTTCATGAAATGTAAGAATTCTAATAGCAAAGGATGTTACTTAATTGCAATGCCATTAATCTTCTGAACTAGTTTTCTTATTCATCCATGTTGTTGAGGTGTGTATTATTGGTATTATCTTGTTTCTTTCTCTTTGGTTCTCATCTCCTCAAGGTCAGAGGAACCGATGTGAACTTACTTTGATTAAATTGAAAAACTTTGATTAAATTGAGGACAATTGGAAGAGGTAGCTTTCAAAGCTTGTTGCTCTGGCTAGATAAAAAATTATCATATGCTGGTATGTACAATAAAATAATAGGAGGATTAGGTATATCAAAACAAAGCTATGGACTAAATAAGTCCGCTTTTTAAAAAAAATATGACTGGACCTTACGTATACAACATGCATCCTATAGAACATCATAATAATGCTATTAGAATATATACGTATGAGATCTTTAACCACAACAATTTCCTCCTAAGTTCCAAAATGATTATATTCTAATGTATATTTCTCCTTGTTAATTTCTCCTCGGTTGTCATCTCTTTAAGGTCAGAGGAGCTGGTGTGTCATCACAATGAATAAAGATTGGGTTCATCTTAACAAGTAATGAACAATTAATATTTTAATATATAATAAATATTAAGATATTACATGCTTTTATGACCACTATAGATTGTTGTAGATTAATGACGCTTACAAAATATATGAAAACAGATATTAGAAGGATGCCTCTACTGTAGATGTTTCTGCATGACTGATAATAATTCTACAGATTGGCCGCCTCTTCCCCCTCTTCCAGGTATTTATGTTTAAATATAAATACTAGTTTAACATTTTGGTTGTAGCTAAATATTAAACATCTACTGTTGTTTTACCATCATTATCTTGCTTCATAAGTTTATAATTTTAAACAGAAGTGCAAGATGACTTGCTTCTTAGCTGATTGACTTTGTTACAATATGGAAAATGGTTAACTGGTCAAGTGATTATAATTCTTCTATTTTGTTTTTAGAATTTTATGAGTATGTGTATATTCCTATCTGTGTGATTTGAGTCCATGTATAAATTAGTTTAGCATTAGGAATCCATCCTTCGTTTGTTTCTTATAACTTTATGATGAAAATTGGCCCGAAGATCCACCTGTGTAGATACATGCTTCTTTCCATATATAATTTCACAAATTATAGTTGAACTGGCTATTGGTTTGTAGCCTCTTTAAGAAGGTGAGAGATATTAGTTATGCTGGTTAGTCTCACATCACCAAGAAGAAGAACGCCCTTCTTGAGTAGAAGGAATTCCACATAGAAGGGAAATGATAATGGCTTGGGCCTATTCATTCCCAAGAGTTAGTATGCCAAAGAACCAATTGAAACGTAATTTCATTTACAACTTTTGAAGAAATAAGATGTATCCATTTTATGTGGATGTATACTGGATACTGTGATACTTGTTAAGTATTTGGATCCAACTTCTACTATTGTTTATTGACTAGGTTTTCATAGGATTTTCTATTGAATGATGCTATCTATGTTCAGAAAAGCTAGTAACTGAAGGATATGCTCCTGAAGAAGAGATACTGTCTGCGTTACACGTTCCTCCTGGCAAAATGGGACGGGTGATTGGAAGGAAGGGAGCTTCTATAATGGCAATAAAGGAATCTTGCGAGTAGGTTCTTATTGTTTATGACATTATATTTTTTTTCTTTCTTTGGTATACACTAGTCTTGACTTATTTATTTATAATTTTAGCTAATAGTTTGTCTATGTAACGCAGTGCAGAAATTCTACTTGGTGGTTCCAAGGGCCCCCCTGACAAGGTAGCATAATTGTCTCTTAGCACACTCTGCTTATATCATTGTTTTAATTTTTATATTGATATGTAGATTAATGACGCTTACAATGAAATGAGATGTTTCCGTACACTGCAAATCTATGTCCAAGTATTTTTCTATTGAATTATTTCCTGTACTAAAGATAGTTTTCGATAAGTCACAACCTGTGGTAATCTGTCATTATGGTTTTGAATTTTTTTTTTAAATGTCAATCAACTTTTTAGGACTGATAGCTCAGATATATTTTCCGATTCATTAACTAGGAATGTTTTATAAGTGTCAATTTGATTTTGGAGTGTTTATGGTTCATATCAATATGGAGATATTTCTTGGTGTAATTCAGTAATTATCCTGCACTAAAGCTATATTAAAAAAGAATTCTGCAAAAAACATTTCTCACAAGTGATATCTTCTATGCAATTAAAATTTTAAAACTATTAAACACACAGACTGTTGAGTTGTGAACACTAGTAATTGAGTACAATGTTAACTGCAATTGTGAAACCCACTTTCAACTACGAATAGATTGTTGAATCTCCCAATATGACGGTAGGTGAAACCCTCAAGCCAATATGGTCTTACTTACTGATATGGGTTGGATGACGTGGCCCCTCCTGGGCCACAGGATCCCCTCAAAATGTGCGCGCCTCCAGATCATCCAGATCTGCCACGTCAGCAATGGAAAACCGCCCGGGCCTCTGCCACGTCAGCCCGGAAACCGCCCGGGCCCTTGCCATGTCAGCCCTATACTGTCTGGATTTCCACCGCTTCAACCCCACGGGCAACTGAGTCCAGACCCGGCCTCAAATGGGTCCAGACCCGGTTGGATTCTCCTATAAATACCAGACCCCTACCCCTTGATCCAGGTAATGAATCTTTGCCCACTCAAACCCTGGTTATTGTTACTCTCTCCCTCAGTAACTGACTAGATCGTCGGAGGGTCTGCCACCGGGACCAACCCTGGTGTTCCTAGACCGTCTGCAGGCTACACGAGACCTCGGATCCGAGCCTCCTGATCCAAGCTAAGCATCCAGCTTCCACCTCACTCGAGCCGACTTCCGTACCGTTCGCCCAGCCGAGGGTCGCCTGCATAGGAGCTTCCTCCTCTAATACAAATCGAGTAAGAACTCACACCTGGTGCATCCACACGCCTCCCAAAAACAAACTGCATCAGGTTGGCACCGTCTGTGGGAACCTCTCCTAGTGCAGATGCCGGTCTGAGCTCAGCCATCAACGGTACCCTGTCAACCCGAGCTCACATGGCTCCCAAAGCCACGAGAGCTGTCACCTCAGTGCATCGGCTGGACGTGCCTTCACAGGGCGTCGTCGGTGCCGACGCTCAAGCATCCACAACCCGGGGGTCAGTCACAGACTCCAAAAGGGTGCCTCCCGTCCGATCTAACCCGACCTGCGGGGGGTAATTTAGAACCGACAGGCTAGCCGCAGCAGGGAAGGGGCCGCTTCCAACTCGGCCCCGAACCATCCAAAGCCTCCATCCCAAGGACGGTGGCCGGCGCTCAGCCGTGTCGGATGGCAACCTCCGGTTCAACCAAACCGGGCCGAGCGAGCCCCGGACACTCACCAGGAGTTCCAGGACTTCCGGAAGGAAATCATGGGGGCCATCCGAGGGATCCCCATCGATGAGAATGTCCGTCGCTCTCACACACGGTCGGATGCCGAGGCCAGTGTGTCTCTCCCCTCAACAATCCCACCGGAGTATGACGACGACATTTTGAAGTGCCTCCAAGAAATGGAGGATCGCCTCGACCACTTTGGCAACGGCGGCCCAAGGACGGCTCAAGGGTATAGGCCCGTCTGACCTCCTTTCTTCGCCCTCTTCTTGCAGGCGGAGATACCCCAGAATTTCCGTCCACCTCAATTTGAGACCTATGACGGCGAGGGCGATCCTGCTGATCACATGGAGGGCTTCAAAACCCTCATGATGATTCACAGCGCATCGGATCCCCTCCTGTGCCGAGCCTTCCCAGCCACCCTCTGGGATCCGGCTCGGGAATGGTTCTCCAAGCTCACCCTCGGCTCCATCTATTCTTTCGACCAGCTAGAGGGTAACTTCCTCGCCCACTTCGTAACCAGCCAAAAGGCCGAAAGAACAAGTGCATCCTTACTTGGCCTCCGGCAGAAGGAAGGGGAGTCACTCCAGGTGTTCATCCGAAGGTTCACCGCCGAGGCAAGGTCGGTCTCCTCCCTCGACCCTGGGGTTGCCTCGGCGGCCTTCCGGTACAACGTCCGACACGGACAGCTGAAGGCCTCTTTGTCAAAGAAGCCCCCGATAGACTTCCCTGACCTCCTCAACCGGGTCGAAAAGTACATTCAAGCTGAAGAGGCCCTGAATCCAGAGGACCAGAAAGAAGTTTCCGGGAAGGGGAAGCGCAAGGCCGTGAGGTCGAGCCGGCGAAGAAAGCTCCGAGAGATGGGGGCACCGCGAAGAAGATTCCGCCGATCCCCTGCTTCGAGAGGTACACTCCGCTGACGCAGAACGTGTCGACAATCCTCTTAGCGATTGAAGATAGCGACCTCGTGCAGTACCCCCCTCGGCTGTCCAACAACACCAGCAAGAAGAGGGATCAGTGGTTCTACTGCCGCTTCCACCGGGACAACAGGCACGACCGTGCCCTGAAGGACGAAATCAAGGCCCTCATCCAATGAGGGTACCTCCGGGAATTCAAAAGAGAAGGCGTCCGGAAGCAGAGGGATACCAGAAACAGGAGGGATTCCCCTCCTCCTCGAGCACCCCGACAGCGCCCCGAGCGGGATCCGGAGCCCGAGGAGCACGAGGGTCAGGCAATCTTGCATTGCGTCCACGGAGGGCCCATGGGGGGAGAATCCAACACTTCCCGCAAGGCATTCGTCCGAGATATCAACACCGTCCAAGGCCCTCTCTCCCCCCAGGTCCAGCAACTTCCTGTCTCCTTCTCAGGGAAGGATCTGGAGGGAGTCCGGCTCCCTCATTGTGACGCACTCGTCATCAGCCTTTGCATGGCGAACTTTGAGGTCCGCCGAATCCTCGTGGACAACGGGAGCCTGGTTAACATTCTATTCCTAGGAGCATTCGAGAACTTGAAGCTCTCCCGTGAGAAGCTAAAGCCGGCCGGATACACCTTACACAGATTCTCCGGCGTCCTAGTGACAATAGAGGGGATCGTCACCCTAGACGTCACGACAGGCACGACCCCGAACAGAAGAACCGAGTCCATGGACTTCATGGTTGTGAATGTCAGGGCAGCCTACAACTCCATACTCGGCCGTCCGGGGCTCTGCTCCCTCCAGGCGGTCCCCTCGGCCTACCACCAGAAAATAAAATTCTCTACTAACACTGGTGTCGGAGTTGTCCGAGGAAATCAAGAAGCAGCACGTTTGTGCTACATGACGGCGATCGGGAGCGGTGTACTTCCCCTCGATGCCATCGAGCTGGAGCTCGAAAGGACCCAGCTGGAACCAGAGCCGGCAGATGAGCTAGAAGATGTCTCGTTCGAGACAGGGGATGCGTCGAAGCACTTCCGAGTAAGCTGCTTCTTCGCGCCCGACCTCAAGTCCGCCCTGATCGCCTGCATTCGCCGCAATGTCGACCTCTTTGCCTGGAAGCCCTCTGACATGCCCGGTATCTCCGAGGATCTCATCATGCACAAACTCAGCGTGATCCCCGGGTCGAAACCAGTTGTCCAAAAGCGGCGCAAGTTCGCTCCGGAGCGACAGCAGGCAGTAAACGCAGAAGTGGACAAGCTCCTATCTGCGCATTTCATATAAGAGGTCAGCTACCCTGAGTGGCTGGCGAACATCGTCATGGTCAAGAAGGCGAGCAGGAGTTGGAGGATCTGCATAGATTTCACCGACCTCAACAAGGCATGCCCCAAGGATCTGTTCCCTCTCCCCAGCATTGATGCTTTGATCGATGCCACCTCGGGCCACGAGCTCTTATCTTTCATGGATGCCTTCTCGGGCTATAACCAGATCCGGATGTTTCCTCCCGACATCGCCAAGACGTCTTTCGTCACAGACCGGAGGCTGTACTGCTTCCGGGTTATGCCCTTCCGGCTGAAGAACGCCGACGCCACTTACCAGAGGCTCGTCAACCGAGTCTTCAAAGATCAAATCGGACGTAACATGGAGGTATACGTCGATGACATGCTCGTCAAAAGTCAGTAGGGACAGGACCACGTCGCCGACCTGGAAGAGGCCTTTGGGGTCCTTCGAACCCACAACATAAGGCTCAACCCGGCGAAGTGTGCCTTCGGCATCTCCTCGGGAAAGTTCTTAGGGTTCATCGTCAGCCAGCGCGGCATTGAGACAAACCCCGAAAAGATCCAGGCCATAATAGACATGGACCCACCCAGGAGCGTCAAAGAAGTCCAGAGGCTAACGGGGAGACTGGAGGCCATCGGCCATTTCCTCTCTAAGTCTGGAGAGAAGTCCCTTCCATTCTTCAAGGCTCTACACGGCATCGGAGGGTTCGAGTGGGGTACTTAGCAGCAAGAGGCCTTCGTCCAGTTAAAGGAGTACCTCGCCAACCCTCCTCTCCTCAGCAAGCCCGAACCAGGGGAGCCACTCTAGCTCTACCTTTCCGCTTTGGAGAACGTGCTTAGCGTCGTCCTCGTTTGAGAAGAGGAAGGGGTCCAAAAGCCCCTATACTATATAAGTAAGGTCCTGCTCGATGCCAAGACCAGATATTCCAGGATGGAGAAAGTAGCGTACGCCTTGGTCATGGCTGCGCGAAAGCTTCGTCCATATTTCCATGCACATTCGGTCCAGGTACTCACGGATCAGCCCCTAAAGGCGGTGCTCTATAAACCTGAGAGCTCGGGGCAACTAGTCAAGTGGTCGATGGAGCTCAGTCAGTACGACATCGGCTACCAGCCAAGGATGGCCATCAAAGGGCAGGCCCTCGCCGAATTCATCACAGAATGCACCATCTCCGAGCAACCCGCAAGCAAGGAAGCCGACCAGACGTGTGAAGTTTGCGTCGATGGCTCCTCTTGCGAAGCAGGAAGTGGTATGGGCATCATTCTTCGGGGTCCAGATGGTTTCCTCCTTCAATACTGTCTCTGCCTCAATTTTTTGGCCTCTAACAACGAGGCTGGGTACGAGGCCATGATCGCCGGGCTCAACCTGGCTCACCAGGCTGGCGCTAGACAGATCAGGGCCTTTAGCGACTCTCAGCTGGTGGTCAACCAGATCACCGGGGAGTACGAAGCCCGTGACGACCGGATGATCAGGTACCTGGCCGTGGTCCAACGCCTACTAACGTCCTTCGACGAATCGGCTATCTTAAGGATCCCCCGGGAGCTGAACGCCCAGGCTGACGCCCTGTCAAAGTTGGCTTCCTCATCCTTTGAAGGCCTCGTCCGCACGGTCCTGATTGAAGTCCTGTTGAAGCCAAGCACAGACTTCTCGGAGGTTCTGTGCGTTGAAGACAGAGGCCATCCTAACGACTGGACCACTCTTATCAAAAAATTTCTCGTCAAGGGAGAACTTTCCGAAGACCGGGCTGAAGCAAGGCGGGTCAGGGTCCGATCAGAAAGATTCGCGGTAATCAACGCCACCCTCTTCAAAAGGTCCTACACCACAACGGATGGCAGACCCTACCTCCGTTGCCTGACCCCCGACGAAGCCAAGTATGCCCTCAAGGAGCTGCACGAGGGGATCGGCGAATGCCACATGGGAAGCCATTTGCTAGCGCAGAAGGCATTAAATCACGGGTACTACTGGCCCACTATGCTGCAAGACGCCCACGCCCTAGTGTAGAAGTGCGACCCCTGTCAACGATTCTCCCCCGTGAAAAGGGCTCCTCAGGTAAACCTCCGGTCAATGGCCAGTCCGATCCCCTTTGCAATGTGGGGGATGGATTTGGTGGGCCCATTTCCAAAAGCAACAGGCCAACGAAAGTTCTTCATTGTGGCGATCGACTACTTCACCAAGTGGATCGAGGCTGAGCCATTAGCCATGATCACCGAGCGACAGACCCAGCAGTTTTTTTGGAAACACATCGTCTGTTGGTTCGGGATTCCGCAGGTGCTCATTACAGACAATGGGACTCAATTTGCGGGTCAGCATTTCTGCAAGTTCTGCGAAGATCTCGGGATCCAGCAGCGCTTCTCCTCAGTATGCCACCCCCAGTCCAACGGTCAGGCCGAGAACGCGAACCGCCAAATCCTCGACGGCCTCAAGAAACGACTCGATAACTCTTCTAAGGGGTTATGGGTCGACGAGTTACCGAGCATTCTTTGGGCTTACCGGACAACAAAGAGAATCCCCAAGGGAGAATCCCCTTTCAATTTGACATACGGTGCGGAGGCCATCATTCCCTTGGAGATCGGGATCCCTTCACTCTGAATCACGGCTTTCGACGAGGCAGCTAATTCCAAACAGCTGCGAGCCGACCTGGACCTCATAGACGAGGTCAGGGAGAAGTCTGCCATTAGAAGAAGCATCTACCAACAAAGGATTGAGAAGTTCTACAACAAGAAGGTGCGTCCCACCGAAATCAAACTCAGAGACCTCGTTCTCCGAAAACTGGCAGTGTCCAATCCCGGCCAGAAACGGAAATTAGCCCCAAACTGGGAGGGCCATTACAGAGTATCGGAGATCGTGCACCCCAGGACGTACCGTCTGACCAACCCAGAGGGAAGGCCATCAAGAGGCCCTGGAATGCGGAGCACCTCATCAAGTTCCTAGGAGGAGATTACCCTCCATCATGTAAATTTTCATTAATGTAGTCGGCACGTCGTGCCTTGTTTTTTGTAAAAATCCAGTATGATGTAAATATGACAACTTTCTTAAACAACAAGTTTGTGGCTTCTTATTTTGTTCTCAATAAAAGACGTCTCGAGCTCGCCGCTCGGATAGCATCGTGAGCTAGAAAAGCTTCTCATACAAGCTTGGGGCTCGGCGCTCGGATAGCATCGCGAGCCAGAAAAGCTTCTCTTACAAGCTTGGGGCTCGGCGCTCAGATAGCATCGCGAGCCAGAAAAGCTTCTCTTACAAGCTTGGGGCTCGGCTCTCGAATAGCATCGCGAGCCAGAAAAGCTTCTCTTACAAGCTTGGAACTCGGTGCTCGGATAGCATCGCGAGCCAGAAAAGCTTCTCTTACAAGCTTGGGGCTCGGCTCTCGGATAGCATCGCGAGCCAGAAAAGCTTCTCTTACAAGCTTAGGGCTCGGCGCTCGGATAGCATCACGAGCCAGAAAAGCTTCTCTTCTAAGCTTGGGGCTCGGCGCTCGGATAACATCGCGAACCAGAAAAGCTTCTCTTACAAGCTTGGGGCTCGGCTCTCGGATAGCATCGCGAGCCAGAAAAGCTTCTCTTACAAGCTTGGGGCTCAGCTCTCGGATAGCATCGCGAGCCAAAAAAGCTTCTCTTACAAGCTTGGGGCTCGGTGCTCACATAGCATCGCGAGCCAGAAAAGCTTCTCTTACAAGCTTGGGGCTCGGTGCTCGGATAGCATCGCGAGCCAGAAAAGCTTCTCTTACACATCTCTCTTGAGAACAAGGGCGGGAGCTCAGTGTCGACCTCGAGCAAGGCGAGGGCTTTCTTCAAAGCCCCTCGACCTTAACGCTCGGCGAAGATCCGTGGCTACGCCCGTTACTAGCTTTCTCCCCGGTGCGGGGGTTCGGCACCTGTCCCTCGCATGGTTTGGGCTTCTTCAAGCCCATCAGCCAAAGCGCGAGGCGGCAACCACCAGCTACACCCGTGCCGTCTCTCCTGAGAACAAGTGCAGGAGCCCGACGTCGACCTCGAGCAAGGCGGGGGCTTTCTTCAAAGCCCCCTGACCTTAACGCTTGGCGACAATCCGTGGCTACGCCCGTTACTGGCTTTCTCCCCGGTGTGGGGGCTCAACACCTGTCCCTCGCATGGTTTGGGCTTCTTCAGGTCCATCAACCATAGTGCGAGGCGGCAACCGCCAGTTACACCCGTACTGTCTCTCCTGAGAACAAGTGCGGGAGCTTGGCGTCGACCTCGAGCAAGGCGGGGGCTTTCTTCAAAGCCCCCTGACCTTAACGCTTGGCGAAGATCCGTGGCTACGCCCGTTACTGGCTTTCTCCCCGGTGTAGGGGCTCGACACCTGTCCCTTGCATGGTTTGGGCTTCTTCAAGTCCATCAACCATAGCGCGAGGTGGCAACCGCCAGCTACACCCGTGCCGTCTTTCCTGAGAACAAGTGCGGGAGCTCGGCATTGACCTCGAGCAAGGCGGGGGCTTTCTTCAAAGCCCCCCAACCTTAACGCTTGGCGACGATCCGTGGCTACGCCCGTTACTGGCTTTCTCCCCAGTGTGGGGGCTCGGCACCTGTCCCTCGCATGGTTTGGGCTTCTTCAAGCCCATCAACCATAGCGCGAGGCGGCAACCGCCAGCTACACCTGTGCCGTCTCTCCTGAGAACAAGTGCGGGAGCTCGGCATCGACCTCGAGCAAGGCGGGGGCTTTCTTCAAAGCCCCCTAACCTTAATGCTCGGCGACGATCCGTGGCTACGCCCGTTACTGGCTTTCTCCCCGGTGTGGGAGCTCGGCACCTGTCCCTCGCATGGTTTAGGCTTCTTCAAGCCCATCAGCCATAGCACGAGGCGGCAACCGCCAGCTACACCCGTGCCGTCTCTCCTGAGAACAAGTGCGGGAGCTCGGCGTCGACCTCGAGCAAGGTGGGGGCTTTCTTCAAAGCCCTCCGACCTTAACGCTCGGCGACGATCCGTGGCTATGCCCGTTACTAGTTTTCTCCCCCGTGTAGGGGCTCGGCACCTGTCCCTCGCATGGTTTGGGCTTCTTCAAGCCCATCAGCCATAGCGCGAGGCGGCAACCGCCAGCTACACCCGTGCTGTCTCTTCTGAGAACAAGCACAGGAGCTCGGCGTCGACCTCGAGAAAGGCGGGGGCTTTCTTCAAAGCCCCCCGACCTTAATGCTCGGCGACGATCCCAAGCAAGGCTGGCGCTTTCTTCAAAGTACCTCGACTCGTACGCTCGGCGGCGACCTACCCCCACGAATACTTCAACAAAATTTTCCATTAAGGTTTAAGGCGTCTGCCTTCCGCGGACGCCCCGTACTTTGAGTCGATTGGTAGACCCTCCTCTCGCCCTCGAACAACTCGGGGTTTACTGCTTTCACAAGCCAAAACCCCGAATTGTTCGAGGACGACAGGAACACCACCAACCTCGGTTCTCTCCGAGCCTCCGAACCGATCGGTCGGCCCACCACTCACCAACGACCCCCCCGGGGTCCTCCGACCCTCGAGACCCGAACCCCGAATTGTTCGAGGGTGATTGGTGTACCTCCAATCCGGAGACCTCGAAAAAAGATTATGTTCGGGACGCCCGACCTTGGCAGGCACCCAAAGTCAAGCGACTGATCAGCCACTCACTCCTTAACAACCAGCTTGGGGGGAGTGGGGATTATATAGCCCCCTGAAGGGTGCAATTATTGCGTCTGGGAATGCGAAACGGCGAAAGGTGAAACGTCACCATAAATATTCATGGGAAGGCGAAACGTCGCCATTAATGACTTATCGAAAAGCGATATGCCACTGCATATGCGCCCGTTGCACCAAGTCACCTCGGCGGCGACCCTTCACAACAAGCACGACAACCACCGTCGGCGACCGAGACAATCAAAGTTCAGAAAATCAAATGTTCTTATTATTACTCATTGCTTACAACTCAATAAAAGTCGGCACAAATACAAAGAACAACTTCCTGCTCACTCACACTCGGCTTGAAAACTCAAACTCGGCACTTCCTTCGGGGCTCCTCTCACGCTCGGCCGGACCGACCTAGGTAGAGACTCCTGCCACCGAGCTTCCTGCATCATCTGGCTGGGCTGCTTCAAATAAAAACGTCGGAGACCACCCCGACATGGAGTTGCTTGCCTCCTCGATCAGACCCGTGCCCAACACCAACTTCAGCCTTTGGATCTCCAGCTCTTTCTTAATCACAGCCTCGCGAAGGAAAGACTCCAAAGCTGACCGCCCACTCGAGGCATCCGAGATGGACCAATCTGTCTCGATTACCCACCAGTCCCGGTCGGTTATAGCTTTCTTCAGACGCGCCACCTCCAGACTGAGCTCCCTAGACTTATTCGTGAAGTAATTTACAGCGGCCACTTGATCACGAGCCTGTTTTCGCTGACGAGCCAGAGCCACTTCCAATGCCTCCTTCCCTGCTCGGACCCGGGATACCTCGGCAGAAACCGGGCCGGCTCCCAAGGTCTCGTGCGTCTATCCAAGGACAAGAAACAAACAATCACAAGGAAAGTGAGAAAAATGCACAAGTCACAAAGCCTCGGCCCAAAAAAGTATATTTCGTTTCTTTCAAAAATTTGATACAAAAGCCGCGGTGGCCAGTCCGCTCGAGGCATTTACATAAAAAACAAAAAGAAAAAACTAGTCTATTCTTGAGGGGGGGTGGCACCTCATCTTTGGCCTGGATGCCCCCCATTTCGTTGCCCCCCGGGGTCGGCGGAAGGTTCGCCTCCCAACCATAGTAGAGGTGGTCCACGCTCTGCTCTGGGTAGATCTGCCTGAAGTGTGCCTTGGCCTGCTCATACGCCTCGTCCTGCGCTATAATCAGGGCTTCCGCCGAGGCCGTCTCCATCCTCTTCAGGGCCTTCCGCCCCTTCTCCACCTCCTCCTCGATCCTCTCCTTGAGACGATCCACGTCCTCCTTGTGGATGTCGCAGAGCGAGGCCATCTGGGCCTCGTGAATGGCAACCATGCTCTGAGCCTCCTTCAGATCGTCGGTCGCCTTGTTCAGCTCACGGAGGTACTTCTTTACGTTCCTCTTCTCTTTGTGAATCTCCTTCTCCAAGCACTTTTGAATGTGCTGACCGTGGAGCATTGCCTGTCCGAGGGAGAAAAGATCAGAAAAATTCCACCAAGTTCAAAACCAAGGAAAAAGGTGCCGAACTAACTCACCGAAATATGCGCCTGGGACCAGCGCATGAAGGCCTGCTCGGCCGTCTGCGACGCCAGCGCATGAAGTCACGCTCGGTGCCGGCCTTCGTGACGAACTCTCCCGCCATAGGTCCGTCGAGCAGACTGTCCCCCCGCACGATCGACCAATCAGGGGCGAAGGGCCGCAGTCCCTGTTGGCCCACTATCTGCTCGGTGGTGGAGCGTGGCAGGGGAAGCCTCTTTCCCGGGGCATCAATAGTTTTGCCCGAACTACCCCCTGCATCCCGGGGCGCCCTCGGCGTGGGGGGGGGGTGGTGATGCTTCTTGGCCTTCTTTGCTTGAGAAGGCTCCTCGGCTACCGGGGCCGGCCCCTTGGCAGACCCCCCGGCCTGAGCGGCCAACTTCTCCTGCTCTGCCTTTTTCTTCTTCTGCATATCCGCCCTCGCCTTCTCGGCCACAGACAGCAAGGCTCGCCTATCGTCCACCTGCTCGGAAGTCATCTCTGCAAGAATGAAAAAAGAGGCTAAAGTTAACACGAAGGCAGAAAGATGAAAAATTTAGAACGAAACATACTAGGGTCGGCTGGGCTCAGTCCGGTCCGGGCGAGGTGTAGCTCGGTCACTCGAGGCCATACAATACTGTGTCCCCCTACAATCTTCTCTACTCTCTTCCACTCCTTTGCTATCAAGTTGCTTCGCTTCGGAGGTTTGTGGTACGGCTTGAAGAAACTCCACTGGGTCGATATTCCCCAAGCCTTCTCACTCCGCACCATAAAATACTTCTCCTTCCACCCTTTGATGGAATCCGGATGGCTGTGCATGATCTTCTTGTGCGGCCTGGGTGAGAAGTAGAAAATCCCTTCCTAATCTCCGACCGAACTGATCCCTAGGATGGCTGGAAGTACATCAACCTCGGCTTCACCCCCTTCTCTTGGCACCTCAGAATAAAACAGATCAAGTGTTTCCAAGAGTTCGGACCATACTGCATGGGGCATAGCTTCGCCCAATTCAAGACCCTTTTAACAAAGGGATGCAGAGGCAGCCTCAGGCCCAAGGCAAAGGCGTCCTCAGGAAACATACAATAGCCCGGCGCCAGGACCGTGGTGGGCCGAATGCCGGGGCTCGGGATACTTTGAACTCCCATGGGATGAAAAAAGAAGCCCTCAGAATGTGGAGATAGTCCGCCCTCAAGATGCACGGGATGCTGTCCATCCGAATCTTCACCCGGCTCTCTTCACCTGGCATGGGAGGGATTGGGTCGATGTCCTTGATATCATCAGGGTACGTCCAGATCGACCCCAGATTTTTGAAGGAGACTCGGGGGAACTCGAGCCCCGGCTTAGGAGCATATTCATCCTGTGGAAGAGGACTGTCTGGGATAGTTAGCTTCCGCTTCTTCTGGCTAGGACGAGCCTTCCTCTTAGGAGACGGCATCGACAAGGGTGGGAGAGGTGGAAGGTCATCCCCGACCAACCTTCCCGCCGTGCCTTCGCCAGCACCCTCTTAAGCGCCCTCATCCTCATCATCAACGGCACCCTCATCCTCCTGATCCTCATCATCAGAAGGGTCGACGCTCGGATGGCACCGCGAGCCACAATTCCTCTTCTATTTTTATAGAAGGGTCGACGCTCGGATGGCACCGCAAGCCACAATTCCTCTTCTATTCCACAGAAGGGTCGACGCTCGGATGGCACTGCGAGCCACAACTCCTCCTTTATTTTTACAGAAGGGTCGATGCTCGGATGGCACCGCGAGCCATAATTCCTCTTCTATTTTTACAGAAGGGTCGATGCTCGGATGGCACTGCGAGCCACAATTCCTCTTCTATTCCACAGAAGGGTCGACGCTCGGATGGCACCGCGAGCCACAATTGCTTTTCTATTTTTACAGAAGGGTCGACGCTCGGATGGCACCGCGAGCCACAATTCCTCTTCTATTTTTACAGAAGGGTCGACGCTCGGATGGCACCGCGAGCCACAATTTCTCTTCTATTCCACAAAAGGGTCGAAGCTCGGATGGCACCGCGAGCCACAATTCCTCTTCTATTTCACAGAAGGGTCGAAGCTCGGATGGCACCGCGAGCCACAATTCCTCTTCTATTTTTACAGAAGGGTCGGTGCTCGGATGGCACCGCAAGCCCCAGAAGCACTCCCCTATTCAGCATCCCCTATTCACAGGGGTTCGGAGCTCGAATGGCACCGCGGTCCCCAAAATCCATCCCTATTCATAGGGGGCTCGGAGCTCAGATGACACCGCGAGCCCCAGTGTCTCCCTCTATCCCACAGGCAGGGGGCTCGACTGCCAACCCCCAGAGGTCGACAAACCGAGCCCCAACTCACCTAACCTCGACGACATCTCGCTTTTCCAACTAGCGAGAGAACCATCTACCGACCCTCTGAGCTCCTCTGCCGACCCCAGGCGCTCGACAATGACCGACCAACGCCAGTCGTCAGGACTTCTAAAGTATTAAATACAATGAAATCATCCAGTCGCTACTACCAAGTGTAGGGGCTCGGACCTCGGATGTCATCGCGAGCCCCAGAAGCACTCCCCTATTCACAAGGGGCTCGGAGCTCAGAAGCACTCCCCTAGTCCCTACCGCCCTCCTCTATTCCCAGGAGGTTCGGAGCCCCTACATCCCTCCTTTGTTCCCAGGAGGCTCGGAGCTCGGATGAAATTGCGAGCCCCAAAAATTCTCTTCAAGCTAGGGGCTCGCCGACCGACCCTCTATGCTCGGCGAGCCGATCTCCAACCCAACAGGCGTTGGCATCCCCTTGCTCTCCCAACTAACGAGGGGGTTCGCCTGCCAACCCTCGAAACTCGTCCACCGACCCTCAACGCTCGCCTATCGACCCTATATGTTCGGCGAGCCGATCTCCAACCCAACCGAGGGGGCATCCCCTTGCTCTTCCAACTAACGAGGGGGGTCGCCTGCCGACCCTCGAAGCTCGTCCACCGACCCTCAACGCTCGCCTATCGACCCTTTATGCTCGGCGAGCCAATCTCCAGTCCAATAGGCATTGGCATCCCCTTGCTCTTCCAACTAGCGAGGGGGTCATCTGCCGACTCTCATAGCTTTTCCGCCAACCCTAGATGCTTCTCAAACCGAGCCTCAATCGAATGGACCTCGACGTCCCCTCGCTCTTCCAACTAGCGAGAGGATCGTCCGCCTACCTCCGAGGCTCGTCTACCGAACAAGGGCTCGTCTGCCGACCCTAAGGCTTGGCAAGCATCACTCCGACCCCTCTACCCAGCATCCTGTGCAAACTCCGATGAGGGATCCCTTCCTCCTAACCCCTGACCTCTTCTGGAAGTAGCAGATCCTACTTTCTCACAGCACCCTCCACCCTGCTCTTCCTACAGCGGCGAAGAACCACTCCTACACGGCTGGTTCACCCAGTCCTTCAGGAGTGTGGGGCTTGTGATATGGGTTGGATGACGTGGCCCCTCCTAGGCCACAGGATCCCCTCAAAATGCACGCGCCTCCAGATCATCCAGATCTGCCATGTCAGCACTGGAAAACCACCGGGGCCTTTGCCACGTCAGCCCTATACCGCCCGAATTTCCACCGCTTCAACCCCACGGGCAACTGGGTCCAGACCCGGCCCCAAATGGGTCCAGACCCAGTTGGATTCTCCTATAAATACTAGACCCCTACCCCTTGATCCAGGTAATGAATCTTTGCCCACTCAAACCCTGGTTACTGTTACTCTCTCCTTTAGTAACTGACTAGATCGTCGGAGGGTCTGCCACCGGGACCAACCTCGGTGTTCCTAGACCGTCTGCAGGTACACGAGACCTTAGATTCGAGCCTTCTGATCCGAGCCAAGCATCCAGCTTCCACTTCACTCGAGCCGACTTCCGTACCGTTCGCCCAGCCGAGGGTCGCCTGCATAGGAGCTTCCTCCTCTAATACAAATCGAGTAAGAACTCACACCTAGTGCATCCACATGCCTCCCAAAAACAAACCGCATCACTTACCAAGAGACATTCCAATAGAGGGTGAAGATATGGGATATGGGAACAATTGTAGAATCATTCGTTGCTAAAACTAGAATATCTGCAAAACACTAGAAGGAATAACTCTTTGATAAGATGATATTAGAGTAAAACAGTATTCTGGAAATGCATATACATCTATAGTAGATGAAGTGGAACTAGTTAATTTTTCTCTTATTACCTCATGCTCTCACTATTGCAAAGTTTCCATTCTAGGGTTCTACCCAATGCTTGTTTGAGTGATGTGTAAGCAAACAATTTCTTATACAGTAAAGGAAGTTGTTTATATTCTTACATGTTTACTTTAATCCTTTATATGGTAATCATTTTATTTGCTCTCTTTTATCATGCTTCGAAGATGAAAGCCTTTTCTTAGAGCAAATTTATCATCTTGTCCCCATGTAGACTTTTTCTTTGTCTTGGTGAAATATAAGGTTGCTGCTAGGTTGTATGAGCCTTGTGCTATGAAATTGACCCTATTATAGTTGGGAAAACCCCGACATTATGAAGCGACCTCTTGGTTTCCTGAGCTTAATTTGCATGATCAATGATGTAACTTTTCCTAACAGATGACTTGATCACTTGACTAGTATGTTCCTCTTGTAAGAGTTCCTCTTGTTAATTATGTAGTATTGAACTACTTTAGTAGTTTGTTAATCACTATGACCTATATAATGATATACTTTGTATGGTGTTGGTATCAGTTTGTTCTACTTCAGAGGTTACAAACTACTTTAACTTGGGTATTGAACTACTTCAGTATTGAACTGCTTCAGAGGTTCTATTTGTTCTTGTTTTGAAGTTTATCTGCCAGTGTTTGTTTATCTCGAGAAGCTAATCCAAATTGAATTTGTATGGTGTTTGTTTTTGGTTGTAGTTTATTGATATGTATGCTTTAAGTTTGTTTCATATACAAACAGAACCTCAAAGTTATATAAAACTGGACTTGCATTTCATCATGTGGACACTGCACATGAATTAATAAAACCAATTTTGTGGTTAGGATAATTCATACTCCTTAATGAATAATCTGGTTTATGAGTCAATTTTCATTTAACTTTTTATGTACTTGTCATACCAGAAAGCTGGGTATTATAAATTTCAAGGAGTAAATTATATTAATGTTTCCTTCCTTGCCTACTTGTACAGGAGTTTGAGAGTATTAAATCAATACTAATGTTATTAGTAAAGATTATTTGTCAGGACATGTTTTTCTGTATCCTCAATTCCCATAGATATGAATTGGCCCCAATTTTCAGTTGTTTCTGCTTGCCATTCTTGTGACTTTCAAATTTGCAGTAGGACTATAGTACATACTTCAAGAAGCTTATGATTTTTACACAACTGATCCTTTTCTTTTTCTTTTTATCTTTAATATATACATCAAATGGTTTTATGGGAAATATTCTAGATAAATTAAGCCAGCGAAGGTTCAAGTCTGATTGTGGATTAAATATCTTTGTTATGAAAATCTGGACATTTGTCGCTAATCTTAAATGCTAAATTTTTAGGGCAAGTCCCGACCTATATAATTCATAGTTTTGTTGTATATGGCTTTTGGTATACTAAATTCTGTAAGCTGCCATAACATATGATTTGTTTTATTTAGTTCAAAAGGTTTGTCATTCTCCTCCTCAACCACTTAATATGTTTATTCTTTTGCATATGTTAATATCCCAATAATGAGGTGTTGCATACTTATTGAGCTCAGGCTTTTGTACAAGTGTATGATGCTATATACATCTCTTCAACTCTCATTGCAGGTCATGGTCACGAGCGTAGGCGAGGAAGAGGTCAACATCGAAATGATGTTTTCTATAATCAGTGTAGAAATACGTAGAAATATGTATGTTCTTTTTTAAGATTTGGGATGAATATTGACTTTGAAGAGGGAGATTTTTGTTCTGGCTCGTATGGGTTTTGAGCTGCACATAGCTGACAGAAAGTGCTTTAGAAGTTCCTCTGTATAGCTTTCGAAACTCTTATTCTGAGCTGACGAATCTGTTAACGTATTGGTTCTTATATTGCTGAATCTTTATGTGCTTTGCATGTGCTAATTTTATCTTGTTACAATTTTTTTATATAAAAATATTGGTGTTTTTGAAACTGGGGATTTGATGTACAACTGTATCGACCTTGAGCTTTATAGCATTGATCATGGATGCTGGAGAACAACATTGACTGAACTATCAGCAAATTGATATCTTCTGGAGAATTTTCAAAACTTTTCTATACATCTGTAGTTTTTTTTGCATACAGGTAACAAAAAATGGCATTTTTAAAATGCTGCAAAAAAAAAAAACACCACTCTTACAAACGATAGCGTTTCCGAAACGTTATTAAAGGCGTGTGTTTGGAAACACTACAAATACAATAGTGTTTCGACAAATGCTATAGTTTTTATAGGGTTTTCAAAATGCTATAAAAACCATAGTGTTTGTCGAAACGGTATGGATTCTATAGTGTTTTGATGGTGTTTATAGAGATTACAAAACGCTAGGTTTTTATAGCGTTTTGAAAGCGCTATAAAACCATAGCATTTGTCGAAACGCTATCTTTTTTTATAGTGTTTTGAAAACGCTATAAATACCATAGCGTTTGTCGAAACGCTATGGTTTTTATAGCGTTTTCGAAATGATGTGCTTTTATAGCGTTTCGCGGAAACGCTATAAACTTACCATAGCGGGGGCTTTGACAGCGTTTTGCAAACGCTATCATATCTCTTTAATAACATTTACAAAATGCTATCAAAAACCCTATATATTGTAGTGTGAGACTATTTGCAAGAAAGGATTTCTTTTTTTAAATTAAATTGTCTTTTGAAATAAAGAAAAAATAAATGAGTTATTTTTTTAGAGTTTTAAAATGAGAATTAGTAATGAGGAATTTTGAAATCTTTGATTTGTGTGATTAATAGAACTTATAAATCGTGATTTTAGTACGGATTGAAATGAGAATAAGAGAGTCGTGGAATAAATGAACTATTGAATACTACTAGTTAAAACTTATTATTTTTCACATAAATTGTGTATGGAATTGAAATATCGAATGTGCTGAGTTATGAAAGATGTGGATACATGAATACTATGCTTATGAAATATGAATTGTGATTAATCATGAAAAGAATTTATGAGTATGAAGAGCTTGATGTTGTAATTATGAGTTAAATTGAGAACTATGGTCTAGCTAAGCCTTATACCGACAATAAAAGAATTGTGGAAATGATATTTAAGATGAAAAGACCAAGGTTTGGGTCATATGAAATAAATGAATAAGACCGGTATAGTGGGAGTGCTAACCCTAAGGGATTGATTTTATTCATGATTCAATTGAACTAAGAATTAGATACATAGTGGAGATGTGATGAAAGTAAGAGAAAAATATTGAGTATGAAGGCCATTGGATTGGCGGCGTGAGAGTATTCATAGGATGTCCCATGATGTGTCATGATAGGACGTGGATACTGCTCCAGAGTACCGTCCCGGTGGCGATGCTCGTGAGGTGTTTGACGACTGCGGGTGGTTTCATGTTTATGGTAGGAGCTGAATCACCACAGGATGCCTGCATGATGAGTCATGTGTCAGTGCATTGGGAAATCCTCCAGGGTGCCTAGACATGAGTTCGTAAGTCATAAAACATCTATGATACTTACCGTAGTTACAGTAGTAGATTAAGTCATGACGAGGGATTGAACCCTATAAGATGAAGAATGGTTAAGGGCTTGCCCTTGGACCTATGTAGTATGAGTTGCATAGACTCTGAACAAGTACGCGTTAGTGTCATGTAATACAAATAATTGCATTAAGGACTAAGTGCACATTCACAACACGACATCAATAGGATAGTCTCTTTAGCTATGTTTGTGAACAAGTTTGTGGTTGGCTAAGTATTGAGAATCGTTATACTATTTTCGGTATAAAGAGGATGACCGTATATAATATTTCTTTAGTTGAATGAACTGACGCGCCCACAGTTTTACATGCAGGGTAAGGATGCTTGACAAATTGAAGTTTACATGCTGCTCAAAGATTAATTCAAATTGTTGTTTTATGTAATTACTGTGTAATTGCTTTCGCTGTAATAATGTAAAGATAAAATGTAACTCTGATGTAAGAAATGTTTTTATTTCCTTGTAAAATTGTACGAAAGAAGTGTAAAGATCCTGTGGAATTTCGAATTCAGTTGTATTTTGGAATTCGGGGTGTTACAGAGATATCATTGGGTCTACAATACCAATGGCTAGTTCGGAGCAAATGGCTACCGGTAAAGACACACCAAATCCGTTGATGGCTGGGACTTTGCCAAAAAGTCAAAACAGGGGCAAAGGCCCTATGGAAAACCAAGATATTACAGACCCAAACAAGTATGACCAAATTCTGCAGCTCCTCCAACAGATTGAAGGCTTCCAGAAGCAATCAGAATGGATCCAATCAAGACACAAGAAAAGCAAACGAAAAGAATCAATCCGAGCTATGATTGCAACACAGGCAGCAGAAGCAGTCAAGATAGCTGTCTCAAAAGAAAAGGAGACAGTGACAGAAAGTGAGAAGGAAATTCCTGAAGATAAACCACCTCTATCCTAAATAGACAACTTTTCAGACACCGGAGTTAGTGGCGACAACAATCCCATGACCCTAATGTCCTTAGATTTGGTGGCTCTACATAATTTGGACACCTAGACTCCACTCAGAATATTCCTGCACAAATGTCACCTCCACTCAGAAAGGCATTTTGGACACCTAGATATTCCTGCACAGATGTTACCTCCACTCAAAAAGGCGTAGACAGAATTGTCACTTCCACTCAGAAAAGCAAGGATGGATTGATCTCTCCACTTAGAAAGGCTTGGTCTTCAGAAAGCCACGTGTAAAGCAACCTCCACTTATCCCTACCGGAGAGATTAAAAGTTTTTGCATATAAGCTAATACTGACTTTTTTATATAGTTTTATTTATTTATTTATTTATTATTTTATTAGCCTATTCTAAAATCCAAGTGCATGGTAAAGATAGGGTACATGATTTACCTTTACCATATTCTAAAATCCAAATGCTCTACTGTTACCCTAACGTCTAGAAAATTACCCTACCCTAGGATAGGGTAAATGGGTCAAACAAATTAAATGGTCTTTTATATAAATTATTTCATGGAAACAAAATATGAAAATAAAGAATGATTATTTCCAAATGTATATAAAATTTCACCTAGCTTATTGGCAGATATAATGTTTATTTTTACAAGTCTAGTGATTTTTTTTTTTTACCAACTAATGATGGATCTCTTGATGGCAGATATCTTGCTCATGTTTACAATGTGTAACGTGTGTATATATACGTGACTTTATAGTTTATAACACATATGAACGGATAAGTATAAACGGTAAGAATATAACTTGGATTTTTACTGTAACCCTCGTTCCTGATAATAAGTATTTTTCGTGTATTTTCTACAATTTAATTATTATAAGTTATTTTCTGCTAAGTTTATTCAGATATTTTATTAAAGTGTTTTCTAATCAAAAATTTTATTCATTTCGAATAATGGTGTATTTTGATCTTATTTTCTATATCTTGTTGATCAACTATTTATATTTGAGGCTAAAACAAATATATTATTATTATTGGATTATTTTAATAAAAATTGTTAAACCCGAATATTATTTTGTTGTACGGTTTTATTATAATAATTAATTGTTAATTCTTGATTACTCATTAAAGTTCATCTATTGAATTATTTTATTATTGTACATGATCTAATTTTGGTTGGTGATATCTAATTTATTTTTCAAGCCCAATTTATATTTTAATACATTTGTATTATTTATTTATCCATTTGGATTTAAATTTTTGTTCATGGAATTCTTCGTTCTTCCTGATTGAGCTATTCTTATTGATCCTAATTTCTTTTATTTGTTGTGGGTATTTTTAATTGAACCCTATTGATTTAGATATATCTCTTATTTGAATCCTAAAATCCAATTTCAATTGTTCTTGACCCAGAACCGCTATTATTGGATCATAAACAACTAACCCAATATCCTAATTGTACCCTATAAATACAACCCTAATACAAACTCTAAAAATCCAAAAATACAATTCTTAGCCGTCACAATTTCTCTCTCCTCTCTCATCTTTCTCTCTCCGTGAAACTACAGCAAACCCCCCTTTTCTGGCCTTTTCCCCGACCAACTCCCCCCCTCCGGCCTTCTTCTCCGACGACCCTCCAACTCCGGCTGCACACCCCGTCGCCTCCCACCCAGCACAACCGCGACCCCAATCTCGAAACCCCCTGTCCTTTGCCCTCTTCCCGATTGACGCAGCCAAATCCGCAACCCCCTGATCTCTTCCCCCGACATCAGCCGCCGACCCATTGACGCCTTGAGCGTCACCTTGACGCGCCTCCGATCGACCTCGAGCCCCTCTGTCGTGCTACCTCTTTGGTTACTGTTGCTGCCGCCATTTAATGTTTATTTGTGCTGTTTTGTTTGGGTTCTCTTTTGCACGTATATTACACGTGCTATTTTGGTGGATTTGTGTGTTCGTGGGTGCGTTGCTCTGGGATCCTTATCCCGTTATTCTTGGTATTCAATTTCTTCATATAACAGGCAAGTCACTGTCCACTTGAATTGTTAACTGTATCAAATTCAAATTATGTATCCATTCGTTTATCATATTATATATTGTTCATCTCTTTCATTAGGTCTATTGAGGGTTTACACGAGCTAACCCCAATTTACTTGACATCGTGCCACTTTTGACTCCAAAGATTGAATCTTTCATGCATTCACGTAGAATTGATAATAGGGTTACACATATAGTCACGACACAATGAATTGATTGTAGAAAGAATTGCTAGGTTGTATGTTTGATTGATCGATTGTTGTTTGATTGATGATAAATTAGTGTATGTATGTATTCTAATTTTATTTACCATATTTTGACACTCATCATGCTGATTTTATAATTTATTGACTATAGAATTAACACCCATCATATTTAATTAAATTATTTCATGAAAATACCCTAATACCTGTATCTTGTTTGCTGGCTTGTATGTTGACTGCTATTTTTGAACCAGTAATTGATCTTAAAATGAATAATTTTCCGAATAAGAATTGTAGCCGTATCTTTCTAGTTTCCAGAACATCTTGAATTTTTGAATTCCGAGTTGTGTAACAAAAGTTATGCCCGTTTTACTACAGCTGTATTTTTATTTCCAAATTATCAGATTCTTATATGTTTCATGTTTAAACGGTTAAAAGGCTAATCAAATGATAAAATTTTTACTCTGAAAATTTCCATAGTGTTAGTAATCATATTTAGGAGTCTAGATCTTTTTTAAAAGAATTTATTATTGGGTTTTTACTGTTTCTAAAAATAAGATGACATGATGTCGATTTTCTGTCTGAACATTAAATCTGTAAAGAACAATGTGTTTGACCTATAACTACCATTGTCGGGTTTTGAACTTTAAATATGCATTGGAACCATGTGGAAGTCTAGTTTCTAGAACTTCTGACGGATTCAGTTTTCGAGTTTTGAAACAGCGGGAAATTATATTTTTGTACAGACTACTCTTGTTGTCTAGAATTTGATCTTCTAGATTTTATTAGATTAATTATTCCTATACCGTACTATTACATGAATTAAAGTGTGTATATTGCATTGCATGATCCTAATGTCCCATTGTCATCATTCTAATTGTCCTATCTAAGTTATCGTCCTATTGCTCTCCTATTAATACTATTGTTCATCCAATGTCTCAAATTGCATATAGTATTGTTGATTAATAAAATAATTAACAAGCCGGGGTTTAAGGAATTGACTTGAGTAGTGAATAATATAGTGATTGTGTCGGCCAGTGTTTATCGATTGGTTGTGGAGCGTTGACTACGGCACCCCAATCTTTCGTGTCGTGAACTCGTGAATCCGTGAATCAGTGAATCAGTGCATCTATCATTATAATGAACCGTGCAACAATATTTGTTATCATATAAGTGATTATCATACCGACACATGATCTATAGAATTTACCACTAAGTCTAAACATAACTTGTTTATATGTAGCAACCATGTGGTAAATAAATGGGACACATGAAGTGCTACATTAGTTAGGATTAAAATGATTAATAGACTTAAAAATTAACATGACATTGACACTGTATATTTTCCATCATTGTTCCTATTGATTTTGAATCTTGGCTAAGTGTTATTAATATTGTTCATTGAATATTGTTATCGAATATTGAATCATTGTTTATACCAATTGCATTGATTACCGTGATATTGATTATTGTCCCATGTTATTGATTCTTATTGATCCATTGAATTCATTGTTATATCATTATTCCATTGTTCCTTGCTTTCTCTACTTGCTGTCCATAACTTGCTTTAAGGACAATTTTCTCCTTTTTTTAGATGAAGTGTTCATACGTAATGAAGGATAATTGCCTGCTGAAATTGGAGAACAAACTTTCTGAAGATTTCATGCTTCCTAGTTGCTTATCGTTTTATTGAACTTAATGTATTGAGACTTATTAGCTATTTGTGATTGGATTATTATTGTATTTGGCTTATGACCCGGATTTGTTATTATTTATAGACGTTGGTTTATTGTATTTGGATATTTCATATTGCTTCATTCCAAGTATTATTGTTCAAGAGATTATTATTATTGCCTGCGTAATTGTTCTGTATTGATTATATTGTTGAGTTAATTGGATAAACAAACAACTTATGGGTGACGTTAGTCATTCACTGGGCCAATGTCATGTACTCATATTCCGTATTTTTGGAAAGCGGGGCGTGACATTTACCCTAACCCTATATGTGGTAATAATGTTCTACCTATATACCTTTACCCATAGGAAACTTGGGTGAGGGTAAATGAGTGTATACTCACCCATTGCACTCACTCATTGTCACCCCTACTGTAATACCCTGACTTTTTATGGAAGGTTATTTATTTTATATGGTATACTTGTGCAATATTATTGACTAGTATTTTCCAACATCGTTTTATAAAGCATTAATTTACTTATTTCTACAAAATAACTAGTTTGGCCCAAATTGATTTTAAGCCCATGAATTTGAACCATCCTACTATTTTCTACAACTTGTATTGTAGCATTTCTTACTCTTTTATTTCCCGGGTATTTAATATACATATTGTAGTGTGGCTTGTGCCTACACGTGCACTTTATGTACACGTGCAATAAGCACACTTCTTGACCGGATTGTGGAGTGATGGGTGAGATCATGGGTGGTTACATCTTGAGGTATGGGTAGTTTTTAAACTTCCGATTAAATCTCAGCCATTGTTTCTTCAACTCCCAAATAGATCTCAACCCTTCATTCTATCTATCTTCTAGTATAAATACCCCTTCTAATCCCTATCTTTTTACACTAAAATTCCCTGAGATTATAAGAGTATCTGAGAGTGTGTGGGAGCTTTTCTGTGGAGGCAAGCAGCATTGCTGAGGAGTCGGAGTGGAACCAAGGAACAAGAAGTGCTGCGCTATATTGAAGGACTTGCGGGATTTCGTTATTTTCTTCACAAAAGGTGGGTGTTTCTCAGGACTTCTAAAGTAGGAATAATGCTATATTTGTCATGAAGTGTTACCGTGTGGCAAAAGTGAATTGAATGCGGTAGAAATTGCTTGAACATGCTATTTAAATTCGAGACAAGACTGGCGGTACAGTCGACTGCCATATGAGCCAGTCGACTGATACGAGATATTTACTTTCATAATGTGCTGATAAAATGTGTGTGAATAGCCATGATGGTGTGATCATAAAATGTATGTCTTTCCCTATGACACATATGGTGGAGGGAAGGTAAACAAACAAAAAGAACTAGAGGAGATAAACATCTGAAGTTGTCGGCTCAGTCGACTGACTTGGGGTTAAGTCGACTGATGCTCGTTCTGAAAGTGACTGTTTGATAGTTCCCCGAATAAAGATATTCTATTTGTGTAGACTCATGATGATGACTTGAAACTTATATCCTCATTGTCGTATGTAAGTATGAGCAATATGAATGCATGTTTAGAGTAATTTTCTCTAAAGGGCATGTTAATAACTGGGAAATTGTGCTGTGAACGCTACTGAACAAGAGGATCTCTGTTTATGAAACATGAATTGGTATATATTGTTAATTGATATCATGATGCAAGTATATGTAAGAAACTGTAAGTAAATTCCCAAATTAAAATGGATCTGTCCAGTCGACCGATGCATGTGGCAAGTCGACTGATCTGGACTTAGAAATATTGCTGTTGAAATCTCCAGGACAGACGACTGATGTGTGAAACAGTCGACTGTCATGTGGTTAATATTGTGAACATGGAAGTTGCGGGACAGGCGACTGGCCGTGTATACAGTCGACTATCCCGAGCATTATGATAACCCTGTATGACTGTATAAGTCGACTGGTGTTCCTCCAAGTCGACTGTGCAGAAAGAACTTTGACATATTTTGAATTCATGTTATTTTGCTGTTGGTAATTGTGAACTGTATGATTAAAGTCAATGGACCCTGTTTATGGATGCATGAATTGTGTAAATGAATCATAGATGAGAATTGAGAATTGAACGAAAGTATGAAATGTGAAATCATGATGAGAAAGTCTGTGAGACTCTAAAATGAATGATGAGCTGTTGATGCTCAATTGGATATTGTGAATTTGAAAATTGAACGAAGAGTAGCTAAGTCTCCCCGGCAGTGAATGAAATGATATTGAGAATTAGACCAGGTTGGTCAAGTGAAATGAAATGATAAGTCCGGATGATGGAGAGGCTAACTCTAGAGCTTGATTTTATTCATGATTCTAATGTAACTTAAATACATAGTGTGGAGGTGATGAAGGTGAGAGAAAAACATGAGTATGAGAGCTAGGGTACGGTGCGGGTGTGTGAGCCGCAGAATGCATGCTTGATGAGTCAAGACATGGCGCGGGCACAACTCAGTAATGATCGGACTCTAGTCACGCTTGTGGGATGTTTTGGTGACTGCAAGAGGAGTGTGTTCAGGGAGGAGGCTGAATTGTCGCAGAATGCATGCTTGACGAGTCAAGACATGGCGCGAAATTCTACTCCAGGGGCCAGGACACATGCTTGTACTCATAGATTCATCTAGGATACTCATTGGAATTACAGAAGTAGAATAAGTCATGGCGGGGGATTGAACCCTACAAAAGAATGAAGAACGATTAAGAGGCTTGCACTCGAACCTATGTAGTATGGGATGCATAGAATTCGAACAAGTGTGCATTAGTGTCATAATTAATTAAGTAAATTGCATTAAGGATTTAAGTGCACAATCACGACACGACATCATTAAAAGTTCCCCCCTTATTTGCATGCTTATGTTGAACCAAATTGTGATTTGTAAGAAATGAGATTCATTATACTGTTCCTGGCATAGAGAGGATGGCCATGTATAATTATCGTCGGTTGAATAAACTGACGTACCCACAGTGTTTTATGCAGGATAATTACATGTAAGAGGATTGGATGCACAAAGAGTTTATTATGTTGTTGTTCTTTTATGTAAATATTGTATAATTTGCTTCCGCTGTGTACATTCAAATGTAATATGTTGTAAACTCTGATGTAAAAGTGAAGATTTTTCAATTCCTTGTAAAATTGTATGTGAAGAAAGCGAAAAGATCCTGAAGAACATCTCGAATTCAGTAAATTGGGATTCGGGGCGTTACAGAGTGGTATCAGAGCCACGCTTTCTATGCTTTCACACTCGTACAAATTTATAAGGAACGACACCCTAGATGTGGACATTAGAGTGTGTGTTTGGATTTAGAGATTTAAATGTAAGTAACTTACATTTGTGTTGCTCTATGATTTATGCTTCTTCCTCTCTATTCTAAGATGGCTGATCACTTCGACCCCGCTGGAGGCGACGACTGGCACATTATTGAGGAAGAGTACCATCCTGGACAGGCTGATTCTGAGGACGAGTATCACCTCGGGCAAGCTGATTCTGATGATGAGGAGTACCCTGAATCTCGAGAGATCACCCCACCGCCGAACTCACCTGATGATTCTTCTTCTTCCGATGAAGAAAAGGGACCAGCTCTGGGTAACGCTGTAGCTTCTCTGCAGAGGCAAGTGGATACCTTGAAGTATAGAGTTGGAGTTTTGGAGGCTCAGCTGGAGAAGCGGAATGCTGACTATTCTGTTCTTAGCCATCGGATTTGGGAACTTGAGAAGAAAAAGAACCTAACTGATGTGCTGAAGGATGAGGTGGATGAACTGCGGGATGAACTTCGAGCAGCGAAGAGGACCCGTAGAGATTAGATTGTCTTGGTTTCTTTTCTTCTGTTCTGATGTTAAAATGTTTTTTTTAAAAATTCGAATGTATAAACTTTGGAATTCAATGAAATGAAAGTTGGTTTAAATTCTTGTTTCATACTTCGAATTTAATGGATCTTTTGCATCAGAATATGGCGAGAAGGGGAGCCAGGAATGGGGAAGGTTTGGACCTGGATGCCGAGTTTGCAAGGGTTTACCAGACGCTGAATGCAGTGGCTGCAAACCAAGGTAGGGGGCCGGTGAATCCAGTACCCGAGGCAATCAAGCTAGTGGAATCGTTCAAGAGAATGAAACCACCAGTGTTCGAGGGAAAGTCCGACCCGGATGCGGCCGACAACTGGATTCGGCAAGTGGAGACAATCTTCGAGGTGTTAGAAACACCGGAGGGCAGCAAGGTCAAGTTGGCGACTTTGCAGTTGGAGAAGGATGCGGCTGTTTGGTGGCAGTCGATGAAGAGGACTATGGGCGGCTTGTTGCTTGGCTGGGAGGAATTTTTGGAAGAATTCCGCAGCCATTATTTCCCCTCCGACGTCCAGGAGAAAAAGGCCATGGAGTTTCTGTCACTTCAGCAAGGCAGCATGTCAGTAAGGGAGTATGAGACCAAGTTCACTCAACTCTCCAGGTATGCTCCAGAACTAGTGATGGATGAGGCGAAGAAGGCTCGCAAGTTCGAGCATGGTCTGAGGCCGAGCTTGAGATCTCGTATGATACCCCTTGGTATCAGGAGATTCGATAAGCTGGTGAAGAGGGCGGCAGCAACGGAGGCGGATATGGAGCAGTTCCATGTTGCTCAGCACCAGAAGAGCAACTGGCAGTCTGGGAAGAGGCCCGCGCCATCGGGGAGTTTCAAGGGGCAACCATCTGCACAGAAGTTCAAACCGACAGGGGCGAATGCCGTCAGTGTAGCTGGGAGACCTGGAAACGATGTAGGGAGACCTTCTGCAGTCACTTGCTTTAACTGTGGTGAAGTGGGACATTACCAATCTCGGTGTCTCAAACCACGGAATGGCAATCACAATGTGCCAATACAGCAGACTGGGAAGAGGCCGTACCAATCAGGGCGAGTATTTGCTTTGACAGAAGCTGATGCTGAGGAAGCAGATCAGGTTATCTCTGGTACGAGGGCTGATGTTTAGTGTGATTTCTTTTTTCATTTCTTCTTCCCGATCATAGTGTAAAACTGTTATGTAATGATGTATGTTATGTAACAGGAGAACTCTATATTAATGGAAAGGGAGCTGTGGTGTTGTTTGATACTGGATCCTCTCATACTTTTGTGTCTCCTAGATTTGCTAAAGTGTTGGGAGTTGAACCGAAGATTTTTCCAGGCAAGATCTTAGCAGTGGCTACGCCATCAGGGGAAACTTTGACCACTGATCGGTACTATGCTGATTGCGAGATAGTGATTGGGGATCGAATCTTTGGCATTGATCTGATCGAACTGACCATCTTGGGAGTCGATGTTATCATTGACATTGATTGGATGTCGGTGTACAGTGCAAGCATCGAGTGTAAGGCCAAGACGGTCACAGTGAAGGCTCCAGGTGGACCTGAAGTCACTTTCCAAGGGAAGCAGAAGTGTCCTAAGTTGGTGGCAACTATCCGCAAGGAAGAGACTCCTGTGGAATTGCAAGGGATTCCTGTGGTTCGGGACTATCCGACCGTGTTCTTGGAAGATTTTCCTGGGTTACCTCCGCATCGTGATGTAGAGTTCAGCATCACTGTTCAACCGGGAAGTGCACCCATTTCTAAGGCACCGTATAGGATGGCTCCAGTGGAACAGGATGAGGTGAAACGGCAGATTGAGGAACTGTTGGGAAAAGGCTTTATTCAACCTAGTGCGTCACCTTGGGGAGCACCAGTGCTTTTGGTAAAGAAGAAGGATGGATCGATGAGGATGTGTATCGATTACCGGGAGCTGAATAAGGTCACTGTTCAGAATAAGTATCCGATTCCTCGAATTGATGACTTGTTCGATCGTCTACAAGGAGCAGCTGTATTCTCCAAAATAGATCTTCGATCAGGATATCACCAAGTGCGAGTGAAAGCTGAAGATGTGCATAAAACTGCATTTAGAACTCGGCATGGGCATTACGAATTCTTAGTTATGCCATTCGGAGTGACGAATGCACCCGCAATCTTCATGGACTTGATGAACAGAGTTCTGAGGCCGTTTATTGATTCTTTCGTCGTGGTGTTTATCGACGATATTCTCGTGTACTCCAAGTCTGAGGCGGAGCACACCTGAGCATCTGGCAGCAGTTTTGCAGAAGTTGGAAGAGCAGAGGTTGTATGCCAAGTTATCCAAGTGTGATTTCTGGAGATCTGAAGTGGCATTCCTAGGGTCACATCCTTTCTAAGGAGGGAGTGGCAACTGACCCTCAGAAGATAGAGGCAGTGAGAGATTGGGCAAGGCCTACTACAGTGAAGGAAGTCAGAAGTTTCCTTGGGATGACTGGATACTACAGGAGATTCATTCAAGGTTATGCTCAGATAGCTGTACCGCTTACCGAGTTGACCAAGAAGAATGTGAGCTTCAGGTGGACCGAGCAATGTGAGGCGAGTTTTCAGGAGTTGAAGGATAGACTGACTACTGCACCTATTTTGGCTTTGTCTAGAGCAGGAGTTGAGTATGATGTCTATAGCGATGCTTCACATCGGGGGCTTGGTTGTGTCTTAATGCAAGAAGGTAAAGTGATCGCATATGGGTCTAGACAACTACGACCGCATGAGAAGAATTATCCAACTCATGATCTAGAGCTGGCTGCGATTATCTTTGCTTTGAAGCAGTGGAGGCACTACGTGTATGGTGAGAAGCTGAACATGTACACGGATCATAAGAGCTTGAAGTATATCTACCAGCAGAGGGATCTCAATCTAAGACAGCGGAGATGGTTGGAAGTGCTCGAGGATATGCGACCTGAGATCAAGTATCATCCTGGAAAGGCTAATGTTGTTGCTGATGCACTTAGTCGCAAGAGCAGTTTGGCCTGTTTGATTACGACTCAGAGGCATCTGATTGAGGAGTTGGATCGAGCAGGTATTGAAGTTGTCTTGCAAGGATTGGGAGCATCTTTATCTCAGTTGAAGCTTCAGCCTACTCTGAATGCAAGGATCATTGCAAGTCAGGAAGTTGATGCTGATATTCTAGAGATGAAGGAGCAGGTTGGTGCTGGCAGGTTGCCCGGTTTTCAGACCAGGGAGGGAGTGCTGTGGTTCGGAGATAGGCTGTGTGTTCCAGATCAGGCGGACCTGAAAGAGAGTATTCTTCAGGAGGCACATGCTACTCTTTTGTCGGTACATCCTGGGAGTACTAAGATGTACAAAGACATCAAACAGCATTTCTGGTGGTCAGGTTTGAAGGGGATGTGGCCGAATTTGTCGCGAGGTGTGAGGTTTGTCAGCAAGTCAAAGCCGAAAATCAGAGACCCGGAGGTCTATTACAGCCGTTACCTATTCCGGAATGGAAGTGGGATAACATCAGTATGGATTTCATTACGGGATTGCCTAAGAGTTCTAAAGGCAACGATGCTATTTGGGTTATAGTCGATCGACTTACCAAGTCCGCTCACTTTTTGGCGATGAAACTCACTGCTTCGATGGACAAGTTGGCTGAGTTGTATGTTGGTGAGATTGTCCGACTTCATGGCGTTCCTTCGACTATTGTGTCTGATCGAGATGCGCGGTTTACTTCGCATTTCTGGAGGAGTCTTCAGGCAGCTTTGGGTACCAAGACAGATTTCAGCACTGCTTTTCATCCACAGACCGATGGGCAGACCGAGAGAGTCAACCGTATTCTTGAGGATATGCTTCGGTGTTGTATACTAGACTTCGGAGGCAGTTGGGAAAGGCACTTACCTTTGGTGGAGTTTGCCTACAACAACAGTTTTCAGGCTAGCATCGGGATGGCGCCGTATGAAGCTTTGTATGGCAGGAAGTGCAGGACTCCTGTGTGTTGGTATGAGATTGGGGAGCGTCAGTTGTTTGGTCCTGAGCTTGTGCAGCTGACTTCTGAGAAGATTGATCTGATCAGGAAGAGGTTGGTGGAAGCTCAGAGCAGGCAGAAAAGCTATGCAGAAAACCGGAGGAGGGACCTTGAGTTTGAGGTTGGTGACTTCGTCTTCCTGAAGGTATCACCCAGTAAAGGTGTGGTTCGGTTTGGCAAAGGCGGGAAGTTAGCCCCGAGATTTATAGGCCCATATAAGATATTGAAAAGGATCGGGAAAACTGCTTACCGGCTTGAATTACCGGAAGAGTTGTCTCAGGTGCACAATGTTTTCCATGTGTCTATGTTGAGAGGTTATATTCCAGACCCGAGTCATCATTTACCTGAAGTGCCGGAAGGTTTGCAGTTAGACCTGAATTACATCGAGGCTCCTGTTGAGATTGTTGACCGTAGGGAGAAGGTCTTGAGGAATAAGACGATACCGATGGTCAGGGTAGTCTGGAGAAACCACTTGGTTGAAGAGGCTACTTGGGAATCTGAGGAGAAGATGTTGAAGGACTATCCTGAGCTTTTTGCTTGATTGTTTGTATGTTGTATCTGTGTATTTTGTATCTCTTGCTGTTGCGTTTTTTGTGTCTCGTTCTTGGCTGTAGTTCCGGGGACGGAACTATTCTAAGGAGGGAGTGATGTAATACCCTGACTTTTTACGGAAGGTTATTTATTTTATATGGTATACTTGTGCAATATTATTGACTAGTATTTTCCAACATCGTTTTATAAAGCATTAATTTACTTATTTCTACAAAATAACTAGTTTGGCCCAAATTGATTTTAAGCCCATGAATTTGAACCATCCTACTATTTTCTACAACTTGTGTTGTAGCATTTCTTACTCCTTTTATTCCCGGGTATTTATTGTACATATTGTAGTGTGGCTTGTGCCTACACGTGCACTTTATGTACACGTGCAATAAGCACACTTCTTGACCGGATTGTGGAGTGATGGGTGAGATCATGGGTGGTTACATCTTGAGGTATGGGTAGTTTTTAAACTTCCGATTTAATCTCAGCCCTTGTTTCTTCAACTCCCTAATAGATCTCAACCCTTCATTCTATCTATCTTCTAGTATAAATACCCCTTCTAATCCCTATCTTTTTACACTAAAATTCCCTGAGATTATAAGAGTATCCGAGAGTGTGTGGGAGCTTTTCTGTGGAGGCAAGCAGCATTGCTGAGGAGTCGGAGTGGAACCAAGGAACAAGAAGTGCTGCGCTATATTGAAGGACTTGCGGGATTTCGTTATTTTCTTCACAAAAGGTGGGTATTTCTCAGGACTTCTAAAGTAGGAATAATGCTATATTTGTCATGAAGTGTTACCGTGTGGCAAAAGTGAATTGAATGCGGTAGAAATTGCTTGAACATGTTATTAAATTCGAGACAAGACTGGCGGTACAGTCGACTGCCATATGAGCCAGTCGACTGATACGAGATATTTACTTTCATAATGTGCTGATAAAATGTGTGTGAATAGCCATGATGGTGTGATCATAAAATGTATGTCTTTCCCTATGACACATATGGTGGAGGGAAGGTAAACAAACAAAAAGAACTAGAGGAGATAAACATCTGAAGTTGTCGGCTCAGTCGACTGACTTGGGGTTAAGTCGACTGATGCTCGTTCTGAAAGTGACTGTTTGATAGTTCCCCGAATAAAGATATTCTATTTGTGTAGACTCATGATGATGACTTGAAACGCATATCCTCATTGTCGTATGTAAGTATGAGCAATATGAATGCATGTTTAGAGTAATTTTCTCTAAAGGGCATGTTAATAACTGGGAAATTGTGCTGTGAACGCTACTGAACAAGAGGATCTCTGTTTATGAAACATGAATTGGTATATATTGTTAATTGATATCATGATGCAAGTATATGTAAGAAACTGTAAGTAAATTCCCAAATTAAAATGGATCTGTCCAGTCGACCGATGCATGTGGCAAGTCGACTGATCTGGACTTAGAAATATTGCTGTTGAAATCTCCAGGACAGACGACTGATGTGTGAAACAGTCGACTGTCATGTGGTTAATATTGTGAACATGGAAGTTGCGGGACAGGCGACTGGTCGTGTATACAGTCGACTATCCCGAGCATTATGATAACCCTGTATGACTGTATAAGTCGACTGGTGTTCCTCCAAGTCGACTGTGCAGAAAGAACTTTGACATATTTTGAATTCATGTTATTTTGCTGTTGGTAATTGTGAACTGTATGATTAAAGTCAATGGACCCTGTTTATGGATGCATGAATTGTGTAAATGAATCATAGATGAGAATTGAGAATTGAACGAAAGTATGAAATGTGAAATCATGATGAGAAAGTCTGTGAGACTCTAAAATGAATGATGAGCTATTGATGCTCAATTGGATATTGTGAATTTGAAAATTGAACGAAGAGTAGCTAAGTCTCCCCGGCAGTGAATAAAATGATATTGAGAATTAGACCAGGTTGGTCAAGTGAAATGAAATGATAAGTCCGGATGATGGAGAGGCTAACTCTAGAGCTTGATTTTATTCATGATTCTAATGTAACTTAAATACATAGTGTGGAGGTGATGAAGGTGAGAGAAAAACATGAGTATGAGAGCTAGGGTACGGTGCGGGTGTGTGAGCCGCAGAATGCATGCTTGATGAGTCAAGACATGGCGCGGGCACAACTCAGTAATGATCGGACTCTAGTCACGCTTGTGGGATGTTTTGGTGACTGCAAGAGGAGTGTGTTCAGGGAGGAGGCTGAATTGTCGCAGAATGCATGCTTGACGAGTCAAGACATGGCGCGAAATTCTACTCCAGGGGCCAGGACACATGCTTGTACTCATAGATTCATCTAGGATACTCATTGGAATTACAGAAGTAGAATAAGTCATGGCGGGGGATTGAACCCTACAAAAGAATGAAGAACGATTAAGAGGCTTGCACTCGAACCTATGTAGTATGGGATGCATAGAATTCGAACAAGTGTGCATTAGTGTCATAATTAATTAAGTAAATTGCATTAAGGATTTAAGTGCACAATCACGACACGACATCATTAAAAGTTCCCCCCTTATTTGCATGCTTATGTTGAACCAAATTGTGATTTGTAAGAAATGAGATTCATTATACTGTTTCTGGCATAGAGAGGATGGCCATGTATAATTATCGTCGGTTGAATAAACTGACGTACCCACAGTGTTTTATGCAGGATAATTACATGTAAGAGGATTGGATGCACAAAGAGTTTATTATGTTGTTGTTCTTTTATGTAAATATTGTATAATTTGCTTCCGCTGTGTACATTCAAATGTAATATGTTGTAAACTCTGATGTAAAAGTGAAGATTTTTCAATTCCTTGTAAAATTGTATGTGAAGAAAGCGAAAAGATCCTGAAGAACATCTCGAATTCAGTAAATTGGGATTCGGGGCGTTACACCTACATAGAAGAATATATATATATATTTTTTCGGCTAGTTTGAAAAAACACCCTCAACTTTATATTTTTCTGATAAAACACCCCTTAACTTTTTCTCATTTCGTACGCCAGATTTTTGTTTTAGGAAAAAAATACCCTGAACTATTTTAATGATACAAAAAATATCTCATAACTTCTACTTGCGATATAAAAAACACTGTTCAACTGTTATTAATGCTTGAAAATACCCTCCTAAAACTGTAATACTTCATTCCTCTTGCACAAGAATTAGCCCATGGAAGAAAAAAGACAATTTAGAAATGGGACATAGAATTATTAACATGATCCATATACTAGAACTGACTTAGAATCATAACCTAGTTTACAATGACAAAAATTAACCATGGCAAATTAATTAACATGTATAATTGTTCGATTTTCCACTATTTTTTTCATTTCTTGTATAAATTACACAATATAGGTACACAGTCAACAACATCATCACCCTCATGACCTATGACCAGTTGAAGAACACCATGCATTGATGGGTGGTGAGGACCTATATAAACTATCATGAGATCTTTTCTCGTAGCCCAGGCAGTCAATACTTTTCTTCCTTAATTCGTTGTTCCATGAATTTATCAAAATGAGATTCATCAAATGAAAATTCTAATATTTAGTATAAACTAAATGATAGCTAAAGAAAAAATAATTCAAACAAATATTCAAATTTATAAAATTTTGACTTTCAAATACCTAATTAACCGATTAATTACTTATAACATACTTTTTTTTCTTTAAACTCCAAATTATTTAAGAAATATAAATGGGATGTTGGTGGAAATGATTTTAAAAACATATTGGTGCGGCTTTTCCCCGTAATCCATGGACCATGGCGAGAAGATGGTGTTGAAGTCTAAGAAGTTGAACATACCGTCTACCACTGATTTCTCCATTTTCAAGCAAAACCAAAAATCCCCTACTCTAAAGTTTACCCCAATCCTAAGCCCAAAAACCCCATATCTAAGCAACCAATGGAGAGACACTGCATGAAGTGCAGCAATGGCAACCACACCACTGATGAGTGCAGGCGACTTGGCATCCATTGCTTCAACTGCCGCAAGTTCGGCCATAAGGTGAGGAACTGCCCTCTCTTCAATCGAAGGCAAGCCCTGAAGTTGGTGATCTCCCATAACTCTGAGATTGCAGCGATGCTCCCCGCTCACATGCAAGCATGTTCCTCCACCTCATTAACCCCTGTAAGGTGCTAGACACAAAAGACATCAAATGTGCACTCAATTTTGCCTGGAAGAAGTAGGGTGGCTTATGGACCCCCAAGAGATTAGGGGATGGAGTTTATCATGTTCAATTTCTAACTCTACAGGAAGTGGAGAAAGCAGTGGATGGTATGTTCAACTTCTCAGGCTTCAATGCCACCTTCTCGCCATGGTCCATGGATTATGGGGTAAAGCTGTGCCTAAAGACAAGCTTCATCTGGTTCAATATGCCTCTCCTACCATTCCACATGTGGAACCAGTCCTCACTTGAGCATCCCATATGTGGAACCAGTCCTCACTTGAGCATCCCATCAAACCCTTTGGGAAGTACGTCACCATGAGCAGAGAAATGAAAAAGGTAGAGAAGAGAGATTAGGAGCATACCCTCATTGAAGTGGAGGACATCACCTTCATTCCAAAAATCATCACCGTCCACTACAAGGTCCCCTGGACCAATGAGAAACAATTGGTGCTCCATTTAGGGTAACCAATATCAGTGGAGAATGTTCAGAGTGGAAAGATCCAACTTTTCACAACTGGGATCAACAACAACAATGGTGGTCAAAATTCTTTTTGTCACACGAAGGAGAAGGAAAACGACCAAGTTGCAATAGCCACAATCCCAGGTAAATTCCAAGCTTTGACGATCATCGAGAGGAATCCAAATCTCGCAGTATCTGGGATGGCATGAAAGAGATTAATGAAGCAGATCCTCCGGAGATTCAAGCTGCAAATTTAGTAGATTTTTGTGTGTGAATATTTCGTGTATGGCTCAAGTATGGAAAGTACAGATTTGGTACGACCTCCAAAAGTTGTTGCAGATTATGTGGGGACCAGTTTGGAAGGGAATTTGAAATCCAAAACCATACCGGTTATAGAGATAACTAATTCCTCAAACAGTAATCAGGGGAATGATTCGAGGGGATCAAACAAATTCTCTGACAACAGTTGATTCTGATAAGGAGAAATCAGTGGAAGAAGTGCACCAAATGATTTGGAATGGGAAAGTGGTTACTTTCCTGCTCTCCATCTCTCTCTTCAAGAAGATCCAGCCTTTAATTGAAGAGGTCCTGAAACAAAACGTTCAAAAGGCAGTTGCCAAGATGAATATTGGCCCAATCATGCAATTCGATGCAGGCTCTGACAAAGGTCAAAATGAGAGCTTTAAAACCAAGTCACTCACCACCAGATAGCCCAAGCCAAAGACTTCATCTAGCTCTACCTCAATCCCACATGAATTTGAGGAAGTTGTAGCGAAGCGCCACAAGAGGACCAAATCAACATATAAAGCCCCAGCACAAGGACTTTTATGAAGCAATTGGCTACATCTCTCAAAGCAGCTTCCAATCATAGAAATGGAGATGGGTGTGGGAGCTCCAACCAGAAGCATAAGATCATGCAGGGAATGCAGGCTGCACAGGCAAGCGAAATGCTGATAGAAGGGAGGGCACCAACAACAATTTAGCCACCTAGCGAAGCAGCAAGCAACTCTGAGTGAGGTAAAGAAGGGGAAAGACTCATGAAGCATTTCATTTAGACACTTTTGGATGTTTTGATCAGACTTTGCTTTGTTTTCTTTGTTATTTATCAGTATGTAACTACACTCAGATACTATTTGTGTGTGTGCGCGTGCATGGAGGGGGGGGGGGTGGCTGGGGGGTGATCATTTTTGTAACGGAGTTAGGCATTCTTGGTGATAGCTAAGACAAGAACTTATAGTCTTCAGGAAAGATGGGGTGCACGGCAGATGTCCTCTGCCCTCTCTTCGACTTTGGGTTATGTAGTTCAAATCCTAATCTAAAACCAGGTCTACACCTTATCAGATCCGTCCACCCTTAGTAGTTAGTGCTAATTCATAACTTTACCTATTTATGCTGCTTTTTTCTATGTGGGAGTAACCAAATACTGAGTTCTTTGATATGAGGAAAACTTAGATCATGGCCATTGATCAAGTCTTGAAGTCTTGATGTGAGGCTAGAATTTGAGGAGATTATCCTCGCAATAGACCCTCCAACGATCAAGTCAGTAACCAGAAGTGAAAACTGGGTTTTATGGGCAAAATGATGATTACCTAGTAATGGAGGAGGTAGGGCAGCTATTAGGAAGATTCCATATGTGACTTGGAAGATTCCCCAAATTAGGTTAGTTATTATCTTCCTGATTTAAGTGGATTTGATTGCCAGATGTTATTGACTTGTCAATCTCACCTAGTTGGGTTGTGAATCAGCCCCCTTATGGACCGAGCAAAATAGTGAGCATGTGGCAGTCTATGTGTTGATCGTGAGCCTGTAGCTCCTGTGAAATTACTGTTTCACCCTCGGGAACATCAATGTTTGTGCGGGGATTAGATACTTGTAATTTTGACCCTCCATCATAAGCCTCCCACTTCTGGAGACTAGATATAGAAGACTTCGAGGAGTAGATAGTCTGTCAAGAATGTCTGGGGTCGAGAAATCCCTTGTTTGTAGACTGTTTGGAGTCCAGAAGGATGCATATGCATCCATCTCTTCATCCCCCCTACCATTTGTAGTGGCTCGGCAATCTGAACAAAAAATGGGCTCGGAGTTTTGCATCATTTTGAGTGGTCTTCAGATGACCATCCTAGGGACAAGCCAATAGAAGGATCCGATAGCGTTATGCGCCATTTAGGGACGTCTCAGATGACCCAGCTAAAATGAGTCGTCCGATTCTCCAAGTTCCGACACTCATCAGAATGTATCATAACGATGTCAAACATTTGATCACGGTCAGGCTTCAGCAAAAATCTCCTTCGCACAGCCAAAGGCCTATTGAGGCTGACCAAATCCCCAACAAGTTGGGCGAGGAAGACCTCAAAATGCTTAGGTATGCATTCTACATTCCCGACACGTACGAGCTCTTGGTCCTCAACCCCGGGCTTTGTGCTACCGGCGACCTTGACCCACACTACTGCATGTTTGTTGGTGTATGCCCTAGAGGCTAGTTGTGTATTCATCTAATTAGCTTACATTATATCATGACATTTATTTACATCAAGTGCATGACTTGATTGTGAGATCGTATTGGTTGAAATCAAAACTCTATTCTTAAATGTCCCTAGTCAAGTATTATTTTGAATTAGGACGACAATAATACATAGAGACTAGTATGTTCTTAGACTGATGACCATATCTCACGAGTCATAGATACGAGATATCAAGTATTCACATGGTCACATATTAGAGTAATAATGCACTAGATTGACCCACCATGAGAATGCTACATGGATCGTTACGTGAGTGTCATAATCAGTTCTCACGGTGACCATGGTGTACGTGGTCTTTTGACTTGAAGTCACTATGGTTCCCTACATGAGAAATCATATATTTTAATGTCGTCAACTGTCACCTGTAATAATGTGGTTATAAAGCCAACTATTGGACATACTACAAATCATGCGGGGGGATGTGAGTGACTTAGTTAGGATTTGTCTCTCTTACTTAACATGAGCGATATCTACGGGCCTCTTGATTGAGCGAGACTGCAAAAAATGCATGGTTGTGCTCAAATGAGTTAATATGAGATATTGATCTCATTTGTTTTAGTAAGACTACTCGGATATCAAGAAACCAAAGATTGAACTATACAAGGGTAACATGCGCTATGCCTTGTGGTCATTTAAGATATCTGGATAAAAGGACTAGACTACATGGTGACATTGTCACGGATAAGTTATGTCAAATCACTAGCATTCCCGTTACTTGAGTAGCAATGATGTATTGCTAGATACTTTTCATTGTTTGTAACACTAAAATAGGATTTTAGTATTACTGTCAACGTAAGATGAATTTAATTCGGATTCCAAGTAAGACTTGGGATCCTAAACTCAGGCTCCTTAAATTGGTTGGACAATTAATTATATTAATTGGGCCAACCCAAATCAGAAGGCCCGCACATCTCACTACTCACTTAGGGTTTGCTGCACACACACACACACACACACACACATACACACACACATATATGAGGCTTCTTCCATTGCAAACACAAATATTTTTGCACACCACTTAACCCGTCATTGGCAATGACGGGTTAAGGCAAAATATAAATTTTTGTCTTATGCCTTAACCCGTCATTGCCAATGACGGGTTAAGTGGTGTGCACGCGTTTGCACAACATTTGCGTTTGCAATGCAAGAAATCTATATATATATATATAGTTAGTCTAATATGAGATGGTGAGCTCAACTTCTTATCGTGAGCTGAAGTTCTCAGCGTCCGATCGTGTTTGATCGCGATCAAATAGCTCAGATTTGATCTCGCGATATGTTGGCTTTGTTGATGGGCAAAATCGAAGTACCCCTATCTCTCTTTCTTTCTCGTGGAGCTCACGACCTCCTCTGCCCTCAAGCTCTGTCTCTTTCTTTGTCGAGCAAAACCCTCGATGTACCCTTATCTCTCTTTCTTTCTCGTCGAGCTAACGACTCCTCTCTCTCCTGCTCTGTCTCTTTCTTCGTCAAGATCAAACGCCCACTTCGATTAGCTGTCTTTCTCTCTTCGTCGAAGAAGGGCTGTTAGGGTTTCGATTGGCAAACCCTACTGCCAATTTCTCTCTCTCTCTTCGACGATAAACCCAAATCGCGGCTTAGGGTTTCAATTTCTAATCTCTCTCTCTCTTCGACGAGAAACACAAATTAATGTTAGGGTTTTGATTTCTACTTTCTCTCTCTTCGACGAGAAACCCAAATTGAAAACCCAAACTCATGAGACCTGCCTTCAATTTAGGGGCATTTTGTGGATATCAAAACGCTGACGCTTGATGCCCTCTGTCCTCGACTGCCATTACAAGCTCAGATTTCAGAGGGAAGTGTTTGATTCTCATACATGGTTTTATGATTTCTGTTCAATTTCTTGCATTTTCTTTTGGTTGTGTGTGTAGGCAATGATGAGTCACATTTTTATATAAGTTGGTTATTTATTTTTGGGGATTGAAATTATTGTTTTGAAGCATATTTGGTTGTGTGCCATGATAATTATGTAAAGTTGAATAGAGTTTGGGGAATGAGCGGGAAAGAAGATGGGGAAGAAATGAATGAATGTTGTGGAATCCCCAATGACCTCAACACTTAGCTTACATTTAAGTGATTAGAGTCCAGCTCAATTCATCTGATTTTTGGGCAGTGATGACACACAATGATTGAACATATCACTATATTTTTGCAATGGTTGGATGCATATGATTTGGATACTCATTTAAGCCTTTTGCGGTTTGATTCTCTCCTTCGGTGTGTTGGTGTAGGTAGTGATGCGAAACACTTTATGCTCTAAATAATTTTTTCAACTTGTTGTATTTATGCTTGATTATCCGTCATATTCTTGTTGGCACGACACCCCAATGCAGCCCTAGTGACAATAGTGTGTTCTGAGCCTACTAGTTATTTTTATTCTATATATATACACTAGGATTGCCCGTTGACACGTGCCTACGGCACGTCTTCGAAATGGTGCACCTGGTTTGATTATTTAAAATAGTTTTGGAGGTCTAGCAAATTAATTGAAGTAAAAACATATTATATGAGGAAGCAGTATATCTACCTTTAAGCTCAACCATCGCCTTTTTGATCATTAGCTTGAACTTACCTGGAATGTATATAGTTTGTTAGAAACACTGCATAGAGTTTTTTTTAACTTCAACATCACTTTTACATGCTTGTAATAGTTATGAAAGGACATTATCATATAGGTTTGATAGAGCTTACTCTAATTCCATAACCACTATGAGCATGTCTAAATACAATGGTAACGCAAGTGCAGGTGTGAAGGTATCTGCAATACCAATAATCTAAACATTTGTTTGTCTGACACTCAGTTTGCAATTGAAATACCTCTTATTATTATTTCAACCAAATGAAATACATGAAGTTATCAAAACTCTAATCCAAGCTAATCATTTCTTTTATCTCCACTTTGTCTTTCCATTGCACCTTTATAAAAAAAAATTAAAAAGGATAAATAAAAAATTTACTTTAGCTGTCTTTCTTGAGCGGAGAGTTTACACCCTTCACTGGTAAACTCCAGTCATTCCAATCTTATATATCCAAACATACACTAAAAGTTCTTATATGTTATGTTATCCATGGTTTCTAATAACCAGTGAAGGGAACACTTCACGATAGTATTTTTTCTTGTAGTAAAAAAATTAATGTTGCATATTTGCCAAGTTATTTTAGGTTGCTGGTCAGCTTACCTGTCTGCTATGGTTTGGAAGCCCAAATTGAGGCCACCAAATAATCCAGCTCTCACTTGCGTAGACCTTAAGTCAAAACCAATAAAAAATTCATCAAATAAATTAGGAAATTAAAATGTTTTAAACCCAAAAATAAAACAATCATACCTCTCTGAACTTAGATCCCATGCACACACAAAATTCGAGTTAGCAAAAAACTAAGTAATCCCCTACACACACTAAATTAAAAATTAGAATGAGAATTCGGTTAATGAGATAAAATTAGATTCGTCGCATAGCATATAGAGGCTCTTGATTTGGTGGAGGGGAGTCGCCGATACGGAGTCGCTTGATATCCGCACTTGATTTGGTGGAGGAGAGTCACCGATACGAAATCAGCAGCGGATCAGATATCGGCGACGACCTTTTGATTAGGGTTTGACATTGGATTTGGATTTGGATTTGCTTTGAAATTTTCAAAATTTCAACAATTTAAAATTATCAAATATTTGAATTTAAAATTTTATAAAATTTTCTAATTTTTTAATTTTTTTTTAAATTTATTTTTTTAATTTTAAAAAAATATTTTTTTAAATTTTTTAATTTTTTAAATTTTTTATAATTTTTTTAATAATTTTTTATAATTTTTTATAATTTTTTATAAGTTCTTGAATTCTTTGATTTTTTGAATTATTTTTAAAATTTTTAGTTTTTTAATTTTTAATTTTTTTTAAAAATTTTTTAAAATTTTATTTTCTTAATTTTTTGAATAGGAGAGAGAGAGAGAGAGAGAGAGAGAGAGAGAGAGAGAGAGAATTAAATAAACAAAGGAGTTGTTTTGGTTGGGAGATTTGAATTTGAGTTTTGGGGGGAAACTTTTTGGATGAAAAATGTGTTTTGTGAGGTTAGATCCGGGCCTTTGATTTTGGGGGGATTGAAGGAGAGCCACTTGATAGCTTTCTTTGTGTTTTATTAGATATACTAGGTTTTCCCGTTGACACGTGCCTACGGCACGTTTTCGGAACGGTGCACCTTGTTTGATCATATAAAATAGTTTTGGAGGTCTAGCAAATTAATTGAAGTAGCAAACATATTATATGAGAAACTTTTGGGGATCCAGCAAAAAACATATTATATGATTTTTTTGATTTTTTTTGAATTATTTTTAAAGTTTTTAAAGTTTTAATTTTTTAAGTTTTTTAATTTTTAATTTTGTAAATTTTTTTAAAATTTTTATTTTCTTAAAATTTTGAATAGAAGGAGGGAGGGAGAGAGAGAGAGAGAAATAATTATATAAATATAGGAGTTGTTTTGGGTGGGGGATTTGAATTCGAGTTTTGGGGGAAAACTTTGGGGGGGGGGGGGAATATGTTTTGTGAGGTTAGATCTGAGCCTTTGATTTTTTGGAGAATTGAAGGAGAGTCACTTGATAGCTTTCTTTGTGTTTTATTATATAGACGAGTAAGTCTATTATGAGATGGTGAGAAGAGGCCCTTATCGTGTGCAAAAGTTCTCAGCCGTAGGATCTCTTATCGATGGCTGGGATATATTCCACCCAAATACTGAGATTTGCCTTAGTGTTGGAGAACATTTACGGGATTTCACTACACATTCAACCCTTTCTTCCCAACATCCCGACGTCTTTTTCGATATTTTGTGTTCTGAGCCTACGATATTTTTTAAATAAAAATTTTTGTTGTTTCTAGGCTGATTGAGCTATGTTTAATTTTGATACCTAATCCATTGTTTCCTATGCTTTCAAGCAGGTTCCTGGAGCTACAAATGGTGGTCAATATGCAGCTGGAGCTGTAGCTGGAGAAGCGCCGGTGCATGGCTCCTGGGCTGCATATGACATGCAACATACACATGGACGCAGATGAATAACTTAGCTATTGTGAATACAGACATATGCCTATGTCAAGTTGATTTGTCTTTAAGGTGCAATTTAGTAGTTCTATACGCTACAGTTTGGAGATGTTTACCCTGGGATGTTATTTGTAGGCAGATAAATTCTGAATTGTTTTGTTTTACATTTCTCAACAGATGTCTTATGCTATAGCTTTTGTTCTTGGATCATTAAGACCTATGGTTGTATTTCAGATGTCTTTTTAATTTGCCCATCTGATTCTTTATTTTGAAGTTATTTAATTTCTTGTTTTAGTTTTCAAACTGATATCAATTGGGAGTGCCATGCGTCGCATGCCTGATTCTTCATTTTTGAGTTTATATAATTTCTAATTTGTTTTGTTTTTGAAACTGATATCTACTGGGAGCGACATGCCAAGGCACAAGTGGCAGATATCATGTACCACAGAGCAAACAAAATTCACAATGGGTATCATTGCTAAATAGATACAGCAAGAAAATTGCGTGATTGAGTCAAATCTGGCCTACGACACTAAATATTTGGGAGCAGTTTTCTTTGCCGTAAAGAACTGAATCATCTCTCGACCTACCCACACATTAAAAAAAAAACACTTGAATTCTACTATTTAGGAACAAAATCCAGCACTATGTTTGAATAACCACTTTAATTTGGCAGGTCATGAAGGGAGTAAAATTAAGAATTTTTAAAATGATGAGAAGAGGAAATACCATAATGCTTTCTTGTAATCTTTAAAATATATTTGTCGTGTGGTAACTTTTTATGTGAAGTGCGGGAGTTAAATATACAGAAATGAGTCGATGAAACTCTGTAGTGAAGGGAAAAAGAAGAATAACCCACAAGCCTATACGAAAAACATTCCAATATTTGTTGTACAGTAGAAACACACATGAAATACATGTAGGCATATTCTATTCACATTCTCATGGAAACAATTTAATGGACCTGATGCCAATTTGCTCAGCTTTAAGTCTTAAAGAATATCGATAATAGATATCTTTTTAATGTAACTCTTTCAAGTAAGGCAGTAAGTTAAGTGTTACTTCACTAATCACACTACAACTCCAAACAGAAATTGTCTAGTTACTGCAAGTTTACAACAACTAATCCACAAAGGAGATTGCAACCAACATTATCAACACCTTGTATATTACATGTTACATAAAAGAATTAACAACATAAATTTGCTTTGGCAAGAAACAAACGGAAGGTATCTTCAGGACTGCAGATTAGGGTTTGCAGAACTAGAACTCATGAGATAAGATTTTGTTTGTGGGGATACGTTGGCGTTTCTCAACAAATGCTGAGGGAAACCACCCTCCCTTGCCTTTACATTCTCCTTCCGACCATCCTGATGGAGTGACCTGTGTTGATAGCATATCAATCATCAAGAACTTGTAATAGCACAAAAGTACCATGTACGAAGTCATCAAATATGTCCAAACTGAACATGGTTAAACCAACAAGATAATTAAACATTTAGAAGAATACTTAAGGGTTTGTTCATTTCTTTTTATTAATTAAATTAATTTTCAAAAAATAAAAAATAAAAAATAAAAAAAACCCAATAAATAAGGTTGATCAAAGTGTGGTTGTTATACTCAACTCAACTTAATAGACTTCATAATGGCTAAGCTAAGTACAATATTACACATGCCTCCATAAAAAATAGTGGGAGCATTCTTTCTTGTACTCATAGAAGGTTCAAAAAAGATGGGCTTGTTGACTCTTAGTTTGGCCTGCACAAAACGTGCTCACTCATACTAATAAGTTTGAATTTAGTGTGTCAGATTTTCAGGATCAAATAACATAAAAAAGAGATCCAAGAGAGATTCACAAATATACAAATAAGGAAAGTAATAAAGGAAGAATGCATATACAAGCAAAAGAGGAAGATATTCAAAAAGAGCTCGTGATTAATTGGTCTACAAGTAAAAGAGGAAGATATCAAAGACCTAAATTTTTCTTTCTATTTTCGTGAGTTTTTAAATGTATATGATTGATTAAAGATGGATTAGTTTATGATAAGAAAACAGGGTGGATTCGGAATATACAACGCGATACCGGTCGACCGTACTTCATGATTGGTCGACCGCATCGCAGTCGACTGCAACCTTGAGTTGCTTGAGAAGCGGTCTATCACCTCTCTACTTTACGTCAGAGAGCTGAATGGTCGACCGCACCAAAATGACGGTCGACCGCACTTTGCGCTGTGTATATTCTTGGAAAGTATCATTTCTATTTTTGATCGATACACTTCCCCATCTATTAATATTGACGAATCCATTGTGTATTCTGAACCTAATTACTTCTGAGAAAATTTCTAAACTAATCCTTCATTTAATCAATCCGAGTGTGAGCATTTATTTGGTTGTATTCTTCAGTCAAGATCATTAACGATTTTGAGTTTTCTTTTCATTTCCTTTCTACTTCGGTGAGATTGACGGGACTTGGATTAGAAGTCCTGTGGGTGTAATAAGTCTCTCGGCCTGAATTTCAGAATCATTGTACAAGGGTTTTGAGTATAGTGGAATGCTTGTGGCAGAGAATTGCTACAAGTAGGTGGTGTGGACGTAGACCTGGGGGTCGAACTACGTTATATCACTGCGTCATCTGTGTTTGCTTTTCTTATCACTCTTACATTTACTTTACATTATTTTATTGTTTTTTAATTCCGCACGATCACCATATTCACCCCCCCCTAGGGTGATTAACAGTGGTATTAGAGCAAGGTGCTTATAAAAAGCTTAAAAGCTTAAGCAAAAGGTCCAATGGTCGAAACCCCTCCTCCCCAAAACTTGTACTCATCGGAGCATTTCGTCTCCAATGGGATAAGTCTTACACGATCACCATTTTTTGATGGAAAATGCTATGACGTCTGAAAAGGTCGTATGTCTCATTTTTTACAGATGCTAGAAGAAGAGGTATGGAATGTATGTATCAACAAAACAGAAATCCTAGTCAGGGATGGAAAAATGGAATTCACAAAGAAGGAGTTATCCCTCAAAACAGCAAATTCCAAATCCATGACGGCTCTTTATGCAGGGTTGAACAATGAAGAGCTAATGCGATGCGGGCGTAACTGCAAAATAGCTTACGAAATCTGGAACAACATGCTGAAGTGGCATGAAGGAACCATTTTCGAGGTAAAAGCTAAAGTGAATTTGTGTTTCTATAAGTTTGATGTGTTTCGCATGTTGCCAGAGAAAATGTGGATCAAATGCTCGCCCGCTTCGATATCATTGCCCACGAACTTGAGAGCTTGGGTAAGGGGCTTGATGATGACCGAAAGGTCGGAAAGCTCATAAGCTGTCTCACGCCAGAATGGGACGTTAAGACCGCGACAATGAGAGAGACTCCCGAAGAGAAGGGATTCGACTACTATACATTTCAAGAAAAGCTGAAGATGTACGAGATGGAAATGTTGGAGACAAAAAGATACAGGCAAAATATCGGGATTGAACCAAAGACTGAGGAGAAAACCGTTGCACTAAAGGCAGAAAAGGACCGACCATCAAAAGCTGATTCAGATCATGAGGAGTCAGATGAGGACATTGCTCTATAAACAAGACAATTTCGTAAGTACTTCAAACAAAAAAATATGGCAGGTATCAAGAAGAAAGGAAAAAGGAGGAGGATGTGTGTTACAAGTACAAGAAGTCCAGACACATCCGTGCAAACTATCCTATTCAACAAGACAGAAATAGGGACCACTATCGCTCAAATCCAAGTTAGAAAAAGAAGGCGCTAAAAGCAACTTGGCTAGACTCGGATTCAAGTGAGGTAGAGCAAGGTTACGACAAAGTCGGCTTCATGGCTCTTGGGAGTGGTGAGGTGCATTCACCTTCTCAAGAAGAGGTAATCGAAAAACCAACTTATGATGAACTTGTAGATATGTGTAATGGTTTGAAAGACTATGCTAAGAAACTAAGTTATGAACTTAAGCAATATAAACAAAGTTCTAATGAAATACATGATGCTTGCATAACAAAAAATCACAAACTGAAAAATAAGATTGCTCTAATTTTGGAAGAACTTGAGTCATGTCGAAAAGATCATGATGTTTTGCTAGAAGAAAATGAGATTTTAAACAACAAATTTGTGAATCGTTAGCAAAATATGATGATCACTTAAGAGATTCAGGAGAAATCTGTTTATATTGCCAAGCTCACAATGATTTAGATGAATGTAAAAGAAAATTTGATGAAGTAGTGGAAGGATGTAATGAAGCCCTTAAACAAAATAGGATTCTTGATGCCACATTAGATACTCTTCGTTGGAATACAAAAGATGATGAGATAACTAGAAAAAGACTGTAAAAAGGTAATTGAGCTCGAAAAAATTATTAAAAAGCATGAAGGACCCAGTTACTTTATTACAAAAGATTCAAGATCCTATCATGATAATCGAGGGCTTGGTTACGAAGAGCCAATACCTCATCAAAAACTATCATGTCATACATACTTGTATAAAAATCAACATAATCACAAAACAAATATAAATCATACAAGTGTGCATGACCCAAGGCATAGTCGAATCACATGTCATTTTTGCTGTAGATTAAGACATATTTCATATAACTGTTTATTAAAAAAGAATACTAATTTTGTTTGGGTAAGAAAGAATATTAATGCAGGATCAGAACCCACTTGGACTCCTACAAAATTCCATGTAGGTGGTCCGATGCCCTCAACTTAGGAGATCGTTGACACCTTGATAGTAGACGCTCAAGAGGCTTAGCAAGTTACACTAGCAGCCAGCATCTCTATCAAGGAAAAAGGAGAAGGATCTTGGTCCTTCAGATAAGTATAGCATCGGGTAAAATCTACACTAGACTGAAATTATATTAAATTTGCATCTGCTGATTTTTTTTTCTGAATACATGAAATGTGTGAACGTTAACATAAAATCACTATTTGAATGATCGGTCGACCGTACATGCCATTTGTTCTTAATCAGTCGAGACTGGACCAGTCGACCGAACGGTCGACCGTCCACCCCTCTGTTACTAATCACTAATTTAAAACCTTCTATTTTGCATTGAGCGGTTAACCGTATCGATGAACTGGTCGATCGACCAAGTCGGCTGATCTGCTTATTCCTTTTCTAATATAAATACATCTTCACCCCAACCTCTCAACCTTATAAAGAAATCATAGCCTCCAAATATAAACCCATCTAATAAACCCTTATTTCTCAACTTTTTCATCAAAAATCTCTCAAGTGCTCTCTCATCCTTGGTCTCAATGGCTTCATCTTCTCACAAATCGAAAGGCAAGAAAGTTGTTGCTTCCAAATCCGTCACTAGGAATGGTATAATCTTTCGCAACTCACAGTGTGATGATCTTTACTTCTCTTCTCTCTATAATGCCCCTGTTGTTGCAAATCGGGTTATTAACCTATCATCCTTGGGTGGGCAATTCTCTGTCATGGTTAGAATTCTTAGGGCTTTTTGATGGGAAAACTATCTTGCTACCCCAAGCACTCACTCCGAGTCTTTAACTCAACAATTCTATGCAAATATTGAGGGAATTCAAGATGATGACTTTACTCTCTCTTCTATCATCCTTGGCCGTAGGGTCAAAATCACTCCCGAATATCTCCGGGGGAGATACGAGTTTCCCAAAGGGGAGTTTGATGCATATCACTTAGACTTTAAAACCCTCAATTATAAGCCCGGTCACGATCGAAACACCGTCAAATCCATGATCCTTCAACCCGAAATCTCTCGTCTCCCTCATTCCGCTCCTACAAATTTTACCAATACCGCTCGCATTCTTAATAAAATTGTCAATGCTGATATTTGGTCCAAGAAAAATGATAAATCAGAAATTAGGGTCGATCAATCTTTTATCATCTTTCTTATTCTTGGGGAGTACAAATTCGATCTTGCTCCACTCATCATTCGCACGATAAATTATGCAACTACTACTAATCGAGGTCTCCCCTTCAGCTCTCTCATATACGACCTTGCTATTGATTCCCGCATTGATGTCGGGAACTTCTTGCTTAGTAAAAGCCATATGCCTATTCTTCCCCAACAAATGGGTATTGATGTACCTTTCAACCAGCGTGCTCATCGTCGTCAAGCCCAACAACAAGCACGCCAAGCCGAACAAGCACCACAAGCATCTTCCTCTTCACGACGCAAGAATGCTACTCCATCTTCATCATTTGTGACTCACGAGCAGTTTAATGCTCATCAAATGCAAGTATATGAATATTATGTTAACACAATTGAGTACTTGCAAGGGAAGGAAGATTGGGAAATTCTTCCTCCACCGAATGATGAAGATAATGAGGAAGATGAGGAAGGAAATGACGGCAATGATGGAAATGATGGTGGGGATGATGATGATGATGATGAGTGAATATCGTTTTGTAACTGAAATATCTATGTGTAGGCTCCTTGTTGCTATGTAATCCAATATGAAGTTGCTTATCTCAAATATCTGATTGCCTGCAATGTATCTGTAAACCTATATGAAGTTGCTTGTCTCAAATATCTGATTTCATGCAATGTATCTGTTTTTCGGTCGACCGTGCGGTCAACCTGTTTTTGCATAAATGGTCTTTCAGTATTTGCGGTCGACCGATTTGCTCTTTGTGATCTATTATGTTTTTAACAAAGGGATGCGGTCGACCGACATGTTCTCTAGATGATTCTTTTAAAAACCTTTTTTTTCTTTGCGGTCGACTTGAGGTCGACCGGTTCTCTCTCTAGCCTATATTTTCAAAGTTTTATAAAATTAATGTTCCTTTCTTGAAATTTTGATTTTTTTTTGTTGCTTTCATGTGTATTGGGGAGAATCTCGAATCTATGATATTATGAAGAGCTCTCACTGTATAGCAAAGAGTCTCGCTATCAACGGTATCATGTAAGACGATTATCTTCCATTTTTTTACAATATTGTATTCATTGTAATATCATAAAATGTTTTCTCTATGGTGTTTTCATTGATGATTTATTCTACGAACTTTCCAAGGCTTATTTTACTTATGTCTCCTCTATTTATCCCCTCTTGGTGTGTTCCAAAAAGGGGGAGAATTATTTCTAGAGTGTTTTCAAAATGATTTCTACTTATTTCATAACTTTGCAAATTATTTCATGAACAACTATGTATATTACTCTCACCCCTCTCTTATATTTGTTCTTTAAGTTCTGTATTACAGGTAGCATTATATTAAGGGGGAGTATTCACTCCCTTAAAAGCTTTATCTATATGAAAATCTGTATTACAGGATGTGCTAAATTTAGGGGGAGTATTCATATGTTGTGTTTTAAATTTTCAAACATTCATGCATGTTTTGTTCACATCAAAAGGGGAAAATTGTTGACTCTTAGTTTGGTGTGCACAAAACGTGCTCACTCATACTAATAAGTTTGAATTTAGTCTGTTAGATTTTTCAGGATCAAATAACATAAAAAAGAAATCCAAGAGAGGAAGATATTCAAAAAGAGCTCATGATTAATTGGTCTACAAGAAAAAGAGGAAGATATCAAAGACCTGAATTTTTCTTTCTATTTTCGTGAGTTTTTAAATGTATATGATTGATTAAAGATGGATTAGTTTATCGTAAGAAAACAAGGTGGATTCGGAATATACAGCGTGATACCGGTCGACCGTACTTCATGACCGGTCGACCGCATCGCAGTCGACTGCAACCTTGAGTTGCTTGAGAAGTGGTCGATCTTTCACCTCTCTACTTTACGTCAGAGAGCTGAATGGTCGACCGCACCAAAATGACGGTCGACCGCACTTTGCGCTGTGTATATTCTTGGAAAGTATCGTTTCTATTTTTGATCGATACACTTCCCCATCTATTAATATTAACGAATCCACTGTGTATTCTGAACCTAAATACTTCTGAGAAAATTTCTGAACTAATCCCTCATTTAATCAATCCGAGTGTGAGCATTTATTTGGTTGTATTCTTCAGTCAAGATCATTAACGATCTTGAGTTTTCTTTTCATTTCCTTTCCACTTCGGTGAGATTGACGGGACTTGGATTAGAAGTCCTGTGGGTGTAATAGGTCTCTTGGCCTGAATCCGAGAATCACCGTACAAGGGTTTTGAGTATAATGGAATGCTTGTGGCGGAGAATTGCTACAAGTAGGTGGTGTGGACGTAGACCTGGGGGTCGAACCACGTTATATCGCTGTGTCATCTGTGTTTACTTTTCTTATCACTCTTACATTTACTTTACTTTATTTTATTGTTTTTTAATTCCGCACGATCACCCTATTCACCCCCTTAGGGTGATTAACACGACTGAATTGCCAACTCTACTGCTGCATCCTGTATAGGATATATACAACTCAATATGTGGTAACATATTCTTACCTGTCGAACAACAACATAGTCTCCAACTGCCAAACTCAATTCTTTCTCAGAAGCAGCACTAAAAGCATGAATTGGATCCTCTTCAAAGGGCATGTAAGACACTTACCTACAAAATCATGTAAGACACTTATAAACTAATAAAGATCCTCATCAACACAAATAAACTAATAAAGATCATGTAAAACACTTACCTACAAAATCCACACAAATAAACTAATAAAGATCATGGAATATTTGGATCCTCTTCTGTTATGGGTTCCATTCATGAAAAATTAGTAGAAGCTTGTGACTCATTCAAATTAGAACTACACGAATAATAAGCATAATTTAAATATAAGATTATATTATATATAACAAAAATTGAAATAATGCATGTAAGAAGATACCAACCTTTCCTTCAACGGGCATGTGCGACTGTCATGATTAACAATCTTCTTGCATAAACGACACTTCCTTAATGGCTTCACGACCTTCTCCAAGGCTTTCTCCTTCCCCCCTTTAATTCGCTTCCCACTACCTTTGGTCTTTGCAATATCTGGTACATGAATATTTACTATTTTAGGTAATGAAGTTCTTCTTGCTTGTTGTAATTATTGGGGCATATCTTGTTGCAATTTTGCATTAGCACCAACTACTAATGTTTTGGCCTTGTGGCACATCTCTTTGGATGAGCGAGAAATCCTCATCAACTTGTGGATTTCATTTGACAACACCACCATATCCAAATCTTGTGGACTACCGTAGCTACCGATAATTTCTTCACCACCATCATCACATACAATCTCGGTAGTTACCGAGGTGGTCCACCTCTTTAAGATACAAGATTGAGGCAGGAAATCAACAAACTCATTCCTTAATACCACAAGGATGTGTCTACAAGGAATTCTATCAACTTCAAATTTTCTACAAGTACAGGACCCAGCATCCTCTATTCCTTTATAGAACACATTCCTTATTTTGTCTGAGTTTAGTGACTTTCCCATTCTCCATTCCTTTATTTATGATAGCTGCACCAAAATTAACAGATTGACCATGGTGATTAACCCCAGTAAATGGAGAAAAAACCAATTTGTACTGATTTGTGTCATATGTAGTATAAAAAATTAACACATCACCAAAATACTTGTAAGCTTTCCTGGCAAGTGCATCAGCCCAAAATACATGGGTTAATTTATTGTCTTCATCCACCTTATAATGAAAACAAAAAGAATGAATAATCTCCTTTTCCTCTTGCAAGTGCTCCATCAATGAATCCACATCATAAGCTCTCCTCCCATCCTTGTCTCTTTGCAACGAATTCCTAATGTCCTTTTAAGTATAATTAATATTACTAAAACCCTCATTTTCTATCTCCATGAAGGACATAAACTGCGAAGTTCTTATGTTAGCCTCTTTGAACGAACTAAGTAAACTTTTTTGTGCTTTAGAAACAGTTCTATTACTTCTTAAGAACTGTTGCTTTCTAGGTGTAACACAAGGATGAGTGTGCTCTTGAACAAACCTTCGAATCGACCATCTCCCATCATCGTCATTTTGAATTCGTATTTGAGTCAAACACTCTTCTCTAGTCACAGCCCTTCTCCTTCGCTTGATCACATTTGAAGAAGATGGTTCTTCAATATCGGCAACATTCCCTCCAACTGTATCTATCGGCTTACCTTGCTTTAAGCATACAAATTTAGCAGACTTTCGAACAGAAAAACCAGCTAATTTTGCATATTTTTTATAAAATTCATATCCTTCCTCTAAAGTTGCAAATACTAAACCAACAATTGGTTTACAAGCATCATCAACGTCTCTCCACCTGGTATGAACATCTTGGCTTAGTAACTGTTCATTTTCAAACTCCATTCTACATAGAAAAATGAGATAATAAACATAAAAAAACAAGCCACAACGTAAAAAACTAAAGAAACTAAACTAGGTTTGAGGTGCACACTCATCGAATTGGATAACCATCAATGATACTTATAGATAACGTATCTACTTGTGTGGTCCAACTGTCTGAGTGAAACTAACATATTGCAATTGAAGAAAATAACACAAAGAGAAATAAAATATAAAAGCATCACACAAGCCTAAATGCATGCTCAAAATGTAACTATGAAATGGATTGTAACTATGAAACAGATTGTAACTATGAAATGACGCCGCATACAAGTAATATTACCTTTATGGTAGAACAAATAACATTTCCAATCATTTCATCGCCTCATTCTACATTAACATAATATGGGCAAGATTTTTTTGGTAAATCATGCACAATCGATGCCCTCCTATTTTCTAATCCATGCTACCATAACAGAATCTATTTTCTATACCCTTCTAGCCATATTATGATGTTATTCAACTGATTTCCTATTCATACATATTTTCTGAAAGAAAAATCTAGCAACTAACATGATCGATTATAAAGGAAACATAATTTGAAATTGAGATTATCTGATAAGAAGATTGCAGCTTTGCTAGGAGGTTCGTTTTCAGAACAAATCAAAACCCTAAGCTGCGATTTGGGTTTTTCTTCAAAGAGAGAGAACGGCAGACAGTGTAGAAATCGAAACCCTAAGCCGCGATTTGGGTTTCTCATCGAAGAGAAAGAGAGAGAGAGAGAGAGAGAGAGAGAGAGAGAGAGAGTAGAAATCGAAACCCTAATAGTGATTTGGGTTTCTCGTCAAAGAGAGAGAGTAGAAATCGAAACCTTAAGCCGTGATTTGGGTTTCTCGTCAAAGAGAGAGAGAGAAATCGGTTGTAGGGTTTTGCCAATTGAAACCCTAACAACCCTTCTTCGACGAAGAAAGAGAGAGACAGCCAATCGAAGTGGATGTTTGATCTCAACGAAGAAAGAGACAGAGCTGGAGGGAGAGGAGGTTGTGAGCTCGGACGAGAAAGAATTTTGAGATAGGGGTACTTAGGAGGTCGTGAGCTCGACAAGAAAGAAAGAGAGATAGGGGTATTTTGAGGGTTTTTCTTGACGAAGAAAGAGACAGAGCTTGAGGGGAGAGGAGGTCGTGAGCTCCACGAGAAAGAAAAAGAGACAGGGGTACTTCGATTTCGCCCCTTTTGCCCCTCAACAAAGCCAACATATCGCAGGATCAAATCTGAGCCATTTGATCGCGATCAAACGCGATCGGATGTCTGAGAACTTCAGCTCACGATAAGAAATTGAGCTCACTATCTCATATTAGACTAACTCTCTCTCTCTCTCTCTCTCTCTCTCTCTCTCTCTCTCTCTCTATATATATATATATATATATATATATATATATATATATATATATAACTGTGAAAAGAAAATCCTAACTGTGAAAAGAAAATCCTAGCCGTCACAGAAAGTGATAGAGAGAAAGAGAGATCGTGAGGAACATCTCCATCCTACAGCTAGCACCGCTGCATGAGGGAGAGCCCAATTTGACCCCTTTATGTGGATACCATAGAGGCACCACAACGTTGCAGTGCTCATGATTGACATACTGTGGAAACATCAGATTCATCAATGAGGTAAAACTCGTAACACATTTTATGATTTTCGCATGGATCCATGTCTGGGTTTCAAATTTTTTATTTAATTCTGTTGGATCCTGTAGGCAAGGTAAGAAACACTAGAGGGAGGGGGGGGAGGGGTGAATAGTGTTGTATAAAAAATAATTGCGGAATTGAAAGTTATCTTCTGTCCAGTCGACTGTAAAAGAGATATTAGTCGACTGGGGCGTCAGAGTAGAAGAATATTTTTGAGACTAGTTTGATAAGTTGACTTAAATAGGAGAGACAGTCGACTTGCCTGAATAGTTTTTAAGATGATTATTATATCAGTCTGATCAGTCGACTTAGGATGGAGATCCAGTCGACTTACCTTTAGATTTTGTAAAACACAAATTTATAAAATTATTTGTGAGTGTGTGTGTGTGACAAGGCTGTACATCAATCTAAGACTCAACAAAGAGAAAAATTATATTTGTATTTACAAGACACAAAATATAATACATTTAAGCTTTGGTCTTGACTTGAGTCTTGAGTCTTGAGTGAAGCTTTAGCCATTGTCTTTGTATGAAGCTTTGCTTGATCATTCTTCAGCTTTAGAACATTGTGACTTGCTTGATCAATTTGCTTTGAGACCTTTGTGTATCATACATGATAAACTTTGATACAACCTGCAATATATGAGAAATAGCACAACAAACTTTGCATTGTGTTGTAATCATCAAAATCAAGAATCAACATTCTCCCCCTTTTTGATGATGACAACACAATAACTTACAATAATGGAAATAGATATTACAAATGCTCCTACTATCAAATGTACAACATGCATAGGTTTAAAAAACATGCACAAAGATATGCTACTCAACATGCATAAGTTAAAAAAAACATGCACAAAGATATGCTACTCAAAACAAAACAACACATAACAAAGCAACACATACTAGCTTTTTTTCTCCCCCTTTGTCATCAACAAAAACAAAAAAATTGGAGGGAAAAAAAATATAGCAATGCAAGAGAACAAAAGATAACAAACAAAGCCATGTTTTAGACATAGAATAAAACTAAACCAAGTTTATACATGGAAACTTAAAAGACAAAGTTCAAAAGATTAAATAAAAGTAGAAAATACGTTAAAATAGAAAAAAACAGCTCATTAATTTTCTTCATCTTCATCTTGGCCACCATGAGAGGGAGGAGGAAACTGAGTGGTGAACAGGTGGGTAAGATGAGAAACATTCATCTCAGTAACATGTTGATGATCCATGAGGTAAATGACAGCATGATAAATACTATGAGGATCATCATAATCTGCTCTAGGACGAGAGGAACTAGAGGCTAAAGACGGACGAGCTAAGAAGATAAAGGGACAGGAGGGGAAGTCCTAGAAGGAGACCTAGGTGGAGAAGAGAGAAGCCTCATGCGTGCTAAACTTGCACGATCAAAAGACTCATAGTGCTTTACTACATTTGTCTCATCATCGAGATCAGCGCCATAAGCACAAAAGACGTGAGTAAGAAAGACACCAAAAGGAAGAAATGAAGTATGAGCCTTATGAAGCCTAGAAAAGATGACACGACCCTAATTGATATTAATTTTGCCGAATATTGCATAAACGGCTTGTTGCAACTCCATGAAATACTGATCATAACTCCCTGTTTTGGGAATAATATTATATGATAGTATGCGTGCAACGAGCTTAGCAACAGGGGTAATGAACCTATTGGACATAGGAGGCCCATGATTCGGCAAATAAGTTTTAGATAAAGTGGTGGCATCATCCATCTCAATTTCTCCTAAATCAAGTCCTTCATCATTCAAACCTAAAATGAGATTGATTCGAGCAGGGGTGAGCTTCATCCTTTTATTTTTAACAAAAGAATAGACAAAAATTTCACTACCATCATCTGATTGAACAACTTTCATATTTGTATAAAACAGATAAATGAGTTGAGGGTAGTAGTAAGGTTGATTTACTAAGGACAAAAACTCATATAATCCACATTGTTGAAACAACGGGATGAGAGTAAACATATCAAGATCGGGAAAATTGACAAAACGACCCGGAAAAATCATAATGGAACACAAAATGTACCATTTTTCAACAAGGTCAGGACTTCTAAGATATTGGAGATAGTCTCGGGAAGATTGCTCACCCTCTACATGAGAGGTTTTAGATCTCTTTGGAGCCATGAATAAAAACTACACAAACAAAAAGAGGGAAGGAAGTATACCAACAAAGAGACTCTAGAAGAATCAAAAGAGCTTCAAGTGGACTTGAACACCACAAGAAATCAGAGAATTTGGAGCTTCAAATGACTGGAAATCGACAGCAGCAGTAGCACCAGTCGACTTATCTTCTTCAGATCTGGGAGACAAGGATAAGGTAAAAGTGAAAGAAAGGGGGTAGGTTTAGGGTTTTTACACAGGAATGTATGGCTGAGATCAAGAAGAGGGATAACAACGGTTCAGATATGGTCAAAGAACAGTAAAAAAGTGAACAGTCGCCTCAAAAGATGTGCCAAAATTTGAATTTGAAGAAAACTGATTCGCGACAGTCGACTGGTCTTAGAGGGCAGTCGACTTAGTCGAGAGCAAAATAAAAGAACGAACATAGCACTAATACAACTGGTTAGTCGACTGGGTACTATGCACATTCGACTGTCTAGAGCATAAAATTCTGACAAAAACTTAGAAAAATAAAGATACTTGGCAGTCGACTGAAAAATACTTGTAAGTCGACTTACCAGAGAAAAATTCAAGAAACATCATGAAAACTACAAATCCCTAGTTCTCTCCTTAAGGTGATAAATGTGTCTTCCTTAAGTGGTTTAGTAAAGATATCTGCTACTTGTTTATCAGTAAGAATAAAGTCTAAAGAAATATCTCTCTTAAAACATGATCACGTAGAAAATGATGTCGAATATCAATATGTTTCGTACGTGAGTGTTGAACAGAATTTTTAGCTAAGTTAATGGCACTGGTATTGTCACACATTATAGCAGGTTTTTCAAATAAAATACCATAGTCTAATAGGGTTTGTTTCATCCACAAAATTTGGGCACAAGCCAAACTTGCAGCGATATATTCAGCTTCCGTAGTAGATAGGGTACTGAATTTTGCTTCTTACTGCACCAAGAGACTAGTGAATGTCCCAAAAAGTGACATGTCCCATTAGTGCTCTTGCGATCAGTTTTACTACCCGCAAAATCAGTATCACTATATGACAAAAGTTGAAAGTTATCGGTGTGTGGATAAAATAGACCATAATCAGACGTGTCTTTAATATATCTTAAAATGTGTTTCACAGCTTTTAAGTGATACTCTTTAGGACTCGACTGATATCTAGCACACAAACATACACTAAACATAATGTCTGGTCTATTAGCAGTTATATATAAGAGTGAGCCAATCATACCTCGATAGAGTTTTTGATCGACACTCTTACTTAATTCATCTTTGTCAAGGGTAGTAGTAGTAACCATAGGTGTGGTCTTACTACTCGTGCTATCCATGTTAAATCGTTTGAGTAATTCCTTAGCATATTTTCCTTAATTAATAAATATGCCATTATGTGACTGCATAATTTGTAGTCCAAGAAAATAATTGAGTTCACCCATGTGACTCATCTCAAACTCGTTTTTCATGGTGTTAGCAAACTCTTGACAGAGATTACTATTAGTAGAACCAAAAATTATGTCATCTACATATATTTGTATGATCAAGATATCTGTCTCTATTTTCCTAATAAACAGGGTAGTGTCAACTTTACCTATTTCAAAACCCGTTTCTAGAAGAAAAGTCTTTAATCGATCATACCAAGCACGTGGTGCTTGTTTAAGACCGTATAAAGCATTTTTCAATTTAAGACGTGGTTTGGGAATTGTTCATGTTCGAAACCTGGTGGTTGCTTAACATAAACATCTTCCTTTATAAATCCATTAAGGAAAGCACTTTTAACATTCATTTGAAAGAGTGTAAAATTCATAAAACATGCAAAAGAAAATAAGATCCGGATTGATTCTAATCTAGCAACAGGAGCATATGTTTCATCAAAATCTATACCTTCTTCTTGATTATACCCTTGAGCAACTAGTCTAGCTTTGTTCCAAACAACTTGTCCTGATTCATCTAACTTATTTTTGAATACCCATTTGGTACCAATTATAGTATGATCAGGAGGTCGTGGAACTAAATCCCACACATCATTTCTTATAAATTGGTTTAACTCATCTTGCATGGCATTCATCCAAAACTCATTCTCATAAGCTTCTTGTATATTCTTCGGCTCAAAATCCGACAAGAAAGCTGTGTGAGAGAACATGTTAACATGTGATCTTGTCTGAATACCATGTGAAATGTCACCAATTATTAAGTCATGAGGATGATCTCTAACTTCAACAAAAGATTTTGGTAAAGTTAGAGATATCACAATAGGATCAGTCGACTTGACCAGTCCGTCAGCTGACTGATTCACATCAGTCGACTTGACTTCCTTATCAGTCGACTTATCTGTAAGGCTAGTTGCTCAAAAGATGTAATTACTTTATTTAAAGCTGATGAATCAGGTTCATCATCTTCAACTAAAATCGATGAAGACAGAGATTCATCAAATGCAACATGCATGGATTCTTCAATAGTCATTATTGACTTGTTGAAGATCCTATATGCCTTACTCCTATTTGAGTATCCTATAAAGATACCCTCATTAGATCTAGGATCAAACTTATCTAAATTATCCTTAGTGTTCAGAATAAAACACTTACATCCAAGTATTTTGAAGTAAGAGACCTTAGGAATTCTATCAAAAAATAGCTCATAACATGTTTTCTTTAGCTTAGGCCTAATCAAAATTCTATTTAAAACATAACAAGCTATAGCAACGGCTTCAGCCCAAAAATACTTAGGTAAATTGCTTTTAAAAAGCATAGTACGTACACATTCTTGTAAATTCCTATTCTTCCTTTCAACCACTCTATTTTGTGGTGAAGTTCTAGAAAATGCAAACGAATGAGTTATACCATTCTTGTTGCATTATTCTGCAAACGTTTTATTTTCAAATTCTCCACCATGATCACTTCTAATAGTGACTATGGTTAGAGACTTTTGATTTTGAATTCGTTTACAAAAATTAGCAAATTCTACAAAAGCATCATTCTTATGTTTTAAAAAGAAAGTCCAAGTGAACCGTGAAAAATCGTCTACTAAAACAAATACATACCTACTTTTATTTAAAGAAGCAATTCTAGTAGGGCCAAATAAATCCATGTGGATTAATTCGAGCGGCCTACTGGTAGAAATTACTTATTTTGTTTTAAAAGTAGATTTAATTTGTTTACTTAGTTGACATGCATCACATAACTTATCCTTTTTAAAGAATAGTCTTGGCAACCCTTTAAGTAGGTTTTATTTAGATAATATAGAGAGATTTTTCATATTCACATGGACAAAACATTTATGCCATAGCCAAGAATCAATATTAGAAGCTACTAAGCAAAAATCATTCGAAAAATCATACGCCTTTAAACAAAGTTCATAAAGTTATTTTTCATAAACCCTTGAAAAATTATATTTTGCATGGTAGAATCATAAACTAAGCATGCATCTTTTTCAAACATGATTTTATAACCCTTATCACATAGTTGGCTAATACTCAACAAGTTATGCTTAAGTCCACTAACTAATAAAACATCTTCTATGGAAGGGTTAGTGTACTTACCGACCATACCAATTCCAATGACCTTTCCTTTGTTGTTGTCACTAAATGTGATTGTTTCTCCATCAATGTCTTGAATGGAAGATAGGAGGTTGGCATGACCAGTCATGTGCTTCGAGCATCTGCTGTCAAGTATCCAACGATCTCTCTTAGGTACCTATAAAATATTCAATGTGAATATGGTATCCTTTTTATCGGGTCGAAAATAGATTAGTTTTTGGGAAACCAAACCCAAGAAGAGTTTGATTTTCCACCATATGCAGAAATATAATTAGCAGAATCACATACAGTAAGCATATATGATTTAATATAGGCAATTCTATCTTTCGGACTCAGGTTGACTGGAACCCATACATTTTTGCTCTGTTCAGTCGACTTTATTATACCTTTCAGTTGGCTGTGACTGATATGCAGTCGACTGTAACGTAGTATAGGTCGACTTATCTGAGGTGTTTGTCTCGTTGAATGAGACTTAGTACCTCTGGACAGGCGACTGATGGGTGGGTTCAGTTGACTTGTCTGAAATATAGATTTGCCTTTATCTTGAAAACTTACAGTTTTAGGCTTTTCAAAAAACTCATAAAGTTTACGCTTAACACTGGAAATAGATACGGGTTTATTTATACTAGTGTCCTTGGAAGCATGAAGTTTTTCAACAGATTTTTGAAAACCAAGTCCAAATCTTTTATTGGATTGAACTTGATTTTGTAGAACATTATTTAAATTCTCCTTTCCTTTATTAAATTTAGATACATTCTTGGATATCTCTTCATAATCTTTCTTTAGAGATACAATCTATATCTAAACTAGAAAGACGAGAATTTAAAGATTTCACTTCTTTATCTAGGTTAAAATTCTCTTGAGAAAGTATTTGGTTAACTTTCTCCAAGTTCTTAACTCTAATTTTTTCCTTTTTAAGTTCTTGAAAAATCTTGTTGAAAGCATCAAGTCATTAGAGTCATAGTCATTACTTACTTGATTTTAAGACGCCATAAAACACACATTAGCAACCTCGTTTGCCTCTTCATTTTCTTCTTCCGATGAAGAGTCGCTATCATCCCAAGTTGCTTGGTATGCCTTTTTGTTCCTCATGAACTTGTTCTTTGTGTACTTGTCCTTCTTGAAGTTGGATGCATTTCCCTTAGGTTTCGCGTTCTCTAGTGAGCAATCCTTCTTTATATGACCTATTTTGTTACACCTGAAATAAGTTGGAGGTTCATTAGATTCCTTAGATTTTGAATTAAACTTACCTTTCCTTAGGAACTTTTTGAACTTTCTCGTGAACATGGCAATCTCTTCCTCACCTTCTTCTTCATCCTCGGAGTCCGACATGGCCTTGAATGCTAGTGTCTTCTTCTTGGATTATTGAGGTTCTTGATCCTTCTTGCGCTCTTCAAGTTGTACCTCATACACCATAAGATTTCCCACAAGATTCTCAAGAGAGAGTTGTGTTAAATCGTTGGCCTTTTCTATGGTAGTGGTCTTCTTCTCCCATTCGGGGGTTAATGCACGAAGTACCTTCCTCACCATCTCGGCTTGAGTGTACGTCTTTTCAATTGCTACAAGTGAATTGGTAATTTCAGTGAACCTTGTAATCATCTCAGACACATTCTCATTCTCCTTCATGCAGATTCTTGTACTTTGTTCAAACCTGTGAACAAGAACAGATATTTTAGATTCTTGTACTTTATTTGTTCCTTCATGAGTTACCTCGAGTGTGTGCCAAATTTGATGTGCGATTGTTGCATTGGACACACGGCTGAACTCCTCCTTTGTAAGGGCACAAAATAGCGCATTCATTGCCTTTGCATTGTTCATTGTTTGGTTCTTTATGTCGTCGTTCCATTGTGTATATGGAATGGTAGGAGCGGTGTACTTGTAATACCCTGATTTTCATTTATGAAAACTATTATTTTTATTTTTGTACGTATTGTGCACGTGCAATTTTGCAGTATAAAATTTTATAATTATTTTCATTACATAAACAAATAAGTATATATATATATATGTCGTTTCTAATTATTTTTATTAAATAAATCCCATTTTTAACAAACATTAGTTTCTTTTATTTTGAGCCCAAATTAATTTATTTTTTAAATGTAGGCTAATTTGGCCCATTAAATAAAGGCCCATGAGTTATTCTCTCTTTTAAATACAACTTGTAATGTAGACAATTTTTATAGATTATTTTTATAAAAAATAAAATATACAACTTTTAAAATGGGGGACTATTGAATGCACGTGCATTGCACGTACACGTGTATTGTGCACTTCATTTTGGCCGGTTTTGAATGGGAGGGAAAGGAAAAGAGAAGTGGAGTTTGTGGGAGGTAGTTTTAGGATCATGGTTGGTTACTACAACTTTCCCTTAAATCCTAGCCTTTGGTCCTTAACTCCTAGATTAATCCTAGCCCTTTATCTGTCCCAAAATTTAGTATAAATACCCCCCCCCCAGCCTAGTTATTCTTGCACTCTTCATTCTCCAAACCTATAGTAAGAAAATAAAATTATTAGTAGTGAGTTATTAGTAGGAAGTGAGAATAAAAGATTGAGAGAGAGGGTTTTGTGTGTGCTTGCATCAAGGAGGCCGGCTATTGGAGCTCTCGGGTTGCATTTAAGGAGGAGGAGGAGCGCTCGTTTGGCAAGCTCGAGAAGGACTCTTTCGTTTAAGAGGTGTTGTGAATCTTTCTCTCCAAATAAGGTGGGTTGTTTTTCTATATTTCTAACTAGATACCATGTTAGGAGTGATTAAAATGATAATGCATGAAAGAAACTAATAAGAATACGCTTAACTGGAAAAAGGACATGCTAGTTGACTAAATTGATTGCTTGATAGATTGCATGTTATCTTGTCATGAATCTTAAGTTGTATGCGAATCGTTTTGTAGTGATGGAATATATGATTTAGAATTGTTGTAATATCAAAACTAAGTACAAAATGCTAGTAGATGAAATTGTTGCTTTATGTGCTTAGATCGATGGACTTTCGTGATATTGTTTAGAATGAATAAATTATAATATATGCTTTTAGGCTGATGAAAGAGGGAAAAACAGGAAATTAATGTAGAAATCTTTAATACTAAGTTGTGTGAGAAATGTCAAAATGATTTATGAAAATAGTAGTATGCAATCTAAATTAATTGTATGAGAAATGTGTGTTTAATTACTGAAAAAAATTATTTTAAAATGCTGGAGTGTTGAATTATGTTAAAATAGACTTTCTGGAGATTTACAGAAATTTTAGTGAAAGCAAAACAAAAATAAGAGTTTTTGAACATCGAAATATTCTAATGAACAGAGAGTTGAATTAAATAAAATGCGAGTTGTAGTTAAGACAACTTGAGCCTATAGCTCAAGTGGTCGGTGAGCCCTTGGGCGCTACAGTAGCGCGGGTGGGTGTGTATGAGGTCGCTGGTTCGATACTTGTGGCCACCTTTCTTTTATGTGCATTTTTAAAAATAAACCAGATCTCGAACAGAGAGTATAAAACCCTCTGTCTCCTTTTCATATCGTTGAGCACAGTCGGCCTAGTGGTTAGCTTGTGCGGCTGTCTTCTCTTGGGTCGTGGGTTCGATTCCTAGTGCGGCCAGAATGTTGAATTTTTTAAGAAAAATGATTTTTTGGGTTTTTTTGATGTGTAAAAATTCCGAAAAAAATACTATTATTATTCTAAAATTATGTGTGACTTATGAAAATTTATTGGGAGTTATTAGTATGAAATAAATTACATTTTTGTAAGTAAAAGTGTAATTGGAACTATAGTTTTTACACTCGTATAATTTCATAAAAATGTGTTTTTACGAAAAAATTGAGATAAGTGTTAGAAAAGGAAAATTGAAAGAAAGAAAGTATAAATGTGAAGTTTTATATGAGTTATTCTTATTAAAGGATAGTGTGACAATAGTGAGTTTGTGAATATTTGCTTTGACTAGACATTTTGTGATATGATTTTAATATGGAAATACATGTTAGTTATGAATTGCATGATGGATAATTGAACTTCATGTATGATTATTGACTCATGAAAAGATTAGAAATTATGTGATTGAAAAAGAGAAATGTTCTTGAGTTTGACAATTGAGATTGTGAATTTGTGAACTGAAATTGAAAATTAGGGTGTAGCCAAGACACATCGGCAAGTGAAAAGTGATGAGATATGATTATAGAAATTGAAAAGACCAAGTTTGGGTCATTGTGAAATGAAAGAAATAAGACCGGTAGTAGTGAGAGGGCTAACTCTAAGAGATTAATTTTGTTTATGATTTCATTAAATTAAGAATTAGTACATAGTGAATAGGTGATGAAAGTGAGAGAAAAACACAAGTATGAGGGCCTCGAGTCTACGATGTGGGTGTGATTCACAGTTTGTCTTCACGATGCGTCGTGACATGACTTGGGCACTACTTCGGAATTATCGGAATCTTGGCGATGCTTGTGGGGTGTTTGGTGACTGCGAGAGGATCGTGTGCCATGAAAGAGGCTGAATTGTCCATAGATAGTCTTCACGATGCGTCATGACATGACGTAGGATTCCTCTCCAGTTTTTCTGTACATGAGCTCGTACTCATAGGACATCTAGGATACTTACCGTAGTTACAGTAGTAGATTAAGTCATGACGAGGGATTGAACCCTACAAGATGAAGAACGATTAAGAGGCTTGCCCTCGGACCTATGTAGTATAGGATGCATAGAATCCGAACAAGTGCGCATTAGTGTCATGTAATATAAATAAATTGCATTAAGGACTAAGTGCACAATCACAACATGACATCAATAGGGTATTCCTCTTAGTTTGATATGTGAACAAGTTTGTGTTTGTTAAATATGGAAAATCAATTATACTGTTTTCGGCATAGAGAGGATGGCCGTGTATAATATTCGTCGGTTGAATAAACTGACGTACCCACAGTTTTGTATGCAAGATAATGACATGATAAAGATTAAAGGAGAACTGATGCTTAGAGATTGTTCAAATATTGTTGTACTTTCATTTATATAAATGTTGTAAATTTGCTTTCGCTGTAAAATGTAAAGTATAAAGATTTCTTGTAACTCTGATGTAAAGTGAAAAGTTTTAAATTCCTTGTAAAATTGTACGAAAGAAGTGTAAAGATCCTGTGGAATCTCGAATTCAGTTGTATTTTGGAATTCGGGGTGTTACGGTACTCGGTCTCTATCATGTTCCATATTTCATAGTTGATGGACTGAAGGTAGATCTTCATTCTACACTTCCAATATTTGTAGTTGGTTCCATCAAAGAGGGGTGGCCTTTGTGTAGATTGGCCTTCATGGTATTGATTTGCATTAGAGATAGTTGCCATTGCACTCAACCAGGCTCTGATACCAAGTGTTGGATCCTGTAGGCAAGGCAAGAAACACTAGAAGGGGGGGTGAATAGTGTTGTATAAAAAATAATTGCAGAATTGAAAGTTATCTTCTGTTCAGTCGACTGTAAAAGAAATATCAGTCGACTGGGGCGTCAGAGTAGAAGAGTATTTTTGAGACTAGTCTGATAAGTCGACTTAAATAGAAAAGACAGTCGACTTGCCAGAAGAGTTTTTAAGACGATTGTTATATCAGTCTGATCAGTCGACTTAGGATGGAGATCCAGTCAACTTACGAGAAAGATTTTGACTAAACTGAAATGCAAGTAATGAAAAAAGTTCAAAGAGATACAACCATAGAGATACCAATCACAGAGTACACACGATGTATCCTAGTTCGGTCCTCCCGACCTACATCCAGTCCCCAAGCAACCCACTTGAGATTTTCCACTATTCTTGAAAATGTATAAGAATACCCTATGGCGTTAGAAAATAACCTTGTCCAACCCGTAGTCATCTCTCACCACTAGAGAGAGCAAACCCACTCTTCCACCAAGAGTGAAAAAACTGACTCTACACCCTAGAGTCCTACTCTCCAACAGAGAGGAACCACTCTCACAACCGAGAGTAAAAGAAAACAATAAAGATGTTTACAATCAACCTATAGCCTTGTAGTGTTTGTGATTTTGCAAGTGGCTATTCGGTCAACTTCTGAATTCAGTCCAAAACGAATTCAATGTTATGCTGGACTGAAATCAGAGAACCAAGACTTAGAATTTGGAGTGCTTTGTATGAAAATCTTTTTCTCTTGAAAGCAAAAATACTTAAACTTTTCTCAAAAATTCTTGGAATCGATCCATGGTGATTCTAAGGCTCTTTTTATAGAATAGAATCCCTGGACGTTGTAGAAACAGTTCCTACAAGTGTTTAACAACGGATATAATTTTTTTAAATTCGAAAATACAAGTTTTGAAATCAGTAAACTGTCGAAACGACTTGAACAGTCGACTGGGTTACCGTTATGAGTCGACTGGTCAGAGTTTGAAGAAGTTCAGACAGTTTTGTACAGGTTCAGTCGACTGGTCCTTAACGGTAGTCGATTGGTACTCAACAGCTGATCTAGTTCAAGCTGTTTCGACCTTTAGATTTTGTAAAACACACAGTTATAAAATTATTTGTGAGTGTGTATGTGTGACAAGGCTGTACATCAATCTAAGACTCAACAAAGAGAAAAATTATATTTGTTTTTACAAGACACAAAATATAATACATTTAAGCTTTGGTCTTGACTTGAGTCTTGAGTCTTAAGTGAAGCTTTAGCCATTGTCTTTGTATGAAGCTTTGCTTGATCATTCTTCAGCTTTAGAACATTGTGACTTACTTGATCAATTTGCTTTAAGACCTTTGTGTATCATACATGATAAACTTTGATACAACCTGCAATACATGAGAAATAGTACAACAAACTTTGCATTGTGTTGTAATCATAACAATCAAGAATCTACAAATTTTGCTGCGTATTTATTCTGAGATTGACCTTGAAACCCAACAATGTTCCCAGAAGATGTGTTTGTTTCAGGGCTTTGGCTCCTGATCCACCCATTCGTGAAGGTGGTGCTCAAGTGGACGGGGATTTGTCCCATGCAATTTATACAAAATTCCTGGAAGCAGATTCTCTCATTCATCATGCTTTGAAAGGGCAAGATTTTTTCCCTGAAGATGAAGTATTTTAAGATGTGCCTCGACCTCTGCACCACTAGGCTTGACAAAAACATGGTGCCCAACCACTCCAACTCCTTTAAGGATTGGAAGTCGAAGTACTTGGTAATTCAGAGCTTGACTCCTTGGGATATTCCAACTTGGTGGAAGTACAATGTTCTGAAGCCCAAGTATCCGAAGGAGAAAGTTTTCTACAAGGAGGAGGTACCCAAGTTCAAGCACTTGTTTAGTAGAGGGACCATTGACTCATTGAAGGTGCAAGAGAGTACCCTGATCATATGCTTGGTTTAACTCTTAACTCTAGTATGTCTAGTTCCAATTTTTCTGACCTTCTTTAATTGGTTTAACTCTTAAACTTTGTCTTTGTTATGCAAAAAATGATGTACGACGTGATCGAAGCGTGACTAAAGGAATTGGCCAAGAGGAAGCCTACAGTCTTTCAAGGGGAAGAAGAGGTCGGTTGCCTCATCTTACAAGCAGTGATCGAAGAAGCAAGCCCAGATGTTCAAGAGGCCGATTCGCTAACTATCGCCAAGCCCGGATCCCCCGAGCTACACCTAAGCGCTACGACGATGGCCATCATCAATATGGTGAAGTCTTTGACCCCTTTACCTCCCCTAAATGACCCCTTGGTCGCTCAGAAGGCATTAAAGCCCCTCCTATTCTCAAGATAAGAAGGTGCTCGCCACGGAGACTTATGAGTCGAGCTTCGTGAAGTCATCGAGAGCCATTTTTGAGGTAAGCATTCAGTTTTGTTATTTTTTGTCCTTTGTAGTTCCTTTAAGAATTTTCTAAGTGTCATTGCTCTCTCAGTAGGTGTCCCTTCATCAGGCAGAGCAGTCGATGTGGAGCTTTAGGAAAAGGACCATTGCATCGCGACAGTTGAGAGGGAGTATCGTGAGCGTAAGGCCAAACTCGATGAGTTCTTGTTGAGGGAGACGGCGGTGAATGCCAAGCTCCTCAAGCTGAAGCCGACCGGGCCGTGTTGAAGGGCGAGAAGGAGCAATGGCAGGGCCGCAAAAAGGAAATGGTGACCGACTGACTACAGGTCGTGGATTAGCTGATCGAGGCCGAGGAAAATTCCTACAACAAGTCCCTCGTGCATGTCCACCACCATTACTCAAAAGCTGACATTGAGGGCTTCTTGTTTGGTATGGAGGTCGAGGGTGGTCCCCCAACTCCCAGGGAAGTGCCTTCGGAAGGTGAATGGGATAAGGCTGTGGATGATGAGTCTTTGGCTTCCACCTACCGAAGGGGGAGGTCGCCACTGACACATTTCTCGAGGTGTGCTCCCCTCGGGAAGAAGTAGGCTTTATTTAAAAAAAATTTCAATGTATTTGCCGATTGTGGACTAGCAATTTGTATTCGCACTGATTTTAGTGGGAAATTTTTTTCGAACATTTATCTTAACTATTGTTGGCACTTGTTTGCACGTCTTTATCCGACCCTTAAGATTTGAACTTTAATCGTTGTTTTAGAACGTGAGATTCGAGCCTGAGGAGGCAGAACCTTGGAAGCTGAATTTCTGTCCCTTCACAGTAAACTGCACTAGGAAGAAAGTATCATCGTTCGGCTTTTGAAGGAGGCGATAGATCGGGAGGGTGCATTCTCCTAGCACATACACAAATTGCAAAATGTGGCATAGTAGCTCGTGTGCTTCAAAGAGGCGATGGCTCTTGCGAATTTAGCTTTAGCTCAGGCTGAGGGGAATGTTTCCATTGGGTCGGTAGAAAGGCGATGCTCAGAGGTGAATTGGTCCTCAAAGTCCCTCCTTAGGCAGATGTTCGAGAGACTTCGAAATATACCACTTGAAGGTTTGGAGTGTCAGACTCATCAGCGAGTCTCTCCGGTAGCTAATTTTCGATGCGGTCCCCACATTTAGGAACCGACACAGAGCTAAGGACCCTAAGTGATGTCCAATGCAGGGTGGCCAGATTGTCGAGAGTGCCTAGTGTTAGCGAGGGCCCCGATTGGTCGAAGGGGTGTATTCGTTCTGTTGGTTTGGATATAGTTGGAGTGAGTTTGAGGCTAGACACCATTGAGGGGGAAGCGTCCTAGAGTCAGCCCATTGTGCGTCGTACTTGTACTAGTGTGTACTTTTGATCTTGTAATTTGATATGTAATATCTATCATGTAGCAATAAAATAAAATGTCTTTTTGTTTGCACTTGTGGCTTCTCACGATCTTGTGTTCGTTTTGGCAAGTTAGGAGTTGCGCGAGTTTTCGCTTTTTGTTTTGACTTGGATGACAATCCGAGGGCTGAATTACAAAGAGGATCCAAACCTATGATGTTTTTATGAACTTTATAATGAGCCTACTACGTGAGAATTGTTGAGACGAAGAACAAAATCTTCATTTTCATTTGTTTTTATTAAAAAGACAATATATTGGACTACATATGAGTCTAGCGCATATTACATTGCATAACAAGTCATATTGCCTTAGGGCAGCGTTTATTATAATACAGAGAAGTTTTTAAGAAAGCGTTATGCACTTTTGAACTTCATCAGATCTTCTTCATTCCAGGTCCTTGGTACCTTCTTGCGCCCAAGTCTTTGAGTTGGTATGTGCCTAGCCAAATCACTTTGGAGACCTTGGATGGGCCTTCCCAGTTGGGTGCGAGCTTCCCCTTCTTCCGAGGCTCAAATATTTTGAGCTTCCTTAGGATGAGATCGCCTGCTCAGATGTTCACAGGTTGGACCTTCTTACTGTATAGCTTTTCCACCCTCTGTTGGTAGATGTTCCTCCAAATGATGACTTTCTCCCAGATCTCTTCGACCCGATCTATGTCGTTTCGAAGACTTTCTGCATTGACTTCTCCGTCGAAAGTTAGGATACATGGTGATGGGATCCCAACTTCAAGAGGGATGATAGCTTCGGCCCTATAGGTGAGATTAAAAGGGGACTCAACTGTGGGGATTCTTTTGGTGGTTTGATGAGATCACAATTCTCCACCCACAACCCCTTAGCTGACTCTCCGATGCGTTTCTTGTAGCCATCGAGGATCTGTCGGTTAGAATTTTCTTCCTGTCCATTGCTTTGTGGGTGGGAGATGGAGGCAAAGCACTTCTAGATTCCCAAGTTGGAACAAAATTTCTAGAATGCTTGGGTGGTGAACTACATCCCGTAGTCTGTGACAAAAATTCAGGGCATTCTGAATCTACAGATGATATTCTTCCAAAAGAACCGATGGATCTGAAGTTCAGATACTATTTCAAGTGGTTCAGCTTCGATCCATTTTGTGAAGTAGTCAATTGCAACTAGCAGAAACTTTTTTTTAGCCTACTGCTAGTGGAAAGGGTCCCATTCCCCCACATAGCAAAAGGAGTTGATCTAGACATCGACCCAACTAGCCTGGGGTAGGTGGTGCATGGGGGAGAACTTCTGGCAAGGACTGCACTTGTGAACATATTCTCTAGTGTCTATGAGGAAGGTCGGCCAGTAATATCTGCTATTTTCATTTTTCCCTTTTTGTAATATTTTTATTTGTAATTGAATAAAATACCCTATTTTCTTTCTTTCTTGATTATTTTAATTAAGATTTTGTTCATGAAATTCTTCGTTCTTGTTGATCGTAATTTCTTTTATTAATTGTGGGTATTTTTATTTGAATCCTATTGATTTAGATCTATCTTTTATTGAACTCTAAAACCCAATTTCAATTGTTCTTGACACAAAACCGCTATTATTGGATCTTAAACCACTAACCCAACATCCTAATTGTACCCTATAAATACAACTCTACTACAAACCCTAAAAATTGCACAATTTGAAACCCTAGAGCTGATTATTCTCTCTCGTGTTCCTCTCTCCTCCCGATCAATTCCCGCCCAAAATCCTAAGACCCATCTCCGATCTCCTTCTCCGACCAATCTCCGGTCACTCCCCACTTCATCGCCCCTCCCGTCGGCACCCCTGTCGACACACCCCCTCTCATCGCCCTTGCTCTGTCTCGATCGACAACAACGCCATGACCCAAACATCCCTTGCGGCAATCGCTGCTTCTCTGTTTCATCGACAGCACCGTGAAAGCACCGTTCGGACCACCCACCGTCGCCGTCGACGTCAGAAGAACTCCCGATGGCCCTTGCTCCTCTTGCTATTGTGGCTGGTCTCTCTCTTGTTGCTGCTGTCCCTTTGTTGCTGTGTTGCTATTTTTCTTGGGTTGCTTTTGCACGTATATTGCACGTGTTAAATTGTGTTAGTTCGTGGGTTCGTTGCTTCGGAATTCTCATCCTGTTATTCTTGGTATTCTTTTTCACCATTAATAAGGCAAGTCACTATTATCTTGAATTGTTAATTGTATCAAATTCAAGTTTTGCTGAAACTCTTGCAAGTAGATCTCTTCGTTTATCGTATTATACATTGTTCATCTATTTCGTTGGGTATATTGAGGGTTTACACGAGCTAACCCCAATTTACTTGACATCGTGACACTTTTGACTCCAAAGATTTAATCTTTCATGTGTGTATATAGAATTGATAATAGGGTTGTTTATATAATTATCTTACAAATAAATTATTGTGGAGAGAATTGCTAGGTTGTATGTTGTTTGATCGATTGATGGTTGATTGATGATAACTTGATGGATGTATGTGTTCTTAATCTTATTTACCATGTTCTTATACCCATCATACTGATTATATAATTTATTGACAATGGAATTGATACCCATCATGTTAAATTAAATTATTTCATGAAGAATACCCTAAAACCTGTATATTGCTTGCTGTCTGTATGTTGTCTGCTATTTTCGACCCAGTAAATGATCTTAAAATAAATTACTTTCTGAATATGAATTGTAGTCTTATCTTTCTAGTTTCCAGAACAACTTGAATTTCTAAATTCCGAATTGTGTAGAAAAAGTTATGCCCGTTTTACTACAACTGTGTTGTTACTTTCAGATTTTCAGATTTTTGTACGTTTCATGTTTAAACAATAAAAAAGGCTGATCAAATGATAAAATTTTGCTCTCATAATTTCCAAATTGTTAGTATCATGTTTAGGAGTTTAATAAATATTTTTAATGAATTTAATATTATGTTTTTGCTGTATCTATAATTTTAACAACATGATATCGAGATTCTGCCTGAACATGAAATCGGTAAAGAACAATGTGATTAACCTAGCTACTGTTGTCGAATTTTTAACTTTAAATATGCGTTGGAACCATGAGGAAGTCTAGTTTCTATAACTCCTTACGGATTCAGTTTTCTATTTCTGAAAGAGCGGAAAACTGTATTTTTGTACAGACTACTCTTGCTGTCCAGAATTTTATATTCCAGTTTTTAAAAATTAAATTAATCCTACATCGTAGTATTGCATAAATTGAAGTATTTATGTTGCATTGCATGATCCTAATGTCCTAATGTCATCATCCTAATTGTCCTATTTCATGTTACCATCTTATTGTTCCTCTATTGTCAGTATTGTTCATCCAATGTCTCGAATTGCATATTGTATTTTTGCTTTAATAAAATAATTAACAAGCCGGGGTTTAAGAAATTGACTTGAGTATTGAATAATATAGTGACTGTGCCGGCCAGTGTTTATCAATTGATTATGGAGCGCTGACTACAACACCCCAATCTTTCGTGTATCATATTAATGAATCGTATCAATAAATTATATCAATTTATCATATCAATGAATCAGTAAATCATCATAATATGTTGTGTAACAATATTGTATCGTATCAGTGATTATCGTACCGACACATGGTCTATAGAATTTATCACTCGGTCTAAGCGAAATTGATTGTATGCATCGAACCTGTAGTATGGAATGCAGTAGTACATACATTAGTTAGGATTAAAATGATTAATAGACATGAGGATTGATACGATATCGACATTGCATATTGTACATTATTGTTCCTATTGATACCAAATATTCTTTAAGTGTTATTGATGTCATTGAATATTGTTATCGAATATTGAACCATTATTTATACCATTGCATCGTTTACCATGATATTGATTATCACTATTGTCCCATGTTACTGACTCTTATTGATCCATTGAATTCATTGTTATATCGTTATTCCATTGTTCCTTGCTTTCTCTACTTGCTGTCCATGACTTGCTCTAAGGACAATTTTTTTCCTCTTTTTAGATGAAGTGTACACAGGTAATGAAGGAGAATTGCCTGTTGGGATTGGAGAACAAAGATTCTGAGGACTAAATGCTTTCTAGTTGCTTATTGGTTTATTAAACTTAATGTATTGAGACTTATTATTATCTTTTTGTGATTGGATTATTATTGTATTGGGCTTATGACTCGAATTTTATTTTTGTTTCCAGACATTGGGTTATTGTATTTGGATATTTTGTATTGCTTAATTCCGAGTATTATTATTCATGAGATTATTATTATTGACTGCACAATTGTTCCGTATTGATTATATTGTTGAATTGATCGAATAAACAACTTATGGGTGATGTTAGTCAGTCGCTGGGCCAATGTCATGTACTCGTATTCCGTATTTTTGGAAAGCGGGGCGTGACAAGGTTTTTAGTGGTATCAGATCCCGGATTTGGATAATATATCAGTCAAACGTGACTAACGGAAGGAAGTTTGGTTTTGATTGATATGTTAATCAGATTTGGGTTATAATGGTTTGACTCAACAGTATGCACAATACAGTAATCACATGAATAATCAATAACCAACTGATGATTTGGACGCTAACCGATTGATTTTTATTGCAGACCATAGTTAGGAGAGGTGCTTCATCTTTCCATGCTGGGGATGATCAGTCTGATGAGCCCACTATTGCACAGATGATGCAATTGCAGCGTGATCACAACGAACTGATGTTGCGAATGCAACGGGAACATAATGAACAGTTGAGAATGGCTTACGAAGCTGCTAATAGGGAACCCATTGTGCCTGTCCCTACATTGCCACCACCGAGACCTGGTATTGTGGCTGATTTCATAAGGCTCCATCCAGACAAATTCTCGGAAACTAAAGGTCCACTTGAAACTGAGCAATGGCTTATCAGGACTGCTCAGCTGTTAACTGCAGCGCGTATAGCAGATGTTGATCGTGTTGATGTTGTGAGCATCTAACTTGTTGATCTTGCCCACATCTGGTGGCAAGCTAAGGCTGAACGATTGGGGTGACCCATTCCCTGGGTGACCTTCACTGAGAGCTTCCTCACGAAGTTCCTTCCCTAATACCACCAAGAATGAAATGGAACGACAATTTGTTTCTTTGACTCAGGTTCGTCAAATAGTGTTTATTTATGCTTTTTCGTTGTTATTTCATAAAGTGCCGACATTAAACTAAACACTGTCTTGAATCAGGGAGTCGGATCATGGATGAGTACGCTGCGGAATTCACTTGACTAAGTCGTTTTGCTACCTCCATGGTGGCAAATGACGAAGATAGAGGCCATCATTTTCTCTTAGGCTTAGATATTGAGATTCAGGATTGTATTGCTACCTTGCGACTTAGTTCTTATGCTGATATCCTGGATGCTGCAAGAATTTAGGAACAGACTAGTACGAGGAAGCGTGCTATTCAGCGTTCTGCCCTGCACCCTGTTGCTGCTAAGCCTTCAGGAGGGCCTATTAGGAGGCCAGTTCCACCCCCTCCTGCTAGGGCACTGCCATACCCACCTTCTGATCAGAGGCCACAGTTGGTTTGTTTATAATGTCGGAAGACTGGGCATTTGCACCAAGATTGCAGGATAGCTAATCGCATGTGCCTTCTGTGTGGAGGCAATGATCATATGGTTCGTGATTGCCCTAAGTCCAATCCCCAGGCACCAGTTGGAGGTTCTGCTCCACAGGGAGTGCTTGTTCGTGATCAAGGTGGACCACCACTTCCTCCGCAGAGGCAGATCTTTGATAAGAGGAGAGCCGCTCCTAGGGGTAATCTTCCTACGGGTCGTGGTCAGGCCTACAACTTGACTATGCAAGATGCTGAGACTGCTTTGGGCGTTGTTGCAGGTATATCTTTAGTTGTTCTTCATTTTGTATTCCTTTTGTATTTCATTTTGATTTCCTTGCTATTTTATGAATCTATCCTGTTGCTTATTCATGTTAGCCTTTCATTCATGTCTGTTTCTTGAATTTTGCTTCTGCCTTTTTGTATTCTCAATTTGACTTCTTGCTAGGCATTACCTTATCCATTCCTTTCCTGCTCATGCCCTTTTGATTTTGGTGCTACTCATTCATTTGTTTATTCCCACTTCGTGCATCACTTGGCTAGCAGCGCTATGCCAGTAGCTTGGAACATTACGACAGGTGGAGGTGTTGTTGTGTGTTCTTAGATTTGTGAGCAGATTCCCTTGGTTATTGGTGGTGTTGATTTTGTTGCCAACCTGATTGTCATTAGTAATTCTGGTTTCGATGTTATCTTGGGGATGGATTGGCTTGGTGCCACTCATGCTGTGATTGACTGCCACAAGAAGAAGGTGGTGTTGCATATGCTAGAATGGCAGGAATTTGAATTCTGTGCTGGTGAAATGCCGCTTGCTTGTGTGGGGAAGTTGGCTAGTCAGAAAGTTGGAGTTATGGAGGAAGTGTGTGTTGATGATGTTGTCGCACCGTTGGTTCTGCAGGATTTTTTGGACGTTTTTCCTGAGGAATTGCCGGGATTACCACCAGATCATGAAGTGGTGTTCAGTATTGATGTTCAGCCCCGGAATAACTCCAATCTCTAAGAGTCCCTACAGAATGGCTCCTGTTGAACTAGCTGAATTGAAGGAGCAGATTTAGGAGTTGCTGGATAGAGGTTTTATCAGGCCAAATGTTTCGCCTTGGGGAGCTCCTTTTCTGTTAGTCAATAAGAAGGATGGTAGTCGGAGGTTGTGTATTGACTACCGTGAGCTCAATAATATCACAATGGAGAACAGATATCTGTTTCCAATGATTGATGACCTATTTGATCAACTGGGAGGCACTTATGTATTTTCAAAGCTGGATCTTCGTTCTGGTTACCACCAAGTTAAGGTGAAAGCTGATGATGTACAGAAGACTGTTTTTCGTACAAGATATAGGCAGTATGAATTCTTGGTGATGCCTTTTTGAGTTACTAATGCTCCAACTGTGTTTATGAGCTTGATGAATCGGGTTTTCTCTCCCTTCCTAGACAAGTTTGTGGTGGTGTTCATTGATGATATTCTTGTCTACTCTCGGAACCGTAATGAGCATGCTGAACACATGAAGGTTGTTTTACAAACTTTGAGGGAGAATCAGTTGTATGGGAAGCTTAGAAAGTGTGAGTTTTGGTTGGATCGTGTGGTTTTATTGGGTCATATTATTTCTGGTGATGGAGTTTCTGTCGATCCATCCAAGATTTCTGCAGTTAAGGATTGGCCGACGCCGAAGTCAGTATCGGAAGTTCGAAGTTTTCTTGGTCTACCGGGTTACTACAGGAAGTTTGTTCAGGATTTCTCGAAGATTGCAGGGCCATTGACCAAGTTGACTGGGAAGGATCAGAAGTTTGTGTGGGATGAATCCTGTGATGAAGCCTTCGCTGAACTGAAGAATCAGTTGACATCAGCACCTGTGTTGACTATACCAGATGGATTAGGAGGTTCCGTAATTCATTGTGATGCTTCAGGTAGAGGTTTGGGTATTGTTTTGATGCAACACGGCATGGTTGTTGCATATGCATCTAGACAATTGAGGCCGCATGAGAAGAATTATCCTACACATGATTTGGAACTTGCTGCTGTGATTTTTGCCTTGAAGCTTTGGAGGCATTATTTACTTGGAGACTGAGTGGATATCTTCACTGATCACAAAAGTCTCAAGTATGTGTTCACCCAGAAGGAGCTGAATATGAGGCAATGGTGATGGTTGGAATTGATGGCAGATTATGATATCCGTTTACAGTATCACCCTGGCAAGTTAATTTGGTACCAAATGCTTTGAGTAGAAGACCTGTTGCTATGGTTCTTACTGAGCAGAAGGAACTTGTGGAAGCTATGAGGAGGTTGGAATTGGATGTGGTATTGCCTGGTTCTGAGAAGAGTTGTATGGTTCTTTAGTTGCAGTCGTCTTTGGTAGATCAGATTAAGGAGGCACAGTCTGGTGATGTGCAGTTGTAGCAATTTCGAGCTAAAGTTGAAGCTGGTTCAAGGACTGATATGGTGATTCATGAGGATAGATCTCTTCATTTTGGGACTTGTCTGTGAGTTTAGGAGGGAGAAGTCAGGTAAAAGTTACTTGAAGAAGCTCACCGTTCGCCATATTCTATTCATCCCGGTGGTACGAAGATGTATCGGGATTTGAAGTTGCATTTTTGGTGGCATGGTATGAAGAGGGATGTTGCAAGATTTGTTTCTCGGTGTCTGATCTGTCAGCAAGTAAAAAATGAACATCAGAGGACTGCTGGACTTCTTCAACCGCTTCCTATTCCGGAGTGGAAGTGGGAGAATATCACTACGGATTTTGTGACTACTTTGCCTAGAAGTCCCAAGAGTCACAATGCCATCTGGGTAATTATGGATCGCTTGACGAAGAGAGCTCATTTCATTCCTTCAGAGTTGGTCAGTCTACACAGAGCCTTGCAGAGAAGTATATGCAGGAGATTGTGAGATTGCATGGTGTTTCCTGTCAGTATTATATCGGACAGAGATACTAGATTCAAATCTCAATTTTGGGAGAGTCTTCAGAACAGTCTTGGGAGTAAGCTAAAGTTCAGTACTGCATTCCATCCACAGACAGATGGACAATCAGAGAGGACTATTCAGACCTTGGGGGATATGTTGAGGTCCTATGTGCTTCAGTTTGGAGGTTCTTGAGAAGATTAGCTACACTTGGAGGAGTTTTCATACAATAATAGCTACCAAGCTATTCTTCAGGCAGCTCCGTATGAAGTCTTATACGGTCGGAAGTGTAGATCACCATTGTGCTGGGATGACATTGGGGAGAGGAAGCTTTTGGGGCCAGAGTTGATCACGAAGACTGTTGATACAATGGCCCAAATCAGGAAGCATTTGCAAGCCACACAGACAGGCAGAGGAAATGGGCAGACATGCACAGGAGACCGTTAGAGTTCACAGTGGGTGATCATGTGTTCCTCAAGGTGTCTCCATGGAAAGGTGTGATTCATTTTGGTGGTGGGGGCAAGTTGAGCCCTAGATTTATTGGTCCGTTCGATGTGGTGGAGCGAGTAGGCAAGGTGGCCTATAGAATCGCGTTGCCACCAGTTCTTTCTAGAGTGCATGACGTCTTCCATGTTTCTGAGCTCAGGAAGTATGTTCGGGATGATAGTCATGTTATTGACTATTCGGAGTTGTCGGTTTGACCAAATTTGTCATGTGAGATTCATCCAGTGTCGATTGTAGCCCGGCGGGAGAAGATTTTGAAGAATATGGTTATCAAGTTGGTTCGTGTTGCTTGGAATCCTCACTCGCCTGGTGAGTCGACTTGGGAGCTTGAAAGTGTGATTTGGAAGAGGTTTCCCCAACTTTTGGAGTAGTTCTTATTCTTTTCTTCGGGGTTACCCTACTACCACTTGCTTAAATTTCGAGTACGAATCTTTATTATAAGGTGGATAGCATTGTAACTTCCATTTCTGCTGTTTTCATTTTTCCCTTTTTGTAATATTTTTATTTGTAATGGAATAAAATACCCTATTTTCATTCTTTCTTGATTATTTCTATTAAGATTTTGTTCATGAAATTCTTCGCTCTTGTTGATTGAGCTATTCTTGTTGATCCTAATTTCCTTATTAATTGTGGGTATTTTTATTTGAAACCTATTGATTTAGATCTATCTCTTATTGAACCCTAAATCCCAATTTCAATTGTTCTTGACCCAAAACCGATATTATTTGATCCTAAACCACTAACCCAGCATCCTAATGTACCCTACAAATATAACTCTACTGCAAACCCTAAAAATTGTACTATTTAAAATCCTAGAGCCGGTTATTCTTTCTCTTGTTCCTCTCTCCTCCCGTTCTCTCTCCCTCGATCAGTTCCCACCCAAAATCCCAAGACCCATCTCCGATCTCCTTCTCCGACCAATCTCTGGCCACTCCCCACCTCGTTGCCCCTCCCGTCGGCACCCCTGTCGACACACCCTCTCTCCTCGCCTTTGCTCTGTCTTGATCGACACCAGCGCCAAGACCCAAACATCCCCTGCGACTATCACTGCTTCTTCGTTTCGTCGACAGCACCATTCGCGCCGCCCACCGTCGTCGTCGACGTCAGCCAGCGACACCGACGAACCCTGATGGCCCTTGCTCCTCATGCTGTTGTGGCCAGTCTCTCTCTTATTGCTGCAGTCTCATTGTTGCTGTATTGCTGTTTTGCTTGGGTTGCTTTTTCTTTGCTTTGGGATTCTCATCATGTTATTCTTGGTATTCGTTTTCACCATTAATAAGGCAATTCACTGTCATCTTGAATTGTTAATTGTATCAAATTCAAGTTTTGTTGAAACTCTTGCAAGTAGATCCCTTCGTTTATCGTATTATACATTGTTCATCTCTTTTGTTGAGTATATTGAGGGATTACATGAGCTAACCCCAATTTACTTGACATTGTGCCACTTTTGACTCCAAAGATTTAATCTTTCATGTGTGCATATAGAATTGATAATAGGGTTGTTCATATAATTATCTAACAAATAAATTATTGTGGAGAGAATTGCTAGGTTGTATGTTGTTAGATCGATTGATGGTTGATTGATGACGACTTGATGGATGTATGTGTTCTTGATCTTATTTAACATGTTCTTATACCCATCATGCTGATTATATAATTTATTGACTATGGAATTGATACCCATCATGTTAAATTAAATTATTTCATAAGAATACCCTAAAACCTGTATATTGCTTGCTGACTGTATATTGTCTGCTATTTTCGACCCACTAAATGATCTTAAAGTAAATTACTTTCTGAATATGAATTGTAGCCTTATCTTTCTAGTTTCTAGAACATCTTGAATTTCTAAATTCCGAGTTGTGTAGAAAAGGTTATACCCATTTTACTACAGCTGTGTTGTTACTTTCAGATTTTTAGATTCTTGTACATTTTATGTTTAAACAGTAAAAAGGCTGATCAAATGATAAAATTTTGCTCTGATAATTTTCTGATTGTTAGTGATTATGTTTAGGAGTCTAATAAATATTTTTTATGAATTTAATATTGATTTTTTGCTGATTCTAAAATTTTAACAACATGATATCTTTAAAGAACAATGTGATTTACCTAGCTACTGTTGTCGGATTTTGAAATTAAAATATGCGTTGGAAACGTGAGGAAGTCTAGATTCTAGAACTTCTTACGGATTTAGTTTTGAATTTCTGAAAAGTAGAAAACTATATTTTTGTACAAACCACTCTTGCTGTTCAGAATTTTATATTCTAGTTTTTAGTAGTTTAATTAATCTTACATCGCAGTATTACATAAATTGAAGTATGTATGTTGCATTGCATGATCCTAATGTCCTAATGTCATCATTCTAATTGTCCTATTTCATGTTACCATCTTATTGTTCCTCTATTGTCAGTATTGTTCATCCAATGCCTCGAATTGCATATTGTATTGTTGCATTAATAAAATAATTAACAAGCCGGGGTTTAAGGAATTGACTTGAGTAGTGAATAATATAGTGACTGTGTCGGTCAGTGTTTATCGATTGATTGTAGCGCGCTGAGTACGGCACCCCAATCATTCGTATATCGTATCAATGAATCGTATCAATGTATCGTATTAGTGAATCATCATAATATATCGTGCAACAATATTGTATCGTATCAGTGATTAACGTACTGACACATGATCTATAGAATTCACCACTCGGTCTAAACGAAATTGATTGTATGCATCGAACATGTAATATGGGATGCAGTAGTACGTGCATTAGTTCGGATTAAAATAATTAATAGACATGAGGATTGACACGACATCAACATTGCATATTGTATATCATTGTTTCTATTGATACCAAATATTGTTTAAGTGTTATTGATGCCATTGAATATTGTTATCGAATATTGAACCATTGTTTATACCATTGCATCATTTACCATGATATTGATTATCGCTTTTGTCCCATGTTATTGACTCCTGTTGATCCATTAAGTTCATTGTTATATCGTTATTCCATTGTTCCTTGCTTTCTCTACTTGCTGTCCATGACTTGCTCTAAGGACAAAATTTTTCCTCTTTTTAGATGAAGTGTACACAGGTAATGAAGGTGAATTGCCTGCTGGAATTTCAGAACAAAGTTTCTGAGGACTTAATGTTTTCTAGTTGTTTATTGTTTTATTAAACTTAATGTATTGGGACTTATTATCTATTTGTGATTGGATTATTAATGTATTGGGCTTATGACCCGAATTTTATTATTGTTTCCAGACGTTGGGTTATTGTATTTGGATATTTCGTATTGCTTCATTCCAAGTATTATTGTTCATGAGATTATTATTATTGCTTGCACAAATGTTCTGTATTGATTATATTGTTGAGTTGATCGAATAAACAGCTTATGAGTGACGTTAGTCATTCGCTGGCCAATGTCATGTACTCGTATTCCGTATTTTTGGGAAGCAGGGCGTGACACCCATAGTTGAGCACCTTTCTCGTGAGGGTTCGAGACTCTGAGTGCGTACTGCGCCTTTTCGGGAGATAGGAAATGCAGATAAGGCCGTTCGTCGACTAGCGTGTAAGAACGCTTGAATATGACCCCTTCGATTATTACATATCTGTCGCATGTGAGAATGCTTGAATAGGACCCCTTTTATTATTGCATATCTGTTGACTCTGATTCACACCTTTTGAGCATCATCTTTCTCGGTAGGAAGTATCCCCCTATCGAGGAAGTCGAAGATGGGTTTCATCCAGTTATCTTCGGAAGGCCCAGGGGATATAAAAAGGGCCTCAATGATCTCGCTTTCGATGCTTGGCTTAGTCAAGACCTCGACAAGTACGGTTCTGTCGAGCCTTCTGAATGTGGAGGAGGCTAACTTTGAAAGGGCATCAGCCTGCCCATTCACTTTATAGAGGAATAGGGTGACATTGGCTTCTTTGAACTTCGCTAGGAGCTCCATGACATAGGCAAGGTACTCATCATGCGGACATCTCAAGCCTCATATTCTCCACATACTTGGTTCACTACTAGCTGCGAGTCACTGAAGGCCCTTACCCGACGGCGGCCGACTTCTGGGAGAGGAGCAAGCCAGCTATCAATGCCTCATATTCGGCTTCGTTATTTGAGGCCTTAAACTGTAATCAAGAGGAATATCGAAGTGAAAACTCATCGGGCCCAACTAGGATGATACCAGCCCCATTCCTTCTTCACAAGAGGAACCATCGACGCAGACGGTCCAGATTGGGAGTGTTAGGTTTCGAGGGTAATCTCAGATTAAAGACACAACGGAAAAATTACAACAAAAAAAATCAAAACCTAGCCATGGATCCAAGCAAAAACCATAAATTGTATTTAGAAATTATACCTTAAAGATAGATCAGCTATCTCCACAGTATGCCAATCACAACATTGCAATATTGCGGTGCCTCTACGGTATCCACACGAACGGATCGAATGAAGCTTTCCCTCATGCCACGGTGCTAGTTGCGGGAAAGGGATGTTCCTCACGATCTCTCTCTCTCAAACAATTTCTGTGACGGCTATGATTTTTCTCAACTGTTCATTTTTCATGGATACATATCATATATATAGATGCAGAAAATCAACCCTAAGAGAGTAATGAGGCTGTTGGGTTCACAATCTGACCTGGGTCAGATTCGTGTGTGGGACTTTGAACTTTAGTTGGCCTATTTAATCTAATTAATTACCCAACCATGTCAGGAGTCCAAGTCTCACTAGGGTTCCCAATTAAATTCATGTCATGAATTTAAATCCAATTTTGATCCATTCTAAGTGTGTGACCCTGTAGGTTAGGTTCTCATTACGTTGACAGTAATACTAAAATCATATTCTAGTGTTATAAACAGTGAGCGGTATCTAGTAATACATCACTGCTACTCAAGTAACGGGAATGCTCGTGATTTGACATAACCTATCCGTGACCAATGTTACCATGTAGTCTAGTCCTTTTGTCCAGATATCTAATTGACCACAAGGCATGGAGCGTGTCACTCTTGTATAGTTCAATCTTTGGCTTCTTGATGTCCTAGTAAACTTACTAAAACAAATGAGCTCATTTTCTCATATTGACACATTTTAGCACGACCATGTATTTTGCAGTCTCACTTAATCAAGGGGCCCCGTAGATATCGCTCCTGTTGTGTAAAAGGAACAATCCTATCTAAGTAACTAACATCCTTCTGCATGATTTGTAGTATATCCAATAGTCGACTTTATAATCACCTTATTTCAGACAATGTTTGACGATATTAAAATATATAACTTCTCATGTAGGGAACCGTAGTTGTAACACCCCGAATTCCAAAACAGACTAAATTCGAAGTTCCACAGGATCTTTATACATCTCTTCGTACAATTTTACAAGGAAATTAAAACTTTATTTTACATCAGAGTTACATCTTGAATTACATTTAAACAATGAAAGCAATTTACAATAATTACATGAATAAACTGTACAACACTTGAAACATTCTTTAAGCAGCATGCATACTTTACTCTTGTCAATCTCTTTATCCTGCATAGAAACTGTGGGCTCGTCAGTTCATTAAACTGACGCAAAGATATAAAACATCAATTTTCTCCCACTTAACAAGCACACACTTATCACAAGCAAAACTACAGGGACTATCCTATAGATGTCGTGTTTGTGCTGTGCGCTTAGTCCTTAATGCAGTTATTTATATTATATGCCACTAATGCGCACTTATTCAGATTCTATGCATCCCATACTACATAGGTCCGAGGGCAAGCCTTTAATCGTACTTCATCTTATAGGGTTCAATCCATCGTCATGACTTAAACTACTATATTAACTACAGTAAGTATCCTAGATGTTCTATGATCTACGAGCCCATGTCCAGACAGTCTGGAGGAGAATCCCACGCACTGACATGACGCATTAAGCAGGCAGACTATGGACAATTCAACCACCATCATGGAATGATGGTGTAACTCCTGTTTCCCCGTATTTGTATTTGTTATACTGTATTTTTCTCAATTGCACTCTTTTACCTATTTGAAATTTTGTATTTTGTTCTATTCGAATAAAACTATTATTTTTCCCTCAACTCAAATTTTGTGTCCTTTTATAAAATTTATTTGTGTGCCATCTGTATCGTTCTTCATGAGAATTCTCAATGACCAATTCTTCTCATTTATCTCTCAAATCCCCATTTTATTGCATTTTGACCATTTCTCCTGTTGGGCTCTTTTTGAAACGGATCCCCAAAACCCACGAACCCGCAAACCCTACTGTTTAAACCCTAACCCTAATCCCAACCCTAACTAATACTGTTTTAACACCCCAATACCCCAGTCGCTACTCTCTCCTTCACCGATTCCTTCGTCTCCATCGTTTTCGCCAACCAACCCACTCCCGATCCACTCCGATCACCATCGCCCAACCGCTCCCTCACCTTCGCCTCGTCGACCCCCACAGCACCACCACCACCACAAACTCCATCGACGTCGCCTCCGCCATCTCTCCATCCTTCGAACCCAAAGCTCCGAAACCCATCCAAACTCCCCGGCACCCAACTCGATGTCTCCCTCACCATTGCTCTCGACCTCCGACCAGATCCCCATCCCCTCGACCACCTCCAACACAATCCCCTCCGTTCGCCAGCAACCGCCGAACTCCTCCCCTGTTCTTTGAACCGAACAGAGAATGCCCACCGTGCCGCCAACTCCTTGTGCCGCCGTCGCTTCCCTACGTCGAGTCCCTCTCGACGTCGCTGCCGCAGTCGCCGCCAACGAAGAACCCCCGCCATTGCTATCTCTCTCGCACTCCGTTTCGATCGAACGAAGAAGAAGAAGAACAGCGAAGAAGACGCTCGGATTGGCGGGATCGAAGCTCAGCCGTTGGATCGCGCCAAGATCCGTGCCTGTGATCGCTGTTTCGTGTTCGCCCACAGCAAATCCTGGTTCGGTGTTCCGTGTTTGGGGCAGATCCGGTGCGAGAATGGCTTCTGATTGGATGTAAATCGTTGTCCCTTGTTCTGGCCATAGCGGATCCCATTTCCGCTGCACACTGTTCTGGCGCTGATTCGCTGCGTGGACGAATTCTGATTGGCTGCCACTGCTGTTCCCTGTTTTGCCGCACCAGATCCTGTTCGCTGTCCGCTGTTCTGGGCTGATCCGGTGTGGGGAAAACTCGATCTACGGTTGATTTTCACACGCGCTTTTTGAGGACTTCTTCCGGGATTTTTCTACCCAACTCTCTTCAACAATCGGATCTACCGTCGTCAATTAAGGCAAGTATCCTTGTACATTTTATTGTTCTAGTACAAGCACCCTTGAAATACTACAAATAGTTAGATTGTGACTCCTCCTTGAAATTCGTTGTAGATCAATATTGAACCTCCAAATTGACAATTCTAAGGGTCACAAAATTTCCTCGTATTTAATTTATAATTATTGGACTCTTTTACCCTTGAACATATGAACACATAGACATATGAATTAAGGAGCCCTAAATTTGTAGATACATGTCACATTCAATTTTTGACGTACTTGCAACCCTATGACTTGAAAAACATTTATTATTTGCTGTTTTGACCTCCATTTTCATGTATTGATGCCACATAATGACTTAGACACCAAATAACATTTTCCCATGTAACCTACGCTAGTAAATTATTTCTACGAGTTGCTGTCCTGAATTTCCTTTCACTGTTTCGACCCCCTTATCTTTTGAATCTGAACCTGAGCCCTGAATAGAAATTGTAGATCTGGATGTGTAGATATCGATAGACTCCAAAATTTTCGAATTTGGAGTTACGGTCTAGGAGTTATGATAGTTATACTGCAGCTGTGTCAGTGGACGCAGTTTTGCAAAACTGCTGTATACATTTACTTCGCAAATTAATTTAGCTGTGTAAACAGCGAGCGTTTGACACGAAATTTTATATGTAGCTGCTGGACACCATATAGGACATCCCCAAATTTTTTCTAGAATTAAATCACAAAATTTTACATATGTATGCTTGCTTGATAAGAATTAATAAAAGTAACAAGCCGGGGTTTTGGGAAAGATTATAGAGTGGACAATATAGGTAAGTGTATTCGGAAGGGGGCCCGTGTTTCCCAAATACTTGGTTCATGAACTTGTTGTATCTTGTTCGATTCATGGAGTCAGTTACTTGGCTCATGAACTTGTTTGATTCATGAACCCACTGTGTGGTTCTTGAACTTGCTAGTGGATTTGCGAACTTGCTTCGTAAACTTGTTATTTATTTTTCGATTCATGAACCATGGCTTGCTTGATACTTGATATCTGAGTACGCCGCCCTATAGAATCCATTACTAGGTCTAAACGTAACTGATTTGACTGTAGCAACCATGTAGTAAAAGTATGGATGCATGTCGTGCTACCTAGATAGTAATCACCACAAGACTTGAACTTGATAACTTGAACTAGACAACTTGATACTTGAACTTGACAACTTGATATTTGAGACCTGACATTTAAATAACACATGACACTAGACTTGAGATTTGGCGCTTGATATAAAATAACCCTATAGGTGCACCTGGCATGTGTTTTACCACTAGCAGTTGTTATCCAACCTAGTTATTAAGATGTTTCCTCTTGCTAGCTAGTTCTTGAATTTGTCCACTACTTCTTATAACTCTGTTACATTTTGAATTCCAATTCTTGTTTTCCTTACTTGTACTTGTTTACTTGTACTTGTTTTCACTATTTGTGGCCCTAGCTTGCACTAAGGGCATTTTCTCTTGTTTTCCCCTTTGTTCCCTGTTTATATTTATTAAACAGACTTTGGAGACGAGCTGCCCGCTGGAATTGGTGAGCAAAGGTTCTAGCTTCAAGTGAAGAAGAACTTGATTAGAATATTTACTTCCTGCATTATTTGTTTATTTTTGGATTATTATTTCTTGCAAATTGAGAACTTGTAACGGACTGATGTTCCCGAGTTTAACTTGATTCAGACTTGAAACTACTTGGATGTTTTATCAGATTTTAGTTGTTTCTGTTGCTTAATAAATTATTCATGCATGCTTGGATATATATAAATCTGGTTATATTCTTGTTATGATGCTGAGTCGATCCTACAGCTTATGGATGATGTAAAAATCATTCGCTGGACTTCGTCACGCGCTCGTATTCCATATTTTTGGGAAGCGGGGCGTGACAAGGTTTTTAGTGGTATCAGAGCTCAGGTTTGGCTAATGTGTTAGTCCGACTAATACATTAGACATGCTTGACTCAGTCAGGATTAACTCAACATTAAACAGACCATGCAACCACATGAATAATTTGATAATCAACTCGGTCTGGACACAAGTCTTATTCCATCCATTTTGATCCCTTCATATTCACTTCTTTGATTCATTGATTCCTTCCATCTTTTGCAGTCATCCTGATTTGTTGATTTCTTATTGGGTACAATTTATTCTTTCGTACCCATATTCTTTTGATTTCGGTGCAAGCAATCTCTGATTTTCTGCTTGCCTCGTTGATCCCTTCTTATTTCAACTCGTGTGTCGTTCACTGTTTTCCCTGTCTTGTATTCATTTTCATTTGTTGATTCATACTGAGTATCATGTTAGTTATTCCTTCCCCGCTATATTCTCTTCAATTCCGATTTTGCCTCTCGTCCTTCTTCCTTCATATTCAATTCCTTAATTTTCTTTCGTCCCTTGTAGTCATCATTCTCTTTAACTCCTTATTGGATGTAGCTTCATTTTTCTCCTACTTATTTTTCTCTTTATAATTATTTTTTCGAATACTTTCTATGTTTCGATTATTAATTGTTATGTTTATTTTCGATCTCCTATAAAAAAAATGTGTTTCTTAATAAAGAATTTGTTTTCCGAACAATGGTGTATTTTAACTTCACTTTTCACTTTTGATCGACTATATATTTCTACTGAATTATTTAGATAAGACAAATTCTTATTTCGTTGTATAATGCTATTATTACTACGACTATTATTATCGCTATTATTTTCCTTATCATTACTAGTATTATTATTATTGTTACTACTATGGATATTCTTATTATTGTTTTCATTATTTTATTATTATTGCTAATATTAAATTACTTCCACAAAAATGTTGGACCCAAACTATATCTTGTCTTGCGTTATTACTTTTACTAGTGTTGTTGGTATTTTAATATTATTGCTGTTATTATTATTATTGTTATTATCATTCTTTCTGCGATTTATGTTATCATTACTGTTATGATCGTTATTATTATCATTGTTATTCTTATTGTTATTAGTATCGATATTTTATTATTATTATCGTTATTGATACTATTACTTTTATCGTTACTATTATTATTATTATTATTAAATTGTTTTGAGCCTGAGCATGCTCAATTTTATATACATTTCACCACTTCGGTGCAACCTAATGTCGAGATGACAAATATGCAACTCGATGTCAATGGAGGCAAATTGCAACGGGATATTGGCGAGGCAAAATGTGCAGCCGAATATCCGGACGGCAACCTGCAACCTGATGTCGTGAAGGCAAACATGCAACTTGATGTTAAGGAGGCAGGATTTTCTACCCATTACTTATTGATATTTCAAGACTCGTTACTTATATAATGAAACTGTTGGTAAAAGAATATTTTCGTTATTATTGGTATTATCATTATCATTGTCGTTTCAATTGATGTTATTATTATTATTTTCATCACCTTTATTACTGTTATTATTTTTATTATTATTACTGTTACTTTATTGATATTATTGTTATTATTGCCATTATCATATTATTTATTATCATTATTGATATTATTTTTAATGCTATTATTATTATTATTATTATTGCATTGTTTTCATGAGTGTGTTGAATTCTATTATGTCATGTATGAGTTATTGTTATTACTAGTATTGTTGATATTTTTATTATGTTATTATTACCTGTATGATAATGACGATTTTGATTTATGTTATTATTATTTTGTTACTATTATTACTAATTTTATTATTATCATTGTTATATTTATTTTTATTATTGTTATTATTATTCTGTTACTATTGATATTATTATTATTGATATTTGTTGTGTTATTATTTCTGTTAAAAGCCATTAGTTTTGATATGTATTTTACCTTTTAATTATGAAGATTGAAGCTCAAGCCTTATATCCATTTTGCATTATTGCCTATCTCTATTTGGAGCCCATGCTCTCTTTGATCTTGGTGCCTCATTCTTTTTGTCCTACTCGGATCTTCGCTGGTCATCGCGTGGTCTACAACGACATGTCTACTGCTTGAAACGTCACCATCCGAGTGGCGTAGCGGAAGCGTGGTGGGCCCATAACCCACAGGTCCCAGGATCCCCTTGTTGCGACTAGTCCTTTGTATCGTTGCTTCCCTCTCTATTCCTGGTATTCATCATCATCCGTTGATTCACTGAATGGTTAGATTCTTCCCGATTCTCTCCCTCTCTGATTTCAATTCTGCCTACTTCTCATCTTGCTTTATTATCTCGCGTTGTTCTCTCCTTTTGATACCGTCTATTCTCTTTATGCATTCCATTTGACATCGTTGCTTTCCACTCCCTTTTTATTTTGGTGTTACCACCAAATTGACTTTTCTTTGGATCCCTTGCTTGTTACCCTCCCCTAAGTTGCTTTCACCCTGTCTTATGTACCGCCTAAGCAAATTTCGAGGACGAAATTTTTGTGTAAGGTGGGTAGGATTTGTAACTCCTGTTTCCTCGTATTTGTATTTGTTATACTGTATTTTTCTCAATTGCACTCTTTTACCTATTTGAAATTTCGTATTTTGTTCTATTCGAATAAAACTATTATTTTTCCCTCAACTCAAATTTTGTGTCCTTTTATCAAATTTATTTGTGTGCCATTTGTATCGTTCTTCATGAGAATTCTCAATGACCAATTCTTCTCATTTATCTCTCTAATCCCCATTTTATTGCATTTTGACCATTTCTCCTGTTGGGCTCTTTTTGAAATGGATCCCCAAAACCCACGAACCCGCAAACCCTACTATTTAAACCCTAACCCTAATCCCAACCCTAACTAATACTGTTTTAACACCCTAATACCCCAGCCGTTACTCTCTCCTTCACCGATTCCTTCGTCTCCATCGTTTTCGCCAACCAACCCACTCCCGATCCACTCCGATCACCATCGCCCAACCGCTCCCTCACCTTCGCCTCGTCGACCCCCACAGCACCACCACCTCCACAAACTCCATCGACGTCGCCTCCGCCATCTCTCCATCCTTCGAACCCAAAGCTCCGAAACCCATCCAAACTCCCCGGCACCCAACTCGACGTCTCCCTCACCATTGCTCTCGACCTCCGACCAGATCCCCATCCCCTCGACCACCTCCAACACAATCCCCTCCGTTCGCCAGCAACCGCCGAACTCCTCCCCTGTTCTTTGAACCGAACAGAGAATGCCCACCGTGCCGCCAACTCCTTGTGCCGCCGTCGCTTCCCTACGTCGAGTCCCTCTCGACGTCGCTGCCGCAGTCGCCGCCAACGAAGAACCCCCGCCATTGCTATCTCTCTCGCACTCTGTTTCGATCGAACGAAGAAGAAGAAGAACAGCGAAGAAGACGCTCGGATTGGCGGGATCGAAGCTCAGCCGTTGGATCGCGCCAAGATCCGTGCCTGTGATCGCTGTTTCGTGTTTGCCCACAGCAAATCCTGGTTCGGTGTTCCGTGTTTGGGGCAGATCCGGTGCGAGAACGGCTTCTGATTGGATGTAAATCGTTGTCCCTTGTTCTGGCCATAGCGGATCCCATTTCCGCTGCACACTGTTCTGGCGCTGATCCGCTGCGTGGACGAATTCTGATTGGCTGCCACTGCTGTTCCCTGTTTTGCCGCACCAGATCCTGTTCGCTGTCCGCTGTTCTGGGTTGATCCGGTGTGGGGAAAACTCGATCTACGGTTGATTTTCGCACGCGCTTTTTGAGGACTTCTTCCCGGATTTTTCTACCCAACTCTCTTCAACAATCAGATCTACCGTCGTCAATTAAGGCAAGTATCCTTGTACATTTTATTGTTCTAGTACAAGCACCCTTGAAATACTACAAATAGTTAGATTGTGACTCCTCCTTGAAATTCGTTGTAGATCAATATTGAACCTCCAAATTGACAATTCTAAGAGTCACAAAATTTCCTCGTATTTAATTTATAATTATTGGACTCTTTTACCCTTGAACATATGAACACATAGACATATGAATTAAGGAGCCCTAAATTTGTAGATACATGTCACATTCAATTTTTGACGTACTTGCAACCCTATGACTTGAAAAATATTTATTATTTGCTGTTTTGACCTCCATTATCATGTATTGATGCCACATAATGACTTAGACACCAAATAACATTTTCCCATGTAACATACGCTAGTAAATTATTTCTACGAGTTGCTGTCCTGAATTTCCTTTCACTGTTTCGACCCCCTTATCTTTTGAATCTGAACCTGAGCCCTGAATAGAAATTGTAGATCTGGATGTGTAGATATCGATAGACTCCGAAATTTTCGAATTTGGAGTTACGGTCTAGGAGTTATGACAGTTATACTGCAGCTGTGTCAGTGGACGCAGTTTTGCAAAACTGCTGTATACATTTACTTCGCAAATTAATTTAGCTGTGTAAACAGCGAGCGTTTGACACGAAATTTTATATGTAGCTGCTGGACACCATATAGGACATCCCCAAATTTTTTCTAGAATTAAATCACAAAATTTTACATATGTATGCTTGCTTGATAAGAATTAATAAAAGTAACAAGCCGGGGTTTTGGGAAAGATTATAGAGTGGACAATATGGGTAAGTGTACTCGGAAGGGGGCCCGTGTTTCCCAAATACTTGGTTCATGAACTTGTTGTATCTTGTTCGATTCATGGAGTCAGTTACTTGGCTCATGAACTTGTTTGATTCATGAACCCACTGTGTGGTTCTTGAACTTGCTAGTGGATTCGCGAACTTGCTTCGTGAACTTGTTATTTATTTTTCGATTCATGAACCATGGCTTGCTTGATACTTGATACCTGAGTACGCCGCCCTATAGACTCCATTACTAGGTCTAAACGTAACTGATTTGACTGTAGCAACCATGTAGTAAAAGTATGAATGCATGTCGTGCTACCTAGATAGTAATCACCACAAGACTTGAACTTGATAACTTGAACTTGATAACTTGAACTAGACAACTTGATACTTGAACTTGACAACTTGATATTTGAGACCTGACATTTAAATAACACATGATACTAGACTTGAGATTTGGCGCTTGATATAAAATAACCCTATAGGTGCACCTGGCATGTGTTTTACCACTAGCAGTTGTTATCCAACCTAGTTATTAAGATGTTTCCTCTTGCTAGCTAGTTCTTGAATTTGTCCACTACTTCTTATAACTCTGTTACATTTTGAATTCCAATTCTTGTTTCCCTTACTTGTACTTGTTTTCACTATTTGTGGCCCTAGCTTGCACTAAGGGCATTTTCTCTTGTTTCCCCTTTGTTCCCTGTTTATATTTATTAAACAGACTTTGGAGACGAGCTGCCCGCTGGAATTGGTGAGCAAAGGTTCTAGCTTCAAGTGGAGAAGAACTTGATTAGAATATTTACTTCCTGCATTATTTGTTTATTTTTGGATTATTATTTCTTGCAAATTGAGAACTTGTAACGGGCTGATGTTCCCGAGTTTAACTTGATTCAGACTTGAAACTACTTGGATGTTTTATCAGATTTCAGTTGTTTCTGTTGCTTAATAAATTATTCATGCATGCTTGGATATATATAAATCTGGTTATATTCTTGTTATGATGCTGAGTCGATCCTACAGCTTATGGATGATGTAAAAATCATTCGCTGGACTTCGTCACGCGCTCGTATTCTATATTTTTGGGAAGCGGGGCGTGACAGATGGCACCACCCGTAGTCACCAAACACCCCACGAGCGTCACCACCGAGACGATAATTTCGGAGTAGTGCTCATGCCATGTCATGACGCATCAAGCTGGCAGTCTGTGAATCACTCTCACACCGCTATCTTAGAGAAAGGAGAAGAAGCATAAATCATAGAGCAATACAAATGTAAGTGACTTACATTTAAATCTTTAGACTCAACACACTCTCTAATGTCCACTTCTAGGGTGTCGTTCCTTATAAATCTGTACTACTTGGAAGCGTGGCTCTGATACCACTCTGTAACACCCCGAATTCCAAAACAGACTGGATTCGAAGTTCCACAGGATCTTTACACATCTCTTCGTACAATTTTATAAGGAAATTAAAACTTTATTTTATATCAGAGTTACATCATGAATTACATTTAAACAATTGAAGCAATTTACAATAATTACATGAATAAACTGTACAATACTTGAAACATTCTTTAAGCAGCATGCATACTTTACTCTTGTCAATTTCTTTATCCTGCATAGAAACTGTGGGCTCGTCAGTTCATTAAACTGACTCAAGGATATAAAACATCAATTTTCTCCCACTTAACAAGCACACACTTATCACAAGCAAAACTACGGGAATTATCCTATAGATGTCGTGTTTGTGCTGTGCGCTTAGTCCTTAATGCAGTTATTTATATTATATGCCACTAATGCACACTTGTTCGGATTCTATGCATCCCATACTACATAGGTCTGAGGGCAAGCCCTTATCGTACTTCATCATATAGGGTTCAATCCCTTGTCATGACTTAAACTACTACGGTAACTACGGTAAGTATCCTAGATATTCTATGATCTACGAGCCCATGTCTAGACAGTCTGGAGGGGAATCCCACGCACTAACATGATGCATCAAGCAGGCAGACTATGGACAATTCAACCTCTGTCATGAAACGATGGCACCACCCGTAGTCACCAAACACCCCACGAGCATCGCCACCGGGACGATAATTCCGGAGTAGTGCTCATGGCATGTCAAGACGCATCAAGCAGGCAGTCTGTGATCACTCTGACACCGCCAATCTGATGGCCCTCGTACTCGTGTTTTTCTCTCACTTTCGTCACATCATCACTATGTATATAGTCTTTAATTTATTTGAATCATGAATAAAATCAACCTCTAGAGTTAGCTCTTTCCTCTATACCGGTCTTAATCAACAACTTGACCAACCTGGTCTTCCATCCCAATAATTCATCTCAATAATTATAACTCATTCAATTGCCGGTAACAGGACTTAGCTACCCTCTAGTTGAAAATCTCATTCCATGTTCATAAATTGAGTATTCGCACTCATCAATAATTTCATAAGTTATCATGATTTTTCTTCATTTTAATTCATGCATTCTTTTTCATAAATAAAAGACAAGATAATTTTATTTTCACCATTTCTCGAATTACAAATTTAATCTCAATAATTTCTTGCATTCATAGGTCTAAAAAATCTCATTTATTTAACCTAAACAAGTTATTCACATTTGCATTAAGCCATGAATTCTCAAAATAATTTTCCATAATTTTCCTAAAGGAGAGAAATGCATATTGCTTAAATTATCACATAAAACACCCTTAAAATCCCTTTAATCTTGATCTATAATTTTATCAATCCATAGAAATTTTCTAGATAAGTCCAAATTAATCACAGGATAATTAACATATTTTTTCCTAATTTAATTTTACAAAAGAAATCATTGAAATATTAATTTTTCCCCAAAAAATCAAAAACTCAAAACCTAGGCCGAAGCTAGGTTTCGAACCAGCAACAGCAGCAGCATGCGCTACAGTAACGTTACTGTGGCGCAATGGCTGAGGGACAGAGCGTCCACATGATACAAAGGGGGTCTTAGTCCTCTTATACTCAGCGTCTCAGTATTGGGTTATTTTAAAAAATAAAAATAAAGAGTGTATGCCAAGATTTGAACCCATGACCTCCTACTATAGTGACATTTTTAATTTACACCCACTGACCAGAATGGACAGAGTGACTCACCCGTAGAGAAATAATTCCAATTTGTTTTGTACAAGACTGTAACTATTCTAGTTCATTAAAAAAAACTCATATCTTCAAAAATATGATTTGTTCTTCTTTAAAACTAAATAAATTCCTGATTCAAAATAAATAGTAATTTGAGGTTTTTTAAAGCCATTAAATTCTTATTTCTCATATAGAGTACCTCTCTTTTTATTCCTACAATTGTACATGACAAATCACATAATGTTCTATTAAAACTTTCTTTTTAAAGGGACATTTTTCTTCAGTTCTTTCAATCATAAATTAGTTCTTCTTTATTATACTAAAGAATTTTTCTTCTTTCTTTTTGATTAACACACAAATTGATGACCTCTTGAATTTGGCCTAAATAATAAAATGTTCATTTCTCTCAACAATTAACATACAACTTTAGGATTATTTAGTATCAATCACACTAATCATAAATATACATAATTTACTAGTCAATCTTATTTTAATAATATAGAGATTTTCACAATTTGTATTTTTTTTTCTCATAAACACATTCCTCAAAATTGCACTTTTCCCATAAACGCAAATATTTCGACATGGAGAAACATTTATTCTAATTTAGCATGCTAGATCAATATCAAAATATCACAACAACGAACATATCATTCAATCAATTTCACTTAGTCATTTCATGCAATTTTTCATATGTTCCATTTTCACCTTAATCATGGTATTAACAAAGAGCAATATTTTCACCTGTCTATTCTAGCATGATTAGCACACAACATAGCATGATACTACTTAGAAGTTAGAGAAAATTGCCCATCTATTTGAAGAAACAAAAGAAAGAACTCCTAGAAATCTCCTTGAACAAAGAGCGATCCTTCTCCTCCTAGATCGAGCCGCAAATTGCCTTCACCTCCTTGTGTTTGATGGAACCCGAGCTCCCCCTTCTTCTTTGTTGATTCGGCCGGCCTCCAAGGTGCACACACACTAGCACACACTCAATCTTTCTTTCACTTTCTCTCAATTTTTTTCTAACTCTTTATGTTGAACCAGTTCGGAAACACATGTGTTCGATAGCACCCGAACATTTCGTTTGACGACCAACTAGAAAGCGCCACGTGGCCGATCAATGTTGACCACCATGTGGCAATACTTTTTTTCTTTTTTTATTTTCTTCTTCTTCCTGCCTTCGACTGTCTTCTCCCTTCTTTGCCTTTCTCCTTTCGTCGTCGACCTCGTCTTCGACATCTTCTCCCCCTTCCCTCAGCATGAGTATGATAGGCAAAAAAAGGAGCTTGGCTAATAGAGACACCAGTGTGCGGCGGTGTCGACGAAGATTCAGGGAGCTCGACTAGTTCGGTGATGGGTGAGCTCGACGGTCTTGGGATGAGCTTGCCGGTAGAGGAGCTCGACATTGGAGTTTGATGAAGTGGAGAGCTGAGCTCGATAGCAATGGAGGAGAGCGGAGCTCAGTGTCGTTGGAGCTTGGTGAGGAGAGTGCTCGGCAATGGAGCCGAGGTCAGAGCTTGACATCGATGGAGGTTCTCGATGCTGAAGTGCTCGCCTAAGCTTTGCTTGAGCTCAGCGAAGCTAGGGTGAGCTTGACATCGATGGAGGAGCTTGACACAGTGGAGGGGGTGGAGCTCTTCGATGGGTTTTTGGAGCTCGGTGTTGTGGGGAGCTTCGACAGTGAGCTCGGAGGTGCGAGGAGAGCTGCGAACGAAGATGAGCTTGAGGCCAGGGGGAGCATTGTGAGCGATGCATTTTTCCCTATAATCAGTTTGAAAACCACTCTGTGCGGCAAAGGCGGCGAGCACGTGTCGTTTGAGGTTCGGCGAAGGAGAGGAGCTCGGAGATCGTTTTCTGCGAATGTTGCAAGCTTGGCGATGGTTCGAGCTCGACATCGACAAAGGGGCTCGATGCCAAAATGCTTGCCTGAGCTTTGCTTGAGCTCGGATCGGTTTTGGTGAAGAAGAGGAGCTCGGGTCTTGGCGAACGTGGTGAAGCTCGGAGAGCGGTGAGCTCGGCGAATGAAGCGAGGGGTCGTTCAGTGAAGGAGAAGAGCTCGCGAAGTGAAGCTTGACGATGGGTTCGATGCTAGATAAGGAAGAGTTGGCGAATGTGGCAAAGCTTGGAGTGCGACGAGCTCAGCGAACGAGGCGAGCGAGGTGAAATGGCTCGACGGTTGGCGAACGTGGAGGGGCTCGAGCTCGGCAATGAAGGTAGTTGGCAAATGCGGAGGGGCTCGAGCTCGGCCATGGAGGAGAAGAGGAAAGGAGCTCGATGGCTATTTAGAAGCAGCGTCAACGTCGAGGCTCAAAGACAGAGCTCGGAGGTTGAAGGAGCAAAGTTTTTGGTTTGTAGGGAAATTTGGAGGAGAAGAAGAGAATGGAGGTGAGAGGTGGCTCGGGTTTGGTTCCAAATGGGCTCATACCCGACCCGTTAGCCCCTAAGTCCTTTCCATTTTGTGGCCGTAGATCTTGTTCTGAGCACGAATTGCGAGGCAAATTTTTTCTTCTCATTTTTTGTTTGGAACCAGCTTTGTTCGGCTTGTGGTGGCGGACGTGGCGAATGATGCGTCGAACATGGCGAACGATAGGCGAGCGTTGACTGGTCAACGCTATTTTGCTTATTTTCAGTTCGGAAACACGTCTGTACAACATTTGCGGTGAGCATGGTGAGCTATGTGTCGAAAGTGGTGAATGCTAGGCGAGCGTTGACTGGTCAACGTCATTTTGCCTATTTTCAGCTCGAAAACACGTCTGCTCGACATCTGCGGCGAGCTTGGCGAGCGGTGTTTCAGACTTGGCGAACGATAGGCAAGCGTTGACTGGTCAACGTCATTTTGCCTATTTTCAGTTCGGAAACACGTCTGTTCGACATCTGCGGTGAGCTTGGCAAGTGGTTGTGTTGTAACTCACTTTCCCAGGGCTAGGTCAGATCGGGGCATGTGACCCTTCGTTTCGAAGCTGAATTAAAGATCTACAACTTATCTTTAGTGATAAGTCGAAGAATCATAATTCTTCATGGTTAAAATAGTCCCGCAACATACTTGTCTTCACGAAGTTGAGAAGAGCTTTGCATGACTTTAGGGGAAGTTCGTTCTTGGAAGACAAGTCTGAAGAGCAACTCTAGGGAAGAGTTTTAGCTCTGAACTCGTTAAGAAGAAGGGCGCTCGGGAGGCGAGCGGAGTGAAGAACATCACTAGGCTGTAGGAGAGAGCCATTTGGGAGACAAGTTTGAGGAGCAACTCTAGGGGAGAGTTTCAGCTCTGAACTCGTTGAGAAGAAGGGCGCTCGAGAGGCGAGCAGAGTAAGGAAGATCACTAGGCTCTAGGAGAGAGCCATTTGGGAGACAAGTTTGAGGAGCAACTCTAGGAGAGAGTTTTAGCTCTGAACTTGTTGAGAAGAGTTCCGCCCTGGAGGCGAGCGGAGTGGAGAGCTTGGTTCTAGGAGAGAGCCGTTTGGGAGACAAGTTTGAGGAGCAACTCTAGGAAAGAGTTTTAGCTCTAAACTTGTTGAGAAGAGATCCGCCCTATAGGCGAGCGGAGCGGAGAGCTTGGCTTTAGGAGAGAGCCGTTTGGGAGACAAGTTTGAGGAGCAACTCTATGAGAGAGTTTTAGCTCTAAAGTTGTTGAGAAGAGGTTTAACGAGTTGTAGGAGCAATTCCGAATGGTGAGCTACCCCGCACTTGCTTGTTTGCCAGTGGCTAAGGCAACGTCGAACCAAATGTTGGACTCCAAACTTGTTGTTCAGAAAGTTAACGAGTTGTAGGAGCAATTTCGAATGGTGAGCTGCCCTGCACTTGCTTTTTTGCAAGCGGCTAAGGCAACGTCGAACCAAGTGTTGGATTCCAAACTCGTCTTTTGAGCTTAGTAAGTTGTGGAAGCAGCCTGTAGGACAAGCTGGACTTCGAACTTACGATTTAGCGAGTCGTAGAAGTGACTCGGAGAAGTAGAAATGAAGCAAGTGCAATAATAGACAAAAGTTTAAGTTTTATTGAAATAAACTAAATGGCCGCTTCGATGGGGCGAACCATTATTACATGCTGTTAGCCGGGTTACAAGCATCGGCCTTATTGAAAACTGAGATCCTACTTCTATGATAGGGTGAAGGCCTCTTGGGAGGATTTGGGTTCTCCCCCCATTGGACCTCCTTGGATGAGGTGGAGGACTGCCCCAGGTTCGGAATCTTAGAACTCGGCAGACCTCTTTGTTCGCTTGTAGGCTCCTCGGGGTGGAAGGTCGGCCCCGTCTCTTCGGACGAACTTGTCTAGGTGTCCCCGCTGTATGAGTTCTTCAATCTCCTATTTGAGAGCCCGACATTCATCTGTGTCGTGGCCGTGGTCCTTGTGAAAGCGGCACCACTTATCCCTGTTTCTTTTCTTACTAGGGGTATTCATTCTAGGTGGAGCTCGGAGTAGCCCTTCCTTGTCCACCTCCATAAGAACTGCTGATATGCTAGCATTGAGTTTGAGGGGGGTGAACTTCTCAAAACGAGGAGCTGGGCGGCGTTGGCCATTGTCATCCCTCTGGAATTTCTAGGACCATTCTTTGCTTGTATTCTTCCGTTTGTTTTTGGAAGATGGTTCCTCAAGGCTGGGAGGGTTGAGAACCTCTTCCATTCGAATGTACTTATCACTCTTAAGCAGGAGTTCTGAGAAATTTTGAGGAGGCTTCTTGGCAAGGGACACCTTAAGGTCGGTGTTAGTGACGTTGTGCCCGAATGCCGCAGAGGCTACGATTGGTTGAGGGAGGTAATAGACTGGGCTTCGGCGGTGAAATGCTGAACATAATCTCGTAGGCGTTCACCCTTTCTTTGGCAGAGGGTCACCAAAGATATGCTTGTTTTCTCGGCTCTGCAGCTACTTACGAAATGAGTTAGGAAGAGCCCTTCGAACTGATCGAACGAGAAGATGGAGGCTGGGGCGAGTCGAGGGTACCATTCTCTTGCAGGCCCTTCAGCGTGGCAGGGAAGGTTTTGCAAAGGAGCGCATCCGACGCCTGGCGGATCATCATGAAAGTTTTAAAACACTCGATGTGGTCGGCGGGGTCCAACTCCCCGTTGTATGATTCAAAGTTAGGGGGCTTGAAGTTTTGCGGGACTGGGGCTTCCATGATGGCTCGGGAGAACGAGGGCCTGATCGGAAGGAAATTCCTCTCCTATTGTTCCTCTTCTCTGTCAAGTCGGCCAAGGCGCCTCTCCATCTCGTAGAGACGGCGGTAGACCGAGTCTTCCCTTTGGTCATATCTTGCCGAGCCCCTAGACTCTGTCCCATGCGAAAGGGGACTAGGAGTGTGGTGGTGACGGCTTGGGGAAGGTTGAGGACTAGGTTCCCGTTGCTCGTGGTTAGGTGCGACATTGAGGACCTGCAGAACGGCCTCTTGAAAATCTTAGAACTCCGCCCTTGTAATTGGTGCCTCTCCATCTTGGCGGTCCCTATGTGTGGCTTGGTTTACCGGAGTATGACTTCTCCGCCGATGACGTTGAGGGGATCTTCTGGTCCTCGGTCTGCGGAGGGTCTGAACACTTGAGGCCCCTGGGTGCTCAGTTTGATGGACTCCCCCAAGGGCTCGCCATCCACTCAGGCGAGTTCGGAGGTCGACCCCCTTTTGGTGGTTGACAATCACTTGACGGAGATCCCTCTCGGGAGGGCTTTGGGAAGCCATTGAGTCAACTGGAGGATTTAGAACCGTGACATAGTTATGACGAGGATGTTGCTTTGGACGACTGCGACGGGAGCCCCCTGGGCAGCCCCCCGAGATCCTGGAGGGGCCTGTTGAGGAGGAGGCTATTGAAGAAGAACATCTTGAACTGGAGGAGGAGGAGGAGGAGGAAAAGGAGTGGTTCTTCGGCTGGAGACCGCTGCCTTCCCGTTCTCTTTTGGATGTATGGCCTGAAACTACTCTTGCTGATGAAGTTAGGTTGGATTGCTTTTTCATTTCGCACAGACGGCGCCAATCTGTTGTTGCTGAATCTGGTGTGGGGGCAATAGATGGAATTTGTGGATTCTTGAGAAAATGAATAAGGCAAACCTGTTGACCTTCACCAACGTGTTGGTCTTGTTTCTTGCCGCTGCCGCGAACCTGCAAAAAGTGTGATACACCGGGATGGATCCCGGCGACGCACCCTCCGACGCTCTTGTCAGTAATCAGGAAGATTATGAAAGAGATTTATGTAGAAAAAGATTGATTACCTTCTTATGGTGGGGGGAGAGGGGGTTTTTATAGTCACCTTAGGGATCTGTTTCGAGATAAGAACAAATCACTCCTTCCCGGTGTGGATGGATAGAAGTGGTTAAAACCACCTCTTAGGGATAATTATGAATCTGAATTCTTCTTTATCCTTCTGAAATGGTTTGTAACAAGTTGGGACCCGTACCTAGTAGGACAGATCCATTTATGGGTTATTGGGCTTTGAAGAAAGACCAGTTCCCATTTCAAACCCGTCTATAGGTGAAATTACCATTTTACCCCTGAGCTTTAAAATTCGTGTCCGATTTGAACGGTCCCGATTTAATCCCATTTTTAGCCATATCAATTTAAAATATACTTATTTTGATGTGTAAAATTCCATACTGTCTCAATTTTGTTTCTTTTATGTACATTTTGGTATGATTTCAAAGTTTTCTTTTTATTTAGCTATTATTCAGATAAACCCTTTTCTGTTGCTTTAGGTTTTTTGTACCTCTAAAGGAAATGGGTGGGAACTCCATACACAGGATGAATTACCAAGGGGTTCTTTTGTATGTGAGTATGTTGAGGAGCTATTGACAACCCTGGATGTTTACAATCGAAGAATACAGTATACCGATAGTGCTTCATATCCAGTACTTCTAGATGGTTTTTTTGGTTAAATGGTGTAATGTTTTTATACATATGGATGTTGTGACGTTATCTTGTATTATTTTTTGAGGCTTGAAAATATTTTTGTATGAATGAATGATTATTTTGATGAGCTTCATATGCTTTGATATTATCTTGTATTAGTTTCTATAAAAAAAAATTCATGTAATTGTTTTTTTAAAGGAATCAGGCCGGGCTTGGGTTTTTTGGGTTAATTCGGGCTTGGGCTTGAGCCTGCATTTTGTAGCCCGATGTAAAATCAGGCCGAGAATGGATCCTACAAAATAAATTCGGGCTCAGGCTTGGGCTTATATAAGTCCGGCCTAAGTCCGGCCCGTTGCCACCCTTTACGCCCGGTAAATCCACATGTGTGGGCTAGAGGTAGGCGGTGAGGTCCAATATCCTGGGATTTTGACTTACAAGTGATTACGCGTTGGAGTAGTAGTTACTGGGTTTAGGTATGCATAGCAAGATATTGAACCATATATTGAGAAGAAAGTGCTTAGTAGTTTGTAATTGGAAACTATGTTGTGTGAGCGCATAACATTCCAAATAAGCATGCACTAGAATACTTCATCCAACAGGTGTATATAGAGCTTATGAAGTAGTATCTTGTTGAAAAATCATTAAATATTTACATTTCCATGTTATGATTGTTTCATTTAGAATTGTCATTACTTAGTAACTCACCTTTAATATATTAACTAACCTTTAATATAATTGAATATGAATTCAATAAAGTTGTTGAGATTTTTATAGTAAGCCTCATAAGCTGACGATCCCATAGATTTTGGATTTGCAGGTAAGTTTACCTTAGGAGATAGAGAACAAGTGTAGCATCCTGAGGGCCTGTCACGATATTACTCAATGTGACTTGGACATGTAGTAAGATTCTCTGTATTTTCTTGTATTATATTATATTTATGTACTCAACTGAAGTAAAATATTCTGGATGTGTCACGAATTTTTAGTATATGGAATTCGGGGCGTTACAGAGCAGTTTCAGAGCTGACTTCAATTACCGGTACTAAACATAGTATGAGAAATTGGCCTAGGATGACACTAGATGTGTTTATTTTAGTTTGGGGTCGTAAATGCTATGGTTGTTTTTGAACTTAACATTTATGATACCTTGTACGTAGACAGATTTTTCGCTCCCTTCCTCTCCCGGTAGGATGGTAGGAGGTAGAGCTAGGAATAACTGTGTTGTGGAAGGAAACAACAAGACCAATGGTATTGAACTCAACTTAGAGATGAAACTTGCCAGGGTTTATCAGATCCTCAATACATTCATGAGGTCAAGTGTGGCCCAAAACAGCAGAGTCGGACCAACTGCACGGTCGACAATGCTAACTTGAGACCTAGTTAGATAGGTCAAGTTTTTCAAATGGATGAAGCCGCCAACATTCGAAGGTCAACCCGACCCTACTGCAGCTGATGACTGAATTAGACAGATAGAGATAGTGTTCGAGGTACTGGAAACAGTGGAGGCCATCAAAGTAAAGATGGCTGCTATCCAACTAGAAAGGATGCAGGAAAGTGGTGGCAGTCAGTGAAAAGGACTAGGGGTAATGCACCAGTGACTTGGGAGGAGTTCTTGGAAGAGTACAGGGATTATTACTTCCCCTTGGACATTCAAAAGAAGAAAACAATGAAGTTCATGAACCTATAACAGGGAGGTATGACGGTCAGAGAGTATGAGACTAAGTTGTAACACCCTATAGTTCTTAGAGTATATAATACTCTTATAATATATATATATATATATATATATATATATATATAGCATAAGGGTAATAATGTTGAATGGAAAAATGGTAATAATGTGGATTTAATTAAATGAGATTGAGAAGGCTGTGCTTTGACAGCACGTGGAGGTGTAGGGTCCGGTTTCTCTCTTCTGTGCTGACGTCGTCAAAGAAAAAGAGGAAAGGAGGGGGCAACCTATGCTTGCTGTTCACGTGTCATGGGGCCCATGGTGGCTGTGTGCAGCACACGTGAGAAGAGTTTTGAGTGTGGGATTGATTTGTCCCACATCGGAGGATTTGCATGATTAATTAATAATAAATAATATTGCCTATGATCAAGAGTCACCAAATTGGTTAACCATCTTTTGAGAGGCAGCCTGTGGTGGGCAGTTGTACTAATAAATATATTAAATTGTCTGAGTTTAGGGCCGAGACGTTACATAAGTTCACTCAACTCTCAAGGTCTGTGCAGGAACTTGTGACACCCCGCAAAATAGGAAATGACAATTTTGCCCCTCATGTATTATGCTCGTGTATTTTGTACCGTTACTGATAATATTTGTAACGTGTTTCACTAGGTATTTTGGATTCCGACTATTTATGCATTTCTCGTATTCTTAAATTCCTATTTGAGCCAACTGAAATATAAAATTCTGTTTTTTGTGTTTTTACGTGCTTTATACGTGTTATCGATGCACGTATCGATTACGTATTTTTTACCGTTACGTGTAATATTTTCTATGTAATTCAATTATTTATTTTATGTATTCGAATTCGTTTTATAAATGAAAGTTCATTTTTCTCCTATTTTGATTTAAATATTATTTTACGTGCGGTGCACGTGTTTTCTATGTACATAGTGATTGCGTCGTGGAATATATAAAAATTAATAAATATGTTTTTCTTATGTTGTATGTCGATTATCTTTAAATATTTTTCCGTTGAGAAAGTTGATTTCGTATTTTTACATGCGACACACGTGTTTGTGGTGCACGTATTTAAGCATATTCTTTTCAAAAAATTTCGGAAGTGTGTGTGTTTATTTTATTTTGTGCATGATGAATCTAATTTATAATTAAACTACACTAATTTTATTTAAACATTTCCTATATATTATAAACCTATATTTTAAATTAAATAAATATATATATATATATATATGTGTGTGTATGAGTGAAGTGTATGTAAGTGCAAAGCACGTGCACGTGATTGGGCATGAAAAGAGTGGCTGGCTGTTTGCACATGGAGGGAAGTACACAATTTTTGAATTTAGGGGGTGGATTTAGTAGAGTTAGTGGACAAGTAGTTACTATAACCAATTAATTAAAAACCTATACATACCCCTAATCTTCACACTTTCTCCTCACCTTCTCCTTCTTTCTTCACCTATCTGTCGAAATCAAACCAATTCAGCAAAGCCCTGTGCTTCTCCACCTACTCACATACAAACATATATATACCTATCTTCCATTCCTTCTCCTCTGCCTAATCCGAAACCAAGCCTCCAGCCATCTCTCTGTTGCTTTCTCCACCATCTCTCTGTTGCTTTCTCCACCTACCACATATACACCATCTTTTAATATATATATATATATATATATATATATATATATATATATATATATATATATATATATATATCATGTAGATATATATGCATATGTAAAGATGAGAAGATGCTTCCTGTGCTTTACTGTTACTTTGCCGAAAATGAAGATGCTTCACTGTTGCTTTGCCAAAATGGTGTTAGTGGCTTTCTCTTTGTGCACGGAATTCGATGAGGCGAAGCGGAGTTCTCTTAGAGCTAGTTGAGGAGTTTTTGCTACTAGGAGCTTCTCATTCTAGGAGTTCGATTGCTTGTTAAATTCTTCAATTTTGGGTTGGTGTTTCTAAAATTCTTTCTAAATTAGGAGTATGATGTATGCTAGTGATAAATGGTTTATTTGTTAGATTTTAATTGGTATGATGAAAGTAGATTGCATGCTAGTTGATGTAAAGTTTAATTGCTAAATTTTGATTAGTGTGATAGATGTGAATTGCTTAATTTATTCTCTAAAATTTGTTATGATGCTTTATTAATATATTTGCATGCTAAAGTTCATGCAAATTGATGAATCATGATTGTATGAAAAATTGATGCGTGGTAGAATATTTCCTATTATAGTCAAAATAATGCAATCTGTATGAAAAATGATTTTTTTAATGCTAATGTGATAAAGAAATTTCGAATTAATCTCACTAGTATTATTTATGAGTATAGAAATTTTTAAGGAGTTGTGACGAAAAACAACATTTTGTTTTGAAAATTGATTATATATGTTTTCTAATACAATTTGGGAGGAAGCTTTTGTTACATTGTCAAAAGGAGAATTTTATAAAGTTTGAATATAACATACTATACAGTATTTTGATAGAAAATGTTCTGGAAAAGAATTAAGTTTTTTGAATGGGTACAAATTGATTGAAAGATCGAGTTTATTAAAGGAAAATTAATTACAATGCAGTATATACAAAAATTACTTAACCATTTTCATATCCTTTAGTCACTCAAGACCAAGTGGTCTTCGGGTGCGTTGTTGGTGCGTTACTGTAGCTGAGCGGAGCTTTCGGTCTGGTTTCGAGTCTTGTTAGAGACTCTGTTTTTATGAATTTCGATTTAATTCAAATTACCGAAAGTATACATATATATATATATATATATATATATATATATATATATATATATATATATATATTCAATCTCATAGTGTAACAGTTAGTCTTCATGGACTTATTGGTTTTCGGGTGTGATTTGGGATACTGTTCACAGGCGAGTTTGGCTCTTGGTTCTGAGTTCGAATTCGACTTTTGCCACTTTGTTTCTTTTTTTGAGTTTTTTTGGTATTTTAAGTTGTTAAGTGAAATAAAAATTGGGAAAAAGTTCTATTATTCTTCTAAAATTGTTTAGACTTTATAAAAATTATTTCTACAATATTTTGATATATTTTGTGAGTATTGAAAGAGGATTTTACATTAAATATTGTTGGAGGACTCGATTTTTATTGATTAAAATGTGACTATTGTTTAATTTAAGAGAAATGAAAGTTTGGAATGCACTTAGATTCTTCTTAATGAGATTTTATGGTTATTAATATTTGATTATGAGAATATTTGAAATGCACACAATGTATGAATGATTAAATTGATAAAAGAAGTCGAAATGAGATACTTGATGTTATAAGTTTATAAAAGAAAAGTTTTTCTTTGAGAAAGAGTTTATGAATAAAGAAATTAAAATATTATTTTGAGATTCAATGTAACATATTGTAGATCTCTAGAAAGAGATAGTTGTTGGAATCTAGAGGCTAGGCGAGACCCTATGTCCCAAAAAGAGAATACGAAATATGGATACGTGACTATGCCCAGCAAATGATTTTCATCATCCATAAGCAGTCAGGATCTTTATAACATTTCACAGGAATATCAGAGTAGGAAGCAAGAGAAGTCAACTACGTATGCATATATGAATCAATATACCGATAAGAATTTACTTGATTTTTTTTAATAATCTCAAATAAACCAGATCTAAACAAGTCAATAATCCTGGGTCAGATTGCCCAAATACAAAATAATCTAAGTAACAAATACAATTATTCAAAATAGGCAACGGGAAATAAAAACAATAGTAGAAAGAACTCCAGGATCTAAAATCTTAGATCTCCTACTCCATCCGGCAGATGATCTCCAAAATCTGCAATTTAACAAATTACAGGAAGAGGAAAAAGAAACAAAAAGCCCGTCAATGCAAGTTACGGGCCGCTTGTAGTGCAGGCACAAGTACATGAGAAAAGATAAACAAATAGCATGGAATAGACATGGCAACAAAATAGAACAGCTAGCATGAATCATGAACAGAATCAAGTAATGTGGTGAGATAACAGGTATATATGATATGTACCAGGTAACAGGTATCATGCAAGCAAGTAAACATTTAAAAGGTGTCAAGTAGCATGTACAGGTAATCATGTATTTGGTAAGCATGTAACAGGTATTATGTCATGTCATGTGTTATATTTATTACTATCTAGGCAGCACTTCATGCATCCCAGGTTTTTACCACATGGTTGCTATTTACTTGCAAATTTCGTTTAGGCCTAGCGGTGGGTTTCTATAGGGCCGTGTACTCAGGTGTCAAGTAACAGGTAACAGGAACAGTTTCATGAATCAAATAGTAACAGGTACTCGAATCAACCAATTCATGCATCAACAGGTTCATGAATCAACAGGTAACAGGTACACGAATCAACAGATTCATGCATCAACAGGTAATAGGTACATGAACCAATAGATTCATGCTTCAATAGGTAAAAGGTGCACGAACCAACAGGTACATGCATCAAACATAAAGTACAACAGGTTCATGTATCAATATGAATCAAATGGGAAACACGGCCCCCTTCTGAGTACACATACCTATATTATCCATTACTATGGTCTTTCCCTTAAACCCGGCTTGATTACTTATTATTATTATTAAACAGGCACGTATGTGTCACAAACAGGACAAAAATAACATGGCATGAACAAGTAACAGGTTCGGCTTGGAAGATAAACATGCACAGGTTATAGGCAACACATAAAAAGGTTAGAACAACGAAAATTCTAGTTCAGGACAGCAAGATAGTACTGCACTAAATCTGGAATTTCCGTTGCTACAAACATGCAAACCAGGATCCGTCAAAGAGTCTGGAAAATAGACTCCCGGCCAAATCCATCAAGTATATACAAGTCAAATGGTATTTCACAAAAATAAGCCTCGAAACAGAATTGTATCCAGAAAACATGTTCAGCCAGAAATCAAAAGTTTGTACTCATAAACTAAAAAACAGCATAAAAACTCACTGATTAAATCCAAAAAAAATCTGGGGTATTCCCTAGTATGTTTAGTAACAGAAGATAGAGTTTCATAATTTTCCAACATAAATATAATACTCAATGAAAATCAGAAAGCAGTAAGAAACAGCAGTTTTGTAAATTTGAAATTATAAACATAGCAGTACTAAAATAGCAATATCTCACAAAATATAAATCGAAATCCAGATCCGTCAAAAGAGTGATAAAATATGTACAGTAGGCTACAATTCATATTAACAAAGATTTTATGAAAAGCAAGTAGAAACAGGTTGAAATTTAGGTTCTTTACTGAACAGCATGAAAATTCTACAAGTATAGTTGTTATTTGCATGCATAAAATAGTTTGTAAAACTCATCAATTAAATCCACAAAAATTCAGTGTTAATCCCAATCAAATCTATTTGTAATCAGCAAAATATTGGATCAAAGTAATACTTTTAACATCAGAATAAAAATAGATTTCTCTACAGAATTTATATAAAACTGATTCTAAAATTTTTCTACACCTCTGTAGTAAAACAGTCATAACTCGCATCTCATAAAATGAAACTGAGATCTATCACAAGATTTGGAAAGTAGATAGAATTCTCTACAATTCATATTCACAAATAATTTTAATATACTGGCCTTAATAGGGTCTAAAATACTGAATGAAAACGGGGTAGTAGAAAATACAGAAATACTCTTCGTGCATAAAATCATCTAGCTCATATAAAACTCATCCAAAACATAAAAAACTTGAAATATAGTGTATGTACTAAATGTCCAAACAACATGGTGTAGGGTGTTTAGCAAGTCAACAACAAGTATACTATAACTAACACAACCAAGCACACGATATTACATGAACGACATGCATGAACAAGAAGTGGTTATCCCTAAGTTATTTCATGTCATGTGTGTAATGAGGCAACTACGGACGGGTCAGCAGAATAGAGACAAGATATAATAAGGGTTTGTACATAAGAATTGTCTCTAGAACACAACTACACTACATGCGGTATTTAGTACATGTATTACACAAAGAAAAGAATACTAGTTACTTGCCATGAAATTGACGACGAAAACGATGAGGAGACGAGAATAACGGGAACGGATTCCCTAGCATGAACACGATCGGCACGGATGTTGATGATGGTCAAGATCAAGATGACCGTACGGCTAGATCCAAGAGCTGACGATGATCACGATCAGATCTGACGATCCAGATCTCCCTGATGATGATGATGATGATGATGATGATTAAGATCGATCGATCGAACGGCTGCGATCAAAGGAAGTTGATGATCATCATGATCATGATGATCAAGAGGAGATCAGACGGTCCACAATCAAAGATGATCAAAACCAACCAAATAGAAAAGCTTGGCTCTAGCTTGGCTCCGACGGCGGCCGGTGATGCTCAGGGCGAGGCTGATGGCCGGAGGAGACACATGGAAGAGGCGGAGGTCACTGGCTGGCTGATAGCGCGTCGACGGAAGGACACAACGCACAGGGGGTCTGATGCTGCTGACGTTGCCGCGGCGGCGACTGGGGGTGTGCGGCACTGCAGACAGCTAGGGGAGGCATTGGGGTTGACGACTGGTCGGCAGTTGCGTCGCGAGGAGTCGCGACAGGGAGGGTCACTGTAGAACCCCGAATTTCTAATATAATATCTTAGAAAATACGTGGCACAAATCCCAGCATCAACTTCAATGTAATAATAAACAAAGTCAACACCAATAAAATTTTAAATTTTCATTTCAATAATCATTTACATAGCACAGCGGAATACAATACACCTTAAATCAAAATTTCTTTTCTTTACAACAATTTCTTTTACAACTCATAAGTCATTACATCACTTGAACTCAAGCATCCAAATTCGAGCCTTAAGAAATCACCTGTAAAATATGAGGCTAGAGATAACCCTAACCCCCAAAACTAAAGGGGTCAGCCATAAAGGTGTGAGTAACATAAACAAGCAACATAAGTAAAGCATGGATTTATCAACAACAGAACATAACAAGAGTAAATGAATATAGGAAATCACAAATGCGAAAAATACAACGAGTGAAGCTAGACTAAGTGTCAAGTGTAGAAAACTGGAAAACCACATGCGTGAAACCAAATCAAGAAAACAAAATTTTATATGCTGACTCTTTAATGCGTACTTGTCAGAGTCTATGCATCCAACTCTACATAGGTCCGGTGTAAGCCCTTAACGTCTCCACATTATAGGGTTTAATCCCCCGCTATGCAACTAATCCTAACACGATCACTACTACGAGAAAAAGATACACTGTGAGTATTAGCCCATGCCCCGATAATTCCGGAGGTCAAACTCTATCCACAGATAATTCCGGAGACAATTTCACTCACACCTGGGAATCTTCGAGAATACCCCACACCACAAGCAATGGCACCTCATCACACGAATACCACATGTGCGTCGCCTCGACCCCGATAATTCCGGAGATCAATCCCACACTACAGGTAATTCCGGAGACTATTTCCCTCACACCTAGATAATTCCGAGGATTATCTCACACCGCAAGCCATACTGAGATCCATAACCCATATTCTCATTCATCATATCACCACTAGTGCCTGTCCTTATTATTTAGGTTGTTTTATTACTTTACGAATCTCCTAGAGTTGGCGTACCCTACTGGACTTAACTCAACAACTGATCAACTAAAATTGCCTCAACAGGTCCAAACATAAATATCTCAACTGCCGGTATACTAAGGTCACACACACCCTCTAGAGACTCACACACGATAGCCAAACTAAACTTCCAACATAAATTGCTCAGTTAACTTACTTGAAAACATATGTTCAGTAGAAGATAAAATATTGAATAGTAAGTTATATATTAAAAACATTTAGAGGATAAATCATTTAACAGAACATTAAAATATGTATAGATATATCAGTATCAGTCGACTACAAAAACAATCGGTCGACTGTCCAGAGAGAAAATCCAATAGCTTTGAGGAAATAATTCTAAGTATTATAAGTCGACTCAAAAAGGTCATAGGTCGACTGTTCAGAGAGAAAAATCCAATAATCTTTTAAGAAAATAATTCTAAGTATAGCAGTCGACTTTAAAGGGTATAGGTCGACTCTCCAGAGAGAAAAATTACAATAACTTCGAGAAAATAATTCTAGGTGGTACCAGTCAACTGTAAAAGTCATCAGTCGACTGTCCAGAACGAGATTTCAAGAAAAACTAGAGAACATTGCAGCTAGGTCGTGTTGGTCGACTGAGAAGTCATACCAGTCGACTGTCGACCTACAGACTGCATACTTTTGGTTGTGCACATTTCAACCGATACGTAGTTTTACTTTATGAAAACGATTTCTACGAAAAGCTTATTTCTTATATGATCAAATACAACTTGTAGGACATATAATAGTCCATAAAACTAAATCAAAACTACTTGAATTTGTAAAATAGAGATTTTGTTTATTTCTTTCGATTAAAACATGAATTGTGCATATAGTCAAATATAAAGTTTTTCTTAAAATTTCACTGATCACCGAAATAGTTTCGTATTCAGATCCAAACCATATAAATACCAAATCTCAATGAAAATCCCAATTTGGATTCATTTCTACAAACTCACTAAATTATCAATTTCGATTTTTAAGACATGATCTCTTGATTCATAAATTCTTTCTCCAAATTTCTCAAAAACTGAATCGTCATTATAACTCACAACCATAATCAAATTATAACATCACCATATCTTGTTTCATTCAACAAATACTCAAAAGTGATAAAAGTCTCATCTTTATTAGATGCATGCATAAAATCAACCATATTCGGTCAATCCAACATTAATCCCAAAAGAAATAGTCTACCCATGATTTCTAATAGGAAATTCATCAATCTCGAGTTACCCACATACAATTTTATTCATAAACAAATAGGGTTTCACAAGATCCAATTTTAATTCATCCAATCCATCATATACGGATTCATACTTAAACCCTAAACATGCTTTCTAGCAAATAAAGTTCAACATCCAAGATCCATTAAAACATTCATATCATTCGCATACACATTCACAAAATAAAAGAAGACAAACAAGTCACTCACATACAACATGCACAAAGAAAATAAAACACAACAAATCACTCACCTCGAATGAAGAAAATCTGGTAACAAAACCTTTCTTTGGCGAAATCCAAGATCCTCTCCTTCAATCTCCAAGAATAATAAAACCTTTGTGTTGTGCAGCGAAAGACGGCTGCACTCCACCTCTTTTAAATACCCGGGATAGGAGAATTAGTGTTTTTAAACACATTTGCAAAATAACCCCATGAAAATATAACTTTACATAAATAGATCCCTATAGTTGGAAACTTGATAAAATCAATTAAATTGAGATTTAAAAGCAAAATAAACTCCTTATTCTCAGTTGGCACTATTTGAAAAGTCCAGAAAATAGTTTTGCACTTTCACCCCTCAAAATGACAATTTTGCAAAAAGATCATTCTTTTTCGTAATATTGCAAATAGATCCAATTAATATCAGAAAAATCTAGAAAAATTATAAATAAATCCCAAATAATACATGATGATTTTTCATAAAAAAAATTTGGCTTTTGAACATCTCAAGAAGATATTTGCACATGTTTTGCACGTGAAAAAAGATAGATTTTCAGAAAAATATTTATTAAATCTCCCAAAATTCATTTTAATTCATTTATAAACCTTTAAAAATAATATTTAAAAATACGGGGTACTACATCACTCCGTCCTTAGAAGAGTTCTGTCCTCAGAACTATTACTAATGAGGTCCAAAATAAGAATGATCAAAGAAATTGAAATCTCATAAATGAACCATAATTCGAAACATTCACATAGAAAGACATATCAAACAAAGGAAATACCACTCAATCCAATAGTACAATCATCCAAAGAAATACCATCACATAAATAAGATACAATCATATAAAAAGCTCAGGAAAATCCTTCTGCATGCGATCATCTGGCTCCCAAGTAGCCTCCTCGAACTGCTGATTCCTCCACAGCACCTTGACCATAGGTATCACCTTACTCTTAAGAACTTTCTCTTTACGGTCAACGATCTCAACAGGCTGTTCCTTGTAACTCAAGATAACCTGTAGACCTTCAGGAATTTCTACCAACTGATGATTCTGATCTGGCACATACTTCCTCAACAATGACACATGGAATACATCATGCACCTGTGCCAACTCCTCCGAAAGCTCCAACCTATATGCTGCCTTGCCAATCTGCTCCACAATCCTGTACGGCCCAATATAACTTGGCTCCAACTTGCCTCCCTTACCAAATCTGATCACTCCTTTGGTCGGAGACACCTTGAGGAAAACTGCATCCCCAACCTCAAACTCCAAGTCCCTTCGTCGAGTATCAGCATAACTCTTCTGCCGACTCTGACTCTCAACCAACCTCTTGAGAATCAGCTCAATCTGCTCTGACGTCTTTTGCACGATCTCATGACCAAACATCTGCCTCTCACCAACCTCGTACCAACACACAGGTGTCCTGCACCTTCGCCCGTACAAAGCCTCATACGGCGCCATCCCGATACTCGCATGGTAACTATTATTATAAGCAAACCCAACCAATGCCAAGTATATCTCCCAGCTACCACCAAAATCCATAACACAAGCCCTCAGCATATCTTCCAGCACTCGATTCACCCTCTCGGTCTGACCATCAGTCTGTGGAGGTACTGAAATCAGTTTTGGTGCCCAAAGCTGCTTGTAGGCTCTTCCAAAACCTTGAAGTGAACCTTGCATCCCTGTCAAAAACAATCGACACAGGAACTCCATGAAGCCTCACAATCTCACCAATGTATAACTCAGCCAATTTCTCCAACGACCAAGTAATCTTCATGGCTAGAAAGTGACCCGACTTAGTCAAACGGTCCACAATAACCCAAATCGTGTCATTGCCCTTCGAACTCCTCGGCAAACCCGTGATGAAATCCATACTGATATTCTCCTATTTTCACTCCAGAATGGGCAACGGCTGTAACAAACCTTCAGGTCTCTAATTTTCTACTTTGATCTGCTGACAAGTCAGACACCTTGCCACAAAATCTGCCACATCCCTTTTCATACCAGACCACCAAAAGTGTTATTTGATGTCCTTGTACATCTTCGTGCCTCCAGGATGTACTGACAATAAGGTACTGTGTGCTTCCTGCAAGATACTCTCTCTCAAATCTGCATTATTGGGAACACACAACCTCTCAACCATCCAAAGAACTCCATCTTGGACACAAAACTCTGATAGCTTGCCTTCTGAAACCTGTTGCAGCATCTTCTGAATCTCTAAATCTGATCTCTGACCTTCCACAATCCTCTCTCTCAAGGTAGGTTGCAACCTCAACTAAGCCAAAGATGCCCCTAAACCCTGCAACACCATCTCGATACGTGCCTGATCAAACTCTGCTGTCAACTCGCTTCGAGTAGTGATCAAACTTGATAAACTACTCTTCCTGCTAAGTCCATCAGCTACCACATACGCCTTGCCCGGATGATACTTGATCTCAGGACGAATTGTTGATTCTTGATTTTGATGATCACAACACAGTGCCACATGTGTTTATATCATACAGCTAACAATGCAGTGTTCATATCAAAAGACAATTCTAGCTGAACAAATGCACAAGCTCTCAAGGATACAGCTCAAGACAAGGATCAAGACTTTACTCAAAGCAAGGATCAAAAACTCAATTCAACTCAAGACTCAAGCTTAAATGTGTTATATTGTTGTGTCTTGTAAACATTGTAATGTACTTTCCTGTTGAGTCTTTAGTCTGATGTAAAGCCTTGTCAACACACACACACACACTTAACAATTTCATACTGTGTGTCTCTAAAAAACCCCTCAAAATAAGTCAAAACAGTTTGAAGAATTTTAGCTTTTAAGTACCAGTCGACTTAAGCCTATGTCAGTCGACTGATAAGTACGAAACTGTTTAAAATTATTCAAACTCTGATCAGTCGACTCATATGGCAACCCAGTCGACTGATCGAGAGCTTTTTGACCGTTTTCTGATTTTCAAAAACGAACTTTTTCAAATTCAAACGGTTTGATCCGTTGGTTGACAGTTATGTAACTGCTTTCCAACGTTCAGAAGTACAAAACTCTTTATATAGAGTTTCTTCTCAAACAGAAACTCTCACTTGATTCACTTGACTACTTGATTTCTTAAAAAAAAAAAACACCCGAGCACTCTTGAGAAAAATTTAAGTGATTTTCTGTGAAGAACAAAGCTTTCAAGTTCACATACTTTGGTTCTCTACACTCAGTCCAGTATAGCATTGAATTCGCTTTGGACTGAGTATAGAAGTCAACCTATTGTTTTAGCCACGTGCATCAACACATACAACAACAAGGCTATAGGTTGATTGTAAAATTTCTCTTGTACTCTTGCTCTCGGTTGGAGAGTGTTTTTGACTCTTGGTTGTAGAGTCGGTGTCTTTTCACTCTTGGTTGAAGAGTGGGTCTGCTTTCTCTGGTTGAGAGAAAGGACTACGGGTTAGACAAGGTTGTTGTCTTGAACGCCGTAGGGTATTCTTGTATTTATTTTTCAAGAATAGTGGAAATCTCAAGTGGGTTGCTTGGGGACTGGATGTAGGTCGGGAGGACCGAACCAGGATATATCTTGTGTACTCTGTGATTGGTTGTCTTGTGATTGCATTTACTTTTGATCAATTATACTCTGCAAAACTAGTCTGACCAGTCGACTCAGCTTCGTATCAGTCGACTGATCAGTCTCGTATTAGTTATTCTCTTTGTCTCATCAGTCGCCTGTATTATCTATCAGTCGACTGTTTCGAGAGGTTAAATTTATTTTGATTTTGGCTATATCAGTCGACTGGTTCCCCACTGAGTCGACTGTGCCGAGAGAAATTTCTTATTCCGCAATTTATTATTATAAACACTATTCACCCCCCCTCTAGTGTTTGTTGCTTAGCCTACAGGATCCTACAATTGGTATCAGAGCAAGGTTACAGGCAATGGCAACTACATCAAATACTAATCAGTACCATGAAGGACAATCTACACAACGACCACCACTATTTGATGGAACAAACTATAACTATTGGAAGTGCCGAATGCGAATCTATCTCCAATCAATCAACTACGAGATATGGCAAATGACAGAGACGGAACATACTGCTCCTACCATTCTATATGCACAATGGAATGATGATCAAAAGAGTCAGACTATGAACAATGCCAAAGCAATGAATGCCTTATTCTGTGCACTGACAAAGGAAGAATTCAACCGTGTATCCAATGCTACAACCGCATATCAAATTTGGCATACACTCGAGGTAACACATGAAGGAACGAATAAAGTAAAAGAATCTAAAATTTCTGTTCTTGTCCACAGGTTTGAAATGTTCAGAATGAAGGACAATGAGACTGTGTCTGAGATGATTACAAGATTCACAGACATTACCAACTCTCTTGTGGCGCTTGGAAAGACTTATACTCAAGCAGAGATGGTCAGAAAAGTACTACGAGCACTCACTCCAAAATGGGAAAAGAAAACCACAGCAATAGAAGAGGCAAATGACTTGTCAACACTTTCTCTCGAGAATCTTGTTGGTAATCTCATAGCATATGAGGTTCAACTTGAAGATCGAAAGAAAGATACTGAATCACACCAAACAAAGAAGAAATCATTGGCTTTTAAAGCAATGACTGACTCAGAAGATGAGGAAGAAGATGAAGAAGAAATAGCAATGTTCACTCGGAGATTCAAGAAGTTCTTAAAGAAGGGTAAGTTTCATTCTAAGAGTAAAGATTCTAATGACCCTCCTACATGTTTCAGGTGCAATAAGATAGGTCACATGAAGAAGGACTGTCCCTTAGAAAATGCAAAGAACAAGGGAAAAACATCCAACTTCAAGAAAGACAAATATTCAAAGAACAAATTTGCCAAGAACAAAAAGGCGTATCAAGCCACATGGGATGATAGCGATTCATCTTCCGAAGAAGAAACGGATGAAAATAACGAAGTGGCAAATGTATGCTTTATGGCTGCACAAGAACATGTAAGTAATGATTATGATTCTGAAGATCTTCTTGATGCATTTAATGAAATATTCCAAGAATTAAAGAAAGAAAAGATTAGAGTTAAGAATCTTGAGAAAGTGAATCAAACACTTAATCAAGAAAATCTTAACCTTGATAAGGAAGTAAAATCCTTAAATTCTCGTCTTGCAAGTCTAGATACTGATCTTGAAACTCTCAAAAAGAATTATGAAGAGATTTCAAAGAATGTATCTAAGTTTAACAAAGGCAAAGAGAATTTAAATGATATGCTTCATCATCAAGTTGCATCTAGTCATAAATTTGGACTTGGTTTTAAGAAATCTTCTATAAAAGAATCTCCTGTTTTAAACACTAGTAAGACTAAGTCAGCATCTATTTCTAGTGTTACACACAAGTTATATGATTTCTTTGCAAAACCACAGGTTGTTAAATTCAGTGATAAAAGTGATACTAACGTTCGGTTAAGTCGACTGAACCATAGCACCAGTCGTCTGTCCAGAGAAAGTGGATCTCATTCCACGGGATCAAAACCTCTTATAAGTCGACCTAGTGCATCTACCAGTCGACTGATACATACCAACAGTCGACTGATAAACACTGGTAAGTCGACTGGACAGAACAAACTAGTATGGGTTCCAGTCAATCTTAATCAGAATGATAGAATTACTTATATCAATTCTTATATGCTAAATGTGTGTAATTCTGCCTATTATATTTCTGCTTATGGAGGAAGATCAAACTCTTCATGGGTTTGGTTTCCCCCAAACTAATATGTTTTGGACCCAATAAAAAGGGTACCATATTTACCTCAAATGTTTTATAGGTACCCAAGAAAGAACGCTGGATATTAGACAGCGGATGTTCAAAACACATGACAGGGCATGCCAACTTACTATCCACCATTCAGAATATAGATGGAGGAACCGTCACCTTTGGAGATAACAACAAAGGCAAAGTCATCGGTATTGGCATGGTCGGTAAAATATCTAACCCTATTATAGAAAATGTGCTTTTAGTAAATGGTTTAAAGCATAATCTCTTAAGTATTAGTCAATTGTGTGATAAAGGTTATAAAATAGTCTTTGAAAAAGATGCATGCTTAATTTATGATTCTACTATGGAAAAAGTTATTTTTCAAGGTTGTCGCAAAAACAATATTTATGAATTATGTTTGAATGCAATTGATTTTTCAAATGATTTTTGTTTGATAGCCTCTAACAATGAATCTTGGTTATGGCATAGAAGATTTGGACATGTGAACATGAAAAATCTCTCAAAATTATCTAAATATAACCTAGTTAAAGGACTGCCAAAATTATCATTTAAAAAGGATAAGTTATGTGATGCATGTCAACTAGGAAAACAAATCAAATCCACTTTTAAAACAAAAGATGTAATCTCTACAAGTAGGCCACTTGAATTAATCCATATGGACTTATTTGGCCCTACTAGAGTTGCTTCTTTAAATAAAAGTAGATATGTGTTTGTTTTAGTAGATGATTTTTCAAGATTTACTTGGACATTCTTTTTAAAACATAAAAATGATGCTTTTGAAGAATTTGCACATTTTTGTAAACGTGTTCAAAATCAAAGATCTCTAACCATAGTCACTATTAGAAGTGATCATGGTGGAGAATTTGAAAATGAAACATTTACAGAATATTGCAACAAGAATGGTATAACACATTCATTTGCATTTCCTAGAGCTTCACCACAAAATGGTGTGGTTGAAAGAAAGAATAGGACTTTGCAAGAATGCGCACGTACTATGCTTGTTGAAAGCAATCTACCAAAGCATTTTTGGGCTGAAGCTGTTGCTACAGCTTGTTATGTTTTGAATAGAATTCTTCTAAGACCTAAACTAAAGAAGACTTGTTACGAGTTATTTTTTAATAAAATTCCTAAAGTCTCTTACTTTAAAACATTTGGTTGTAAGTGTTTTATTCTAAACACAAAAGATAATCTAGACAAATTTGATCCTAGATCTAATGAGGGTATCTTTTTAGGATACTCAAATAGGAGTAAAGCATATAGAATTTTCAATAAGTCTACTATGACTATTGAAGAATCAATGCATGTTACATTCGATGAATCCTTACCTTCATCAACATTAAATAAGGATGATGAAACTGATTTTTCACCTTTAGATAATGTGATTACATCCTTAGAGCAAACTAATCTATCTGATAAGTCGACTGATAAAGTCTCCAAGTCGACTGACTTAAACCAGTCGACTGAAGAACAAGTCAAGTCGACTGATTCGATTGTGATATCTTCAACTTTACCAAAGTCATTTGTTGAAGTTAAAGATCATCCTCATGACTTAATAATTGGTGACATCTCCCATGGTATTCAGACACGTTCACATATTAATATGATCTCTCATACAGCATTCTTGTCAGATTTTGAACCAAAGAATATACAAGAAGCTTGTGAGAATGAATATTGGGTGAATGCTATGCAAGATGAACTAAACCAATTTGTAAGAAATGATGTATGGGATTTAGTTCCTAGACCTCCTGATCAGACTATCATTGGTACCAAATGGGTATTCAAGAATAAGTTAGATGAATCAGGACAAGTTGTAAGGAACAAGGCTAGATTAGTTGCCCAAGGATATAATCAAGAAGAAGGTATAGATTTTGATGAAACATATGCTCCTGTTGCTAGACTAGAATCTATTCGTATTTTATTATCTTTTGCTTGTTTTATGAATTTTATACTTTATCAAATGGATGTGAAAAGTGCCTTTCTTAATGGGTTCATTAAGGAAAATGTTTATGTTAAACAACCACCAGGTTTTGAACATGAACAATTTCCAGATCATGTTTATAAATTGAAAAAGGCTTTATACGGTCTTAAACAAGCACCTCGTGCTTGGTATGATCGTCTGAAAACTTTTCTTTTAGAAACAGGATTTGAAATAGGTAAAGTAGACACTACTTTGTTTATCAAAAGAGTTAAGAATGATATCTTAATCATACAAATATATGTTGATGATATAATTTTTGGTTCTACTAATAATAATCTATGTCAAGAATTTGCTAATACCATGAAAAATGAATTTGAGATGAGTCACATGGGTGAACTCAATTATTTCCTTGGATTGCAAATTAAACAATCTTCTACTGGCATATTTATCAATCAAGGCAAATATGCAAAGGAATTACTCAAACGTTTTCACATGGATAGTACTAGTAGTAAATCCACACCTATGGCTACTACTACTACTCTTGACAAAGATTTATTAGGTAAGAGTGTTGATCAAAAACTCTATCGAGGTATGATTGGTTCACTCTTATATATTACTGCAAGTAGACCAGATATTATGTTCAGCGTATGTTTATGTGCTAGATATCAATCTAGTCCTAAAGAATCTCATTTAAAAGCAGTGAAACGAATTTTAAGATATATTAAAGGCACATCTGAATATGGTTTATTTTATCCACGCACCGATATTTTTCAACTTTTGTCTTATAGCGATGCCGATTTTACTGGAAGCAAAACTGATCGCAAGAGTACTAGTGGTACATGTCACTTTTTGGGACATTCCCTAGTATCTTGGTGCAGTAAAAAGCAAAATTCTGTATCCCTATCAACCACAGAAGCTGAATATATTGCTGCAAGTTTAGCATGCGCTCAAATTTTATGGATGAAACAAACTTTGTTAGATTATGGTATTTCATTTGAGAAACCCTCAATTATGTGTGATAATACCAGTGCAATTAATCTATCTAAAAATCCGATTCAACATTCACGTACGAAACATATTGATATTCGACATCATTTTCTACGTGATCATGTTTTAAAAGGAGATATATCTTTAGAATTTATCTCTACTGATCAACAAGTAGCAGATATATTTACCAAGCCCCTTAAAGAAGAAACTTTTATCAAGTTAAGAAGAGAACTTGGAATTTGTGATTTTATTGATATTTGTTGAAAATCACTCTGTTAAGTCGACTGTGTTTTGAATCAGTCGACTATATTGAATTGTTATATATACATATTTTGTTCTCGACTAAGTCGACTGATTATCAATCCAGTCGACTGGTTAGCAGATATAAGATGTTACTTTCTTCTCGACTCAGTCGACTGCTATATCATACCAGTCGACTGTCGCGAGATCAATCTGTCTTCAGCGACTTTTCATCACAACTTTTGAGATAAAAGCTTTTCTCTATCTCACCCGTGACAACCCTATCTGACCGTTGATTTCATTTCCCTTTAATCTGAGCCGTCCTTTCTCTGTTAAAAACCCCTTTACCTGCCCCTCTTTCTTACCGATCTCTTTTTCACTTTTACCCCCAAATTGGAAACCCTAACGCAAGAAGAAGAAGAAGAGGCTCTAATCCGACAAGTCGACTGCTGTTCTTGTATCTATCTCTCTTCAATTTGGTAACATCTCCTCTTTTTGTTTCCTTTTCAAAACCCTAATGGCTCCCAAACGATCAAAAAGATCTCATGAGGGTTCTTCCTCTACACAGGAGTACACTCAATACCTTTTGAGCCCTGATCTCCTTGATCGTTGGTATTTATTTTGTACCATTCAAATCTTCCCTGGAAGATTTGTAAACTTTAATGATCTAGATCCTTTTAATCTCACTCCACTTTTTCAAAATTCTAGTCTTTATGATATCCTTTCATTATCTAATCAACCCAATTACTACCCCCAACTCATTTATTTGTTTTATACAAATATGAGGATTGTGAACAGACCTAATGGGGACGTACTAATCCGATCATCGGTGAAGAATGTTAGAATGCAACTCACACCGACTAGGATTAATGAAATTTTGGGTTTCGATGATGTCGGATCACCTCTTGATGACATTGTATTAGATAACCCCTCTATTTTGTCTAGAATTCTTTTACCACATTCTCGACTACCCATGACAAGCAAAAATCTACAACCAATTGCTAAGCTAGTTGGTAGAATATTAGCATATAACATCCTTCCTAAAAAGGGAAGTTATGACCAATATTCTCTTGAACTACAAAAAGCTATATATGCAATTTTTGGTAGAATAGCTGTTAATTGGGGTCATGTCCTCTTTTCGAAACTCAATCAAGATCATACTCACTTTTTACCTTTTGGAGGACTTCTGACTAGAATCTTTTTCGCATATAAAATTGATCTTGAGTCTGAGACACATGTTGTCTCTAAATATGAGTGTTTCGATCGTGCTAGTCTGGCACGTATGAAACTTCTTGATGCACCTCCTCAATCACCACCTCGATCTCCTCCAATGTCCCAAGCACCTTTAGGTTCTTCTGCTAGACCTTCTGCCTCGTCTAGTTCATCTCTTCCCACAGCCAACTATGATGATCCACGTACCATGTATGAATGTGTCAACTACCTTATGAAACATTCACAGACTGTGGATACACATATTCACGCCCTTGATTCCAGACTTGATTCCTTTGATTCCCAACTCCACCACATTGATTCCAAGATTGACAACCTCACCAATCTCTTCACCTCTCAATTTCATCCTCCTTCTCATGATGACGATGAAGACTCGGATGAAGAAGATTGAAGATTTTTATTATTTTTATATGTACTCTTTAATGGACTTATTTCTGTATGCAACTTTCTATTAGTCTCTTTTCTATGAACAAGATGGTTATTATGTGCTTTTTGATGATTACAAAGGGGGAGAGATCTCTGAGTTATGTTTATGCTTGCTTATATTATCTGTGTTTTGTGATTTTATCATTATTATCTGTGTGTTTATGCTTGCTTATATTATCTGTGTTTTGTGATTTTATCATTATTATCTGTGTTATTTTTGGCTGTTGAATGTTTTTTATCTGTGTTATTTTTGGCTGTTGAAAATCTCTGGTCAGTCGACTGCTCAGTCGACTGTTCCTAATGCTACTGTAACTTCTGCTACTGTATATATTTTTTTATATAACTGTCTGATCAGTCGCCTGCCAGTTGACACAGTCGACTGATGCTTGTTTTAAGAAAATGCATTCTGTGTTTTTAATAGGGGGAGCATATCCTTACTGTGCCTATATACATATTATCTGTTAATATTAGCTATTGTGTTGTCATCATCAAAAAGGGGGAGAATGTTGATTCTTGATTTTGATGATCACAACACAGTGCCACATGTGTTTATATCATACAGCTAACAATGCAGTGTTCATATCAAAAGACAATTCTAGCTGAACAAATGCACAAGCTCTCAAGGATACAGCTCAAGACAAGGATCAAGACTTTACTCAAAGCAAGGATCAAAAACTCAATTCAACTCAAGACTCAAGCTTAAATGTGTTATATTGTTGTGTCTTGTAAACATTGTAATGTACTTTCCTGTTGAGTCTTTAGTCTGATGTAAAGCCTTGTCAACACACACACACACACTTAACAATTTCATACTGTGTGTCTCTAAAAAACCCCTCAAAATAAGTCAAAACAGTTTGAAGAATTTTAGCTTTTAAGTACCAGTCGACTTAAGCCTATGCCAGTCGACTGATAAGTACGAAACTGTTTAAAATTATTCAAACTCTGATCAGTCGACTCATATGGCAACCCAGTCGACTGATCGAGAGCTTTTTGACCGTTTTCTGATTTTCAAAAACGAACTTTTTCAAATTCAAACGGTTTGATCCGTTGGTTGACAGTTATGTAACTGCTTTCCAACGTTCAGAAGTACAAAACTCTTTATATAGAGTTTCTTCTCAAACAGAAACTCTCACTTGATTCACTTGACTACTTGATTTCTTAAAAAAAAAAACACCCGAGCACTCTTGAGAAAAATTTAAGTGATTTTCTGTGAAGAACAAAGCTTTCAAGTTCACATACTTTGGTTCTCTACACTCAGTCCAGTATAGCATTGAATTCGCTTTGGACTGAGTATAGAAGTCAACCTATTGTTTTAGCCACGTGCATCAACACATACAACAACAAGGCTATAGGTTGATTGTAAAATTCCTCTTGTACTCTTGCTCTCGGTTGGAGAGTGTTTTTGACTCTTGGTTGTAGAGTCGGTGTCTTTTCACTCTTGGTTGAAGAGTGGGTCTGCTTTCTCTGGTTGAGAGAAAGGACTACGGGTTAGACAAGGTTGTTGTCTTGAACGCCGTAGGGTATTCTTGTATTTATTTTTCAAGAATAGTGGAAATCTCAAGTGGGTTGCTTGGGGACTGGATGTAGGTCGGGAGGACCGAACCAGGATATATCTTGTGTACTCTGTGATTGGTTGTCTTGTGATTGCATTTACTTTTGATCAATTATACTCTGCAAAACTAGTCTGACCAGTCGACTCAGCTTCGTATCAGTCGACTGATCAGTCTCGTATTAGTTATTCTCTTTGTCTCATCAGTCGCCTGTATTATCTATCAGTCGACTGTTTCGAGAGGTTAAATTTATTTTGATTTTGGCTATATCAGTCGACTGGTTCCCCACTGAGTCGACTGTGCCGAGAGAAATTTCTTATTCCGCAATTTATTATTATAAACACTATTCACCCCCCCTCTAGTGTTTGTTGCTTAGCCTACAGGATCCTACACGAATGTCTTCCAATACTTCCAACTACCTTCTCTGCCGAAGATTAAGATCCTTCTGTTGATAAATGTACTTCAGGCTCTTGTGGTCAGTGTACATATTGACCTTCTCACCATAAACATAGTGCCTCCACTTCTTCAAGGCAAAGATAATAGCTGCTAGCTCCAAATCATGCGTCGGATAATTCTTCTCATGCGGACGCAGTTGCCTCGAACCGTAAGCAATAACCTTACCTTCTTGCATCAAGACACAATCCAAACCTCTGAGAGATGCATCACTGAAGATATCATAATCCTTCCCAGCTTGTGGCAAAGCTAAGATAGGTGCAGTAGTCAACCTCTCCTTTAACTCAAGGAAACTCGCCTCACACTTATCAGTCCATGAAAATGTCACATTCTTCCGGGTCAAACCTGTCAAAGGAAGTGCCATTTGAGAATAACCCTGGATGAATCTCCTGTAGTAACCAGCCAAACCCAAGAAACTTCTGACTTCCTTCACAGACGTCGACCTGGGCCAATCCTTTTCTGCTTCAACCTTCTGAGGATCAGTGGCCACTCCCTCCTTAGAAAGGATATGACCAAGGAAAGCTACCTCAAACTTCCAAAACTCACACTTTAACAACTTGGCATACAAGCTATGCTCCTGCAATTTCTGTAATACCGCTGTCAAGTGCATAGAATGCTCCTCCTCCGACTTTGAATACACCAAAATATCGTCGATGAAAACCACCACGAAGGAGTCAATAAATGGCCTCAAAACCCGATTCATCATATCCATGAACACAGCTGGCGCATTCGTCAAACCGAATGGCATCACCAAAAACTCATAGAGCCCATGACGAGTCCTGAAAGCTGTCTTACTCACATCTTCCTCCTTGACTCGAACCTGATGATACCCTGGTCTCAAATCAATCTTCGAAAACACTGCTGCTCCCTGAAGCCTGTCGAACAAATCATCAATCTGCGAAAGTGGATACTTGTTCTGAATAGTCACCATATTCAACTCTCGGTAGTCAATGCACATCCTCATTGACCCATCTTTCTTCTTGACTAACAGCACTGGCGCACCCCACGGTGAGGAACTCGACCTAACAAGCCCCTTGCTCAACAGCTTCTCAATCTGCTTCTTCACTTCGTCTTGCTCTATAGGTGCCATCCTGTACGAAGCCTTAGAAATCAGAGCATTTCCCGGCTGAACATTGATGCAAAACTCCACATCTCTCTGCAACGGTAATCCTGGAAAATCTTCCAAGAACACCTTAAGAAAATCTCTGACAACCGAAATGCCTTTGACTTCATCTGGAATCGCCATTTTGGATACCATTGCAGCCACTTTCGAAATCTTCTTCTTCCCTTGGAAAGTCACTGCAGGACCACCTGGTGCTTTCACTAATACCTCTTTCTGCTTGCATTCAATTGTGGCAACATATATTGTCATCCAATCAATGCCCACGATCACATCCACTCCTAAGACTTGCAGCTCGATCAGATCAATGCCGAATAATCTCCCGCCAATCTCGATATCACAGCCCTCGTAATATCGATCAGCAATCAACTCTTCACCTAACGGCGTTGCCACCGTTAAAATCTTGCCTGGAAACAACTTAGGCTCCACACCTAAGATCTTTGCAAAGTTGGGCAACACAAAAGTATGCGAAGAACCAATATCAAATAAAACTTTTGCCTTAATTCCATTAACCAAAACAATTTCTGTTACATGAAGAATGATACTCAAACTCCAATTATTCTCAAAATAAAAGTTTTACTTATTACATTGATTTAAAAATAAAATCAAAACTCTTGCATACTCTAGATCATATCTTCTGAGTTACCCACATCCTTCTTGGTTAATGCAAACACTCACCCTTGGGCAAATCCTCAACTGTACCCCAAAAGTAAAACATCATGATTCAGTTCTATGTGATACTCACTCTCTAATGTCCACACCTAGGTACTCACGCTCTAGTGTCCACACCTAGGTTATTTTTTATACCATGTTTATTATTACTATTGAAGCATGCTCTGATACCAATCTCTGTAGCGCCCCAAATTTCTAATATAATATCTTAGAAAATACGTGGTACAAATCCCAGCATCAACTTCAATGTAATATTAAACAAAGTCAACACCAGTAAAATTTTAAATTTTTATTTCAATAATCATTTACATAGCACAGCGGAATACAATACACCTTAAATCAAAATCTCTTTTCTTTACAACAATTCCTTTTACAATTCATAAGTCATTACATCACTTGAAATCAAGCATCCAAATCCGAGGCTTAAGAAATCACCTGTAAAATATGAGGCTAGAGATAACCCTAACCCCCAAAACTAAAGGGGTCAACCATAAAGGTGCGAGTGATATAAACAAGCAACATAAGTAAAGCATGGATTTATCAACAACAGAACATAACAAGAGTAAATGAATATAGGAAATCACAAACGTGAAAAACACAACAAGTAAAGCTAGACTAAGTGTCAAGTGTAGAAAACAGAAAAACCACATGCGTGAAACCAAATCAAGAAAACACAATTCTATATGCTGACTCTCTAATGCGTACTTGTCGGAGTCTATGCATCCCACTTTATATAGGTCCAGTGCAAGCTCTTAACGTCTCCACATTATAGGGTTTAATCCCCCGCTATGCAACTAATCCTAACACGGTGACTACTACGAGATAAAGATACACTGTGAGTATTAGTCCATGTCCCGATAATTCCAGAGGTCAAACTCTATCCACAGATAATTCCGGAGACTATTTCACTCACACCTGGGAATCTTCGAGAATACCCCACACCGCAAGTAATGGCACCTTATCACATGAATACCACATGTGCGTCGCCTCGACCTCGATAATTCCGAAGATCATTCCCACACCACAGGTAATTCCGGAGACTATTTCACTCACAACTGGATAATTCCGGGGATCATTTCACACCGCAAGCCATACTGAGGTCCATAACCCATGTTCTCGTTCATCATATCATCACTAGTGCCTATCCTTATCATTTAGGTTGTTTTATTACTTTAAAAATCTCCTAGAGTTGGCGTACCCTACCGGACTTAACTCAATAACTGATCAACTAAAATTGCCTCAATAGGCCCAAACATAAATATCTCAACTGCCGGTATACTAGGGTCACACACACCCTCTAGAGACTCACACCCGATATCCAAACTAAACTTCCAACATAAATTGCTCAGTTAACTCACTTGAAAACATATGTTCAGTAGAAGATAAAATATAGAATAGTAAGTTATAGATTAAAAACATTTAGAGGATAAATCATTTAAAAGAACATTAAAATATGTATAAATATATCAGTATCAGTCGAATACAAAAGTCATCGGTCGACTGTTCAGAGAGAAAATCCAATGGCTTTGAGGAAATAATTCTAAGTATTATAAGTCGACTCAAAAAAGTCATCGGTCGACTGTCCAGAGAGAAAAATCTAATAATCATTAAGAAAATAATTCTAAGTATAGCAGTCGACTGTGAAGGATATAGGTCGATTGTCTAGAGAGAAAAATTACAATAACTTCGAGAAAATAATTCTAGGTGGTACCAGTCGACTGTAAAAGTCATCAGTCGACTGTCCAGAACGAGATTTCAAGAAAAACTAGAGAACATTGTAGCTAGGTCGTGTCGGTCGACTGAGAAGTCATACCAGTCGACTGTCGACCTACAGACTGCATACTTTTGGTTGTGCACATTTCAACCGATACATAGTTTTACTTTATGAAAACGATTTCTATGAAAAGCTTATTTCTTATATGATCAAATACAACTTGTAGGACATATAATAGTCCATAAAACTAAATCAAAACTACTTGAATTTGTAAAATAGAGATTTTGTTTATTTCTTTCGATTAAAACATGAATTGTGCATATAGTCAAATATAAAGTTTTTCTTAAAATTTCACTGATCACCGAAATAGTTTCGTATTCAGATCCAAATCATATAAATAGCAAATCTCAAAGAAAATCCCAATTTGGATTCATTTCTACAAACTCACTAAATTATCAATTTCGATTTTTAAGACATGATCTCTTGATTCATAAATTCTTTCTCCAAATTTCTCAAAAACTGAATCGCCATTATAACTCACAACCATAATCAAATTATAACATCACCATATCATGTTTCATTCAACAAATACTCAAAAGTAATAAAAGTCTCATCTTTATTAGATGCATGCATAAAATCTACCATATTCGGTCAATCCAACATTAATCCCAAAAGAAATAGTCTACCCATGATTTCTAATAGGAAATTCATCAATCTCGAGTTACCCACATACAATTTTATTCATAAACAAATAGGGTTTCACAAGATCCAATTTTAATTCATCCAATCCATCATATACGGATTCATACTTAAACCCTAAACATGCTTTCTAGCAAATAAAGTTCAACATCCAAGATCCATTAAAACATTCATATCATTCGCATACACATTCACAAAATAAAAGAAGACAAACAAGTCACTCACATACAACATGCACAAAGAAAATAAAACACAACAAATCACTCACCTCGAATGAAGAAAATCTGGTAACAAAACCTTTTTTTGGCGAAATCCAAGATCCTCTCCTTCAATCTCCAAGAATAATAAAACCTTTGTGTTGTGCAGCGAAAGACGGCTGCACTCCACCTCTTTTAAATACCCAGGATAGGAGAATTAGTGTTTTTAAACACATTTGCAAAATAACCCATTGAAAATATAACTTTACATAAATAGATCCCTATAGTTGGAAACTTGATAAAATCAATTAAATTGAGATTTAAAAGCAAAATAAACTCCTTATTCTCAGTCGGCACTATTTGAAAAGTCCAAAAAATAGTTTTGCACTTTCACCCATCAAAATGACAATTTTGTAAAAAGATTCTTCTTTTTCGTAATATTGCAAATAGATCCAATTAATATCAGAAAAATCAAGAAAAATTATAAATAAATCCCAAATAATACATGATGATTTTTCATAAAAAATTTTTGGCTTTTGAACATCTCAAGAAGATATTTGCACGTGTAAAAAGATAGATTTTTAGAAAAATATTTATTAAATCTCCCAAAATTCATTTTAATTCATTTATAAACCTTTAAAAATAATATTTAAAAATATGGGGTACTACAGTCACGCTGCAGTTGACTGTCGTCAAGGTGGCGTTGCGGTAGAGCACACAGGGGTGACGTCGGGGTTGCTGCGTCGTGGAGGCGCTGCTGAGGTCGCAACAGCTGAGCGACGGTCTGGAGGAGGCGTTGTCAGATAGGGGGCTGACAAAGTGTAACCCCCATTCCCGTAAATACATATTTTCTGAATATTTTCTGTATTTCGATTATTGATAAATTTATTTTGTGTTAAATTCGTTTTGGGATTTTTCTATTAAAATATTTTCCAATCGAAAATTATATTATTTCGAATGATGGTGTATTTTTAAACTTGTTTTATAATCTTAATTTATCGGTTAATTATATTCGGGCCCAAATTATATATATTATTATTATTGGATTATTTTACTAAAAATTGTTAAACTCGAATAATTATTTTATTGTATGATTTTATTATTTTTTAACGAATTATTTTGTTTTCATACTTGATATAATTTTCTTGACGAAGTCCGATTTATTTTCTAGCCAATTTATATTTATTTTATTACTTATTTATTCATTTGGATTTAAATTTTTTTGTTCATGGAATTCTTTGTTTTTCTTAAATGAACTATTTTCTTGTTAATCCTATTTTTTTCTTTTATTGAATTGTGGGTATTTTTATTTAAATCCTATTGATTTTGATCTATCTCTTAATTGAAACCTAAAACCCAATTTGATATGTTCTTGACCCAAAACTGCTATTATTGAACCCTAAACCGCTAACCCAATATCCTAATTGTACCATATAAATACAACCCTAATGTAAACCCTAAAAATTGTACAAATTGAAACCCTATCCGTCTAATCTCTCTCCTCTCTCCTCCGTGTTTCTCTCTCCCCGAATTCCGGCCCAATCCACCGAAACCCACCCTATTTCATTCCTGATCATCTTCTCTGGCGCCATCTCCGGCGAGCCCCCATGTCCTCCTCCTCTCCCGTCGACCCCCGACCTCCAGCATCGCCTGAGCACCGCCAGCACACCTCCCAAACCCCTTGCACCTTCCTGCCCTCCTCTGTCCTCGACATTAACAGAGCACCTCAAATTCCGATTCCCTCCTCCCTATTTTGTCATGCCGCCGCCGTAACCCCATCGACATCGCCCCTGCTCGCCGTCATCCCCGCCGTCGAGCCAGACCCCCCTCTCCCCCACCGACGCTGCAACCCATTGCTGCTCTCTCTTTCTTGCTTTGTTGCTGCTGTCTCTTTGTTTGTTTGGGTACTCTTTTGCACGTATTGTGCGCGTGCGACTTGTGCTGATTTATGTGTTCGTTGCTTTGGAATTCTTATCCCGTTATTCTTGATATTCATTTTCACCGTATAACAGGCAAGTCACCGTCATCTTGAATTGTTAATTGTATCAAATTCAAGTCTCATTGAAACTCTTGCAAGTAGATCTCTTTGTTATCGTATTATTCTTTGTTCATCTCTTCGTTGGGTCTACTGAGGGTTTACACGAGCTAACCCCAATATTCTTGACATCATGTCACTTTTGACTCTAAAGTTTGGATCTTTCATGAGTGCATATAGAATTGATAATAGGGTTGTTCATATAATCATCACACAAATAAATTATTGTAGAGACAATTGATAGGTTGTATATTGTTTGATCGATTGATGATTGATTGATGATAAATTGATGTATGAGTATGTTTTAGTTTTATTTATCATGTTTTGACACCCTTCATATTGATTACACAATTTATTGACTAAAGAATCAATACCCATGTAGTCTAATTAATTTATTTTCAAGAAAACTACCCAAAATCTTGTATTGCTTCATGACCTGAATGTTAACTACTATTTTTGAACCAGTAAACGATCTTAAAATGAATTACTTTCTGAATGAGAACTGTAGCCTTATCTTTCTATTTTCCTGAACATCTTGAAATTTTGAATTCCGAGTTTTGTAGCAAAAGTTATACCCATTTTACTACAGCTGTGTTTTTATTTCTAGAATTATACTTTTCAGATTTTCGTTAATTAATTGTTCCTATATAGTAGTATTGCATGAATTAACGTATGTGTGTTGCAATGCATGATCCTAGTGTCTCATTGTCATCATTCTAATTGTCCTATTTTATGTTATCATCCTATTGATTTTATGTTATTATACTATGATTCAGCTAATGTCCCAAATTGCATATTATATTGTTGCATTGATGAAATAATTAACAAGCCAAGGTTTAAGGGATTGACTAGAGTAGTTGATGATATGGAGACTGTACTTGGATGATTGCCCATGTTATTATTGTTATCATCATTGTGTAAGAAATTACACATAGCCCGTGTTATTATTGTTATCATTATCGTGTAAGAAATTATACATGGCCCGTGTTATATTGTTATCGTCATCATACCCAGTACATGAAGTATAGAGTCTACCACTATAGTCTAAATGAAATTGATTGTATGCATCGAACCTGTGGTATGGAATAGATGGGACACAGTAGTACGTCCATTAGATAGGTTTTAAAATGATTAATAGACATAAGGATTGACACTTCACTGACACTGCATATTGTTCATCATTGTTCCTACTGATATCAAATATTGGCTAAGTGTTACCGTTATTGATCATTGATTATTGTTATTGAGTATTGAATCATTGTTTATAGCCATTGTATCAATTACCGTGATATTGATTATTGATTATCGTGCTATGTTATTGATTCCTATTGATCCATTGATTCATTGTTATACTATTATTCCATTGTTCCCTGCTTTCTCTGCTTGCTGTCCATGACTTTCTCTAAGGAAAATTTTTCTCCTCTTTTTAGATGAAGTATTTACAGGTGTTGATAGAGAATTGCCACCTGGAATTGGAGAACAAACATTCTGAAGACTACTGCTTTCTAATTGCTTATTGCCTTAATAAATTTAATGTATTAAGACTTGTTATTATTTTGGATTGGATTATTATTGTTTTGGGCTTATGTCTCAGATTTTATTATTGTTTCCAGATGTTGGATTATTATTATTGTATTTGGATATTTTTATTGCTTCATTCCAAGTACTATTGTTCATGAGATTATTATTATTGCCTGTACGTTTGTTCTGTATTGATTATATTGTTGAGTTAATCGAATAAACAGCTTATGGACGACGTTAGTCATTCGCTAGGCCAATGTTATTTGCTCATATTTCATATTTTTGGGAAGTGGGGCATGACACGAGGTAAAGCGACGAAAGGTCGCGAAGTCGGGTAAGGGACAAAGACTAAGAGTAAGAGAGGTCGGATTGGGTGCAGGGGGACAGGTTCGCTGCCGGGGTGCAACGCAGGAGGAAGGGGGTGCTGGAGGTGGTCGGGGTGAAGCAGAACAGGAGGTTGAAGAAGATCGAGAGGTAGGGGGTGAAGGAACAGGGGATGGCTAAGTAGGGTTTAATAGAAGATGAACAGGTATAAAGGGGTATATATATAAGGAGGGTATATATTAGGGTTTGGGAAGCTGATGGTTAACGGGTGTGGGTATAGGTAAACGAGTTAGGGTTGTAGGGGTTTTGCGTATTCGGTATATTGTTAATGGGTATTGGGGTTTTAAATAGGGTAATAGGTAAAAAGATCCAGTAGGGTTTAAAAGGGTTATATAAAAGACCCAATAAAATAATTAAATAATAAAATACTAGATTAACTAAACACTCAACATAATAAAATAAAATAAAATAGAGTGGCTTACAAAATAATGGCTATATATAAATTGCAAGATAGATCGAGCTTTAGTCGAGATAAAATAATAATAATAATAATAATAATAATAATAATAATAATAATAATAATAATAATAATAATACATATTTGCGAAAACAGGTGTTACACCCTAGTGACCGGCAGTTTTTATTTATGAATTTGAGAGCTAACCAGTGTCTGTTGAGCATCTCTTGAGAAGTAACCATGTCGGGCTCACTGTCTCTTTTGTTTAGTTTAAGTTCGGTAGGGTAGGCTAGTTCTAGGTTGTGATGATTTTCTTCTAAAAAACAAACTAAAAATGTAAGGACTACAATATAGTAGAGATGTGATGAAAGTAAGAGAAAAACACAAGTATGAGGGCATCAGATCTACGGTGTGAGAGTATTCATAGGTTGCCTGCTTGATGTGTCATGTCATGGCATGGATATATCTCCTGAATTATCTTGACCGTGGCGACGCTTGTGGGGTGTTTGGTAGCTACATAGTGTCATCGTTCCATGACGGAGGCGAATTGTCCATAGGCTCTGCATGATGCGTCATGTCATGACGTGGGATTCCCCTCCAGGCTGTCTGGGCATAGGCTCGAAACTCATAGAACATCTAGGATACTTACTGTAGTTACCGTAGTAGTTTAAATCATGGCGAGGGAATCAACCCAATAAGATGAAGAACGGTTAAGGGCTTGCCCTCGGACCTATGTAGTATGGGATGCATAGAATCCGAACACCCACGACATCAATAACTGCATTAAGGATTAGGTACACAACACCCACGACATCAATAGGATAGTCCCTCTTTAGCTTTGTTTGTGATCAAGTTTGTGTTTATTAAAGTATTTAAGAATCGTTATACTTTCAGCATAGCCAGGATAGCCGTGTATAATATTTTATCGGTTGTAAGCAACTGACGTGCCCACAGTTTTATATGCGGGATTTGGAATTTACAAGAAGATATAAAGATGAATTTTTTGCTGATGATGATTTAAATGCTAAAGTTGTTACAATTGTACATTTATCATTGTTGTATTTTATTTTCTGCTGTATGTTGATGTAAAAGACTTTATTGTAATAAAAGTTTTAAATTCCTTGTACGAAGTGAAGTGTAAAGATTCTGTGGAACTTCGAATTTAGACTTATTTAGAATTCGGGGCGTTACAGAACTGGTAGTAGATGAAGACAGGAAGGCTAAGAAGTTCGAGCAGGGTCTGAGGTTAGGGTTGTGGTCTTGCATGATACCCCTTGGAATTCGAAGGTACAACAAGTTAGTGTGATGGTCAGCAGCTACTGAATCAGACATGGAGCAATACCAACTGGTGAACAACAAGAGGGACAACTGGAATAAAGGCTAGAGGCCCACAATGTCAAACTGCTACAGAGGGCAACCCCCATCGTAGAAGGTCAAGTTTACTGGGCAAATAGCGTTGTGATCACTAGAAAGCCCGCAATGTCTTCCTCCTGCTATCGATTGTTGATAAGGCCTCAGAGATTCGGATCTACAGATTCTGAATTCTTTGAGATGAGGGAAGGTTAGATCCAGGTCGTAGGTCAAGTCCTGATGTGAGGGTAATATTGAGGAGATTTCTGGATATTGTGGTGGTTGTGCTAACTAGTGGCCGCCAAAAACATGCAAGAACAGCCTGAAACACGGGGAGTTATCCTAGAGACAGATCATTCGACTATCAAGTACTAATCAAAAGTGAAAACTTGGTTTTGTGGGCAAAATGTTCATTACCTTGTAATGGAGGAGGTAAAACTGTATTTATAAGCAAGGATGGGAGTAGTTATTAGGAAGATTCCCCAAATTAGGGGATCTGATCAGTTATTTTCTTCCTAATTTAAGGGATTTTGATTGTCAGCCATTATTGACTGGTAAATCTCCCCTAGTTGGGCTACGAATCAACCCCCCTTGTGGACTGAGCCAATATAGTTGGCCTGCGGGCGACCCATGTGCTGATCGTGAACCTTAGCATTGGTATAAATACCCGAAACCCGGATCTAACCCGGACCCGACCCGGACCCAGCATTAGACCGGAACCGACCCAGCTTATTCGGGTCCGGGTTTGCGTCCTAAAAAAGGACTCGTTGTACTTTCGGGTCTGGGTCCGGGTCTGCTCAAAAGTGACCCGACCCGGACCCGTTAAAAAAAATCCAAAAAATCAACATAAAAATAAATATTCTATCATCATCCCTTCCCTCTTTCCTCCTCAATTCTAAATCTTCATCTTGCAAGCTCAAAACTCATGCCTTTTTATTATATCCTCTATTCTAAATTCTCCACTCGCTGCCTCTGCTCTCCGCTCACACTCCCGCTCCTATCCGAACGGGTAGGAATATTTTAATAGGACCCAGACCTGAAATCGGACCCGGTCCTCATGCCGGGTCCGGGTTCGAGTCCCATTTTTGGACCCGTAGAGGACCAAGTCCGGATCTGGGTAGTGAAAGACTAGACCCAACCCGACCCGATACCAATGCTAGAGGGCCTGTAACTGCTGTGAAATCACCGTTTCATCCTCGGGAACTTCGGGATTCGTGCACTGATCGGACAGTTGTCAATACTTATGATTTCGACCTTTCATCATCTATAGAGGTAGGGTTATTTTCCTACCTTTGGCAGTCAAAAATTAAGGTGATTTCAAATGCAAGTCGCGGTGATTTTAAAATCAATGTGACTTTGAAATACACACCTATTGTGATTTAAAATCACTTGGATTTTATATACTTATATTTTTAAAGTTGATATTATTGTTATTCATGAGTATGTAAATTGATATTACAACAACAATAATAATTATAATTTTGAGAGAGAGTAATAATAGTAATAATAATAATAATAAAATATAGAAAATTTCTCCACCGTTACACTTAGATATAATAATCATATACACCATAGTAAAAAGTGAAAATTTTGCCGTACTGACCCACTCTTTGAAAATATTTGGCACTGCGACCCACTTCCGAAAACAATTAGCGATCTGCCCCTGTTTAGGACACGTCAGTAAGAAAAGTTATTGGGAAAAATGACATAGGTTATTTCGATGCCGTTCTTCCCAATAACGGCATCTGTTTGGAAAAAAAGTTTCATGCCGTTATTCCAAATAACGGCATCTGCTACTTTTTATCCAAAGATCTAATAGTCTCAATTATGAGTTGAGAGAGAATTGTTAAACTAAATTAACCTATTTCGTTCTTTGAGAGAACAGCAACGAATATACTGATGTCATTATTCAAAATAACGATATCAGTTAATTTGTTTTTGCACAGTTACCTATATTCAGAAACCCTTCTCCTTCCCCCTTTGTCTTTCGATCTTTTCTCTCTTTCTCTTCACTCCTGTAACCCTAGATCCGTAAATCATAAATTACTAAAATTCCAACTATTGGAGTGATTTGTTAGTTGCCAAACAACAATTAAACACAGATTGTAGTCTTGATTCTCTCATTTATTTTCGAAAGAATTCGGAATCCGAAATTGTGGTAAGTTTTCAAAATCCCTATTTTTTTGTACAATGTTGATTTTGATGTATGAGAGTTGTATACATTGGTAGTATAGTACAAGTGCTGTAGATTTGTTTTATCTAAGTAGTAATTGTGGGAATGTACTTATGGATTGTTGTTGATCTAGGGTTTGTAAAATGTTGAATTGTTGATCTAGGGTTTGTGAAATTGTTGTTGATTAGTAAGAGCTATATTGGTAGTATAGTAAAATTGATGTAGAATAGATCCACGTAACTAATAGATATGTGAAGTGATTTTTATAGGAGATTGAGATGTGGATGACCTATATTGCTATCTTTGCGAACTTAGATTCATCTATTTGTAGTGTGTGGAGATGTTGTGGTGGTGAATGTTTGTTAATGTTTAGTAATGTTTAGTAATATTTTAGTACAAATTTTAGTATCTCTAGTCTCGTAATGTTTATTAATATTGTAGTTGACACGTTATATTTAATGTTGACAGACAAATGGATCCTACATAACCATCTTCTTTCCATGATGTGGGTGCTTCATCTGGTACTTCGCATGGACCACGGGGACATCCGGGTCCTGTAGATCCTACCGTGCTTTATTTGCAGGAAGATCATAGGTCGCAGGCGGTTTGGACTGGAGTTGTCGAAAAAATGAGTTTCCGAATGCACACCATCATGGCGATGCACCCTCGTATTCAAAATTATTTGGTAAGTAGCGGATTTTATGGAATGTCGAAGTTGGCGAAAGTAAAATGTGATCACGCACTACTTACTGCTCTTGTGGAGCGATGGAGGCCGGAGACACACGTTTCACTTACCAGTTGGGAAGATGACGGTCACCCTACAAGATATAGCCGTCATATCGGTTCTTCCAATCGATGGGGTGGCCGTCACCGGCAACTTGATGTTCAATAAAGTGGCATTGTTAAGAGATTATCTTGGGCACGAGGTGGATGAAGATGATAAGGGTGTATTCGTTGGGAAATCAGTCCGACGTTCTTGGCTGTATACGGAGTTCAATAATCAACTGTCAGACATACCGACAGACTTCCAATTCCAATGTTATACGCGGGTTTATCTTTTGTCGATGATTGGAGGTATTCTATTCCCTAATTCTTCTGGTGATGTAGTGCATTTCATGTACCTTCCATTGATCTCTGACCTACAAAGAGCCAGCCGATATAGTTAGGGAACTCTGGCCTCTCTCTACCGTGCCCTGTGCAATTATTCGATGGGTCGATCCAAATGACCGGGCCGATGGGGATATTACATATTTGGTGTTGGGAACGAATACATCTTTGCTAGCCCCGGGTAATAGTACTTTCAAATAGTTGGAGTGTGCAACACGAAAATCCAGTGTTGAGAGCTCCTCTTGGTGCGTACTGATGGGTAAGCTCATGTGGAGAGATAACCCACGTGGTGTGCTCACATATTACAGGGATGAACTCGATCAGCTGAGGGAAGAGTACTTCCACTGGACATCGTATACAGACGACATGCTACAACGTCTACCCCCCATTTGCACCGCCAATAATCAACTATGGTTGACATTAGCTCCACTTGTAAATTTCTCAATTGTGGAGTTCTATTACCCCGGCCGCGTCCTCCGCCAATTCAATGCACAGTAGCCCATCCCTGGAAACTCAATGTACGACCGTAGAATTCACAATATTACCGGCCAAGGTCGTTTACCGAATATGGATTGAGTCTATCACCACCGTGCTCATGTAGCATGTTGGAATGAGAGAAAGTATGACTTGGTTGTAGGAGGGATTGTGCTGTACGATGGATTATTGCAAACCGGGTACATGGCATGGTACCGTCGTATCACACGGTTGTATATAGCGCCAAGTACGGATCTCCCCGTGGGTATCCAACAACCGATACCTGCGCACCAAGTGGAACCACCACCCACACATTCTGCATCGCAACCCATGTATCAACCAAAAGCTTCCTCCTATCATTTAATGGTAAAGTAATGTTAGTGTTAATAAATTTTATTCACATCATTTTGCTTATGTTTGTTTAACAAAAGTTTGGTTTACTACTAATAATTTTTAATCGTAATATAGATTGACAACACATGGGTCAATGCGAGGAAATGTGCTCATGTCTTGAAGTGCAACGCTTCGAAGGCATGCAAGGAATTGGCGAGAGAACTCCTAGCTCCATATCGTACTTCTCTTGAAGAAGTTGATGACAGTTCGCGCTTCGATGCTCTTCTATGCTCAACCGAAATACCAACTTAAATGGCCTAACCAAACGTAAGCCGAGCACCACCTCCACCCCAACAAACAGTTGAAGCAGAACCCCCCGCCCCACTTCGAAGTCAACCACATACTCCTTCACATCCTCCGAGAAGGAGTAAGAGTGTTCGCTTTCCTGCTACACACAATGCATTGGCAACACCTGATATTGAAGTAGTTGGAGGTGGGCAAGAAGGAGATGTCGGTCCAAGTGCTCCTGTGACACAAGAGATTGGGGATCGTAGGAGGAAAGTCCTGGCTCAAAAGAGGAGGAAGCCACAAAAATATACGCCTAGTTAGTTTTTTTCATGAATCAACTTTATGCGTAAGTTGTTATACTTTTAATGGAGTTTTCATGTAATTCTAGGAAAATGTTGATGACTACTAGTTTGACTTGGTTGTAAATGTATGTTTTTGAAAAAAATGAATGTAGTTGATGAGTGTTTGGGTTGTATGAATTCTGTGCTTGAATTTGAAGTGCATGAGAAAATTGTGTAATGGTAGTCTGTGCTTGAATTTGATGTATTGAAGTTGATGTATGAATTCTGTGCTTGAAGTTGTTGAATTGATGAGTTGAGGAGTTGAAGAGTTGAAAAAAACTTGAAGCGAAGTGATGAATTGATGAGTTGAAATTGTGTAATGTGCAAGTCTTGAAGTGGAGTATGAGTTCTGTGCACGCCTGTGCATGTTTTAAGTGGAAAACAGAAATAACAGATGTCGTTATTGCAAATAACGGCATCTGAATCCTGCAACGTTCTTTTAGATATCGACATCAGTTAAATGGGAAAATTCGAAAAGTTGGGACATCTGCCAAACTTTCTGTCTTCATAGTCGTTCTCTTGAATAACGGCATCTCTTAAGAATGCCGTTATCTTGAATAACAACATCTCCTAGGTGTCAAAAATTAGAAATTTTGGGACTTCTGCCAATCTTTCTGTCTTCACAGTCGTTCCTCTGAATAACGGCATCTTCAGAATATGCCATTATTCAGACGAACGGCATCTGTTATATGAATAGTTGTGCATATTTTTTGTGCATGTTTTGCAGAGATAAATTACTGAAATCAAATTTACTCAAATTCAACAACCATTCACTCCACATATCTCATGCTTAACTATTTAATCTTAAATTACTCAAGATAAAACGAAAGCTCTCTAATTCATACTACCTTAACGATAGGTTTTAATACAATAACCGGATACAAGTTCAAGTGCCGGTAGACTGTGAAGTCCCCACACTCTATACATTCTTACAACTTCGTCTATTGTGTCCACTCACTCTGCATTTCGAACAACTTTCCCAGTGCTCCCACCTTCTCGTGCATCCATGTCATTGCGTATACGAGTACTCTTTGGTCGCCCTTCTACCCAACGAAGACTTGAATCGGCTATGAGCACCGGTCCACTTTGTGTCGGCCAATAAGATTCGTCTGAAATAGGATTGAAAGTTGGTGCCCACGTTTTTGCTAATGAACCGGTAGAGTAAAAGGCATCAATGTATGGTTGATAATCAAGCGCACGGGAAGCACATGTCGCTAACACATGAGAGCATGGAATGTGATATAGTTGGAATTTGCCACAAGTACAAGTTTGGCTCTCGAGGTCTACCGTGTGCCAATGTCCACCCTTTTGATATCCACTATCCATTCTAATGCCCGTTTTCACCCCAAAAATATCCGACCGATTATTAAAGATTATTGCCTCATATAAATTGGATTTTTCACGACGTACATCAATAAGACCCTGAATGCGTAGTGCCCATAGTTTACTTTCACTTATAAGCGTCGGCGCTGCTTCACGGCGATCAGTAAAATACATGTTGAGACGAAAAAAAAAATCTATTCCACAATTGCGGTGACAGGCAAGCTACGAACACCTTTTAGAACCGAATTAAAAACTTCCGATAGATTTGTTGTCATTATACCATATCTATGACCTCTATCGGCAGAAAGTGCCCACTTCTCAATCGCTTTCTCCTTCAACCAATTTGCCCCATCAGCATTGCTCGCTTCAAGTTGTGCCATCTTTTTCTCAAACTTCTTCCACTTATTTTGACACGCGATCACCTTCAACTTACTTATCAAAAATTTGCAACCAAATTTTTTATGGAAATTGCTAGCAAAATGCCGCATACAGAACTGATGATATACAAATGGTTCCTTCCATGTACCGAACTCATTTTGCATTGCTGATAAAATACAGGCATGCCGATCAGAAATGACACACAGACCTGCACGATCTGTGACGAAGCACCGAATACAGTTCATGAACCATGTCCATGTCTCTATGCTTTCACCGTCAACTAGTGCAAACGCAAGTGGAAACAACCTACCGTTTGCGTCTGGTGAAATAGCAATCAACAAACAACCTTTATATTTCTCGTACAAATGAGTGTCGTCTATACTAATAACTGGTCTACATGCCTTAAATCCTTCGATGGAAGGACCGAATGTCCAAAAAACACCCTTAAAAAGTTTCTTTGCCCGGACCGGGCGCAATCTTCACCCAATGTTTAGGCGTACCTAGATTTGAAGCTTGGATTGCATTGAGTAGATATGGTAATTTAGTGTAAGCTTTTTCAAAAGAACCATATTGTCGCTCAATTGCTTTATGTTTAGCCTTCCAAGCTTTCCAGTATGAAATTGTGTGATGGAACCTACCCTTCACGATTCCAATTATGGCTCTTGGTGTTATTGCGAGTTATTCCTTCACAACATCCAATATGACCGTCGATACAACCGTGGAATCAATTTTGCTATGATCCTGAGTCAATGTAGGATTCACACATGTGTGTGCACCTTCAAGCTTCTTCACCACGAAATAATGACGGCCTTTTGGAACAATTGCACGCAATCTCCATGGACAACCAACTACATTTTGAAGTGACGGATCTTCTGCAATGTCCTCGGCTGAATGGTTGATGGGTGCGTATTTACATTTCACATAGTATAGACCGGGGGATGATTTTACCATCACGAATTCTCTATGATTCTTCACGGTGTACATCTTCACTTGATGTTGTAGAGCATCTTTGGTTGGAAATCTTTGACCTATGAAGAGTTCATCCAAGTTGGAAGAGCCAACGGAAGATTGTCCATGTTCATGTATGGTGGTACGGGACATCCATTCATTTGATTGAGATCCATGCATAGCTGCACTTGTGTCCTGACTTGGCAACATGCAGGCATTGTTAACCAGCACATCAACATTGACATCAACAATCGGAGCTTCAATGACAACCTCCTCCTCATCATCTTCTAGACCGCGTTCCTTATCTTCTTCCTCTTCGACCAAATCATTATTTACAACGGCGTTGTCAAAGTCTTCCATTGCCATGCCGGCTACCAAAATATATTATGACAATATCAGCGGATGTACCTGCTTGTATTCGGAGGAAATAGGTTCCGTTGGAGTTGTGCTAGTATCTTCTTCTGTATTTGGAATTTTAGCATGTGACTCGGCAGTGGTTTCAATATTTGTGCAGGCCTTGGACTTTAAATAACAACCCGTCCAGTATTTGGAAACCTCGTTTGGTCGATATATAACTCAACTGCGTTCCAACTATAATTTGGATCAAGTGTCCTACCCATCATGGACCTCAAAGAATTGTCATTGTCTACAGGTACCAACATGAAATATTGCACATCCCCTTTACCGGCAACATAACGGTCTCTATTTTTCATACTCATTTCACTGTTGTCCCAATTGGTGACTTCATATATCTTATCTATTAATTCTGAGTACATAAAGTTGCGAGGAGCCCAAATAATTACCGGTTCAATATCACTATAAGAATATTCAATCTTGGGATCTTTAATTACTTCACCCTCAAAATATAACCAAATAGGGATATCAAATTCCATACCTAACCATAAAAATTCAAACATGTTCAAGTCATTCACTACTCATAATAAGCATAACATGGGAATACATATCAAACATACAGTTAAGATAATAATACCTTCAAATTAGACCGTACCGCCGCTAGATTGAAAAATCGTTGTGGATGAAGAATGAAATGAGAGTGGGAGTAAGGAGGTAGGATATAAGAAATTTTAGAGCACTCCAATGGTTGGAATTTTTTCATTTAGGGATCTAGGGTTTGTGGGTTACGGGAGTGAAGAGAAAGAGAGAAAAAAATGAATGACAAGGGGTAGGAGAAATGTTTGGGGGAATATGAGCATAGGTAACTGTGCGAAAACAAATTAACTAATGCCGTTATTTTGAATAACGGCATCAGTATATTCGTTGTCGTTCTCTCAAAGAACGACATAGGTTAATTTATTTTAACAATTCTCTCTCAGCTCACAATTGAGACTGTTAGATCTTTAGACAAAAAGTAACAGATGCCGTTATTTGGAATAATGGCATGAAACTTTTTTTCCAAACAGATGCCGTTATTGGAAAGAACGACATCGAAATAACCTATGCCGTTTTTTCCAATAACGTTTCTTGCTGACGTGTCCTAAACAGGGGCAGATCGCTAACTGTTTTCGGAAGTGGGTCAGAGCGCCAAATATTTTCAAAAAGTGGGTCAGTACGGCAAAATTTTCGTAAAAAGTATAAAGTACAAAGTAAGCATATTTGTGTTAAATTCCTTAGTTATCTTGCTTCTCTCACCGCTGACGCGTCTCTATCTCAATTAATCCATGCCGATTAGGCTATTAAAAATTAAAAAAAAAAACCCGAAATACCTAAACTAGCCCACTTCTCTCTCAATTCCTCCTCCCTAATCTGAAATGTTTCATCTCTCCAAACACTATGGCTGTGTTTGGATAGCTTTTTTATACCCTTTTTTCGTTTTCTAAAACCAAAAAGGTGTTTGGTTACCCTCTTCTCAAAGTAATTTTTTGCTTCTCATTTTCAGAAAAATCCAAAGCGGTCATTTCTTAACCCTTCCTCTATCTTTTTTGACGAGGACTTCTCTCTCTCTCGTCCCGATGCCTCTTTACTCCCTCTATACTCCCATCAACTGTCTCCATTACTCCCTCTTTACTCTCATCAACCGTCTCCTTTACTCCCTCTTTACTCCCATCAATCATCTCCTTTCTTCTGCGATACTGTTTTCTCCCTTCTCAAGCACCACGCTCGATCTGTCTTTAATCCCTCAAAGTCTACCCAAAAAATCAACGAACTAGGGGTTCATGGTCTGTGAGACCAGATCTGCTTACAATAGAAGGTGTCTTCGAGAATGGTGCAGTCGAATCAAACGTTGGCTGAGGCTTGAATCTGTTGGAGACAACTTCTTTACACTTGAAAGCAAGCAAACTAAGATATGTTTGAATTTGAACCAAATTTTTTACACCTTACAATGTTAGAGGGTTTCAGTTGCGCGAGGAGATAATTCCAGATCTGTGGGTTTTTTTTCCCCTGTTTTTTGGTTTTTTTTTTGGGGACTGATTTGAGCGATTAAAGAATTTTTATGAAATGGATTTGGAGATGATGAGTTCTGATCCTATTGTCGACTACACTCCTAACTATTGGCTTTCCAAATCGAATTATTGGATTAAAGAGATACCATTTTGTTCCTGTGAATTAAAAAAAGTTTTTGTCAAATATTGTTGAAAGAAGCCATCATCTACAAATTATTATAGTAACCTGAGAAACTAATTTCAGTTCACTGTTATAGTTCAGCAATTGATGATTGTTTTATTTTATTTACCGTTTCTGTCGCTAATAAAGATGACTAGTAAGGGGAAGAAGATGGAGGTGGATAGTGATATTGTCCTATGGCCAACATGTAATGAGCGGATATTTGTGGAATTGATGGAGGAGGAGGTCGACCGAAATAGTCTGAAAAGTTCGGCATTTGAAGGCAAAGTTTGGCAACAATTTGTTGCAAGTTTGAATTGCATGTGTAATCGTGCATACACGGTTAAACAATTAAAACAGAAACATTCCAGACTTAGGATTAAGTGGAGGGAGTTTCACACTTTGAAGAACCAGAGTGGTATGGGTTGGAATGAAGACAACCATACAGTCACTTGCGAGCCCCATGTTTGGGAGACATATGTCAAGGTTCACATATATCTTTATTTTTATAACAGTGTGTGATTATCATCTTAATATACTTATTCATGACTTTACTACTTGTAAATTAACAACACAAAATTTTTGAATAGGCACACCCTGCGGCTAAAACATTCAAATTGAAGGGATTGGCCAATTATGATGCTTTGACCAAAATTTTTGAGGGGTCTACTGCCCAGGGCTTACTTTCTAGGGCTTCAACTCAAAGGGTGTATGACTCCGATGAGGAACGGAGGGTCAATTTTGAGTTTACCCCCCCCCCCCCCCCCCAAATACCACAAAAGTCACATAAAAACAAGCACAATCCAATGTATGTTGCATCAATGCAATTCAGCTCCTTTGGGAATCCAAGTTTCAAGTACATATAATATAATGTATTGGAACTTAACAAATAGAGAGTTGCAATGTAATATAATGTATTTCAACTTTATTCTTATTATGTGACTTGAGATTGAAGCAAGTGTAATGAGTTACAAAACAACGGATGTGATCAAAGAATTTTCCTTATATTATATTCAAATGATCTTTCATATTACTCTTTTGCATATTGCATATCAGTTTATGAAATGTTCTTAATACAATACGAATACAACATCTTCATTGGATAAAGTATAGTCGCATATCAGTTCATATGAACAAGCTTAAGGTATTTCACATTAATACAACTCCTCATATTGATAAGATTTGCTCGATTCGCTCTTTCTCAGGCTTTTTGTTCGTATACTTGTAGAACTTTGCTCTGTAACTGCAGGAGAAAAAAAAAACTTCGGTAGAAAACTAATGCAAATTGATTAAACATACGCCTTTTATAATCTCATTGTCAGAAAAACTGTATTTCTATTAATTTTAGAATTTAATTTTATACCCAAACGCCTTTTATAAGCTCATTATCCAATAACTATTTTTATGAAAATTTCAGATTTTTTGGTTTACCAAATGCATTTTATACTCTCATTTTCAAAAAACTGTTTTCAAAAATTTTTATTACCAAACAGCTTTTATACTCTCATTTTCAGAAAACTGTTTTCAGAAAACTCTTTTTTCAGTAAACTGTTTTCAGAAAACTGTTTTCAAAACAACTAACCAAACGCAACCTAAAAAATTTAGTGTGCTTGAGGATGGAGAGGGAGTGGTTGAGAAGGAAGCGGTAGGTGCTGTTGGTAGAGGAGGGGATGTAGCGTCGGAGGAGGAGGAGGGAGAAGGCAGAGAGAGTGGGAGCAGAGGAGGAGGGACCAGGCAGTGGGGATGGAGGTGGGGGCCATTGTGAGAGTATTTGAGAATGGCGACAAATTTTGAGGTTAGGATCTCGGGTTTCCTCTCTCCCTCAAACTATAACCGGTCTCCGCCGCCGCCGCTGCCGCCACCACCAGCAAACCCTTCATTCGTTGGCATTTTAAGTTTGGGTTTCGTAGCACCAGTGCTAATGAATCTTGTTGAAAGAGTTTGACATTTTTAGGGAGTTCGTGAGAGGAGCATTTGGGAAGGAAAGAAAGAACCGTGGGGCTACTTGTACGAGTATTGCATGTATTTTTTTTTTTTTTTTTTTGTGGAAATTTTATTAAACATCATAGGCTCATAGCTTTTTCATTTTTATAAAATTAGATCAGCTCTTCTTAGAAAAGATTAATGTGAAATTGGTCTTATGTATAATGATGATTAAGATTAATTAGAAATTTTTAGCATTGTTCTTAGATAATGATACGAACAAAATCATGTCAATCTAATTGTTTGTTTGTCAAATTCGTCTAATGTTAGGGGTGGGAAATTTGGGGATATGGAGATGGAGCTTGGAATTCAAAGATTCCAAAAATCGGGTTCTATAGTGTGGAAGCCATTAACATAGGTAGTAGGAAGGAGAAGGAAGAATTTTTTGCCTTAAAAATATTTGTGTTTAAGGGCCACTTTCCAAACTATTAGCGCTCGTGAGCTACCCTGTGCTACGTCAGCAGCGACTGCTATTCCCATTAGCGGCCTCTTCATTTTCTTTGTCGCTAATGGGAATAATGACCTTTGTTCTAAATTTTATGGGAGTATCTATCGCTATTCCCATGGGAAACCTTAGCTTAAAATCAGTCGCAATTGGGAATAGCGACCACTAATGCAGTGTATACTCCACACTTAGCGAAATTTAGAGACCCTCTCTCTTCTATGTAATTTTTAAAAATAACAACTTAACTGATGTCGGAATTGGGAATAACGACCTAGTATTCCCAATAGCGACCACTAATGTAGTGTGTTCTCCACACTTAGCGAATTTTAGAGACCTTCTCTCTTCTATATAAATTTCAAAAATATACACTTAACTGAGATCACTATTGGAAATAACAACCTAGTATAACTGTGGTCGCTATTCCCAATAGCGACTAGTAGTGGGACTCGACCGCTAATAAGGTCGCTATTCCGACCCCGTCTCCCTCTCTCTTCACTTCACTTTGATTTCTTCTTCCCCCTTTTCTTCGCTTCCATAACCCAAAACTCCAATCACTCCCCCAAATCATCAAACACTTTCAAAAACCCCAAAAATTTCAAGAAATCTTTATCACTATGACTCATCCGCCCCCTCCTCCAAAATAAATAATTTGTGAAACCCTAGGTTAAATTGCATAACCTTAGCCCCTCCACATTTGAACCTTATATTCTCTCTCGTTGCTCCCGAAGGTTACCTCCATTACAATTGGTCATCATCTCAGGTATCATCTACTCCACCTTACTGATATGTGAAAACAATATAGTTTGTTTCATTATGAGAATAAAAGTTTATCGGGGCTTATATTTGTGTATTTTGGGGTATAAATTGTATGTGGATAGATAGAGAGAGGTAGATGGTTATATTGGATTTGGTCTTTTTCTGGTGAGAATATGTATCAACTAAAATAGGTATTTAATACCCTAAACTTTCATTTTAATGAAAATATTGATTTTTACGTGTTGTGCACGTACAAATTTCATGTGTATATTATTTATTTATTTTTATATATAAAATTTCTTTTGATAGTATGAACAATTATTTTTCCTTTCCTTTATTTTTCTAAAAGCCTACTTCTAAAGCCTAAAACACTATTTTATTTGTTGAGCCCACTTTAATAATTATTTATTTTATTATCTTGGCCCACAAGCCTAAGCTCACTAATTGTGAAGCCCACAAATTTAATTAATCAATTAAATGGTCAAACTTGTCATGTAGACTCAAATGGTGAATATTTTGATTAATTAAAAGTGTAAAAACTTCAAATAGGAGGTACTAGGGGCACGTGCATGCACGTGGTGTGCAATGCACACTTTTTTTGGGGCCGGTTGGTGCTTGGAGGAATGGGAGAGTGGTTGTGTGTGCATGGGTAGTTTATTTGTGTGTGGGTGGTTGCTACAACTTCCCCTCCTATCCTAGCCATTCATCCTATAACCATCCAATGAATCTTAGCCCTCCAATCTATCCTAGAATTAGTATAAATACCCCCCCCCCCCTATCTACATATATTCCGCACTAATAAATTATTGAAAGAGGAAATTATATAGGAAGAATTATAGTAGTGTGAGTGTGAGAGTGTGTGTGTGTGTACCATTGGAGGCCGTCCATCATCCCCACACTTGGAGCTTTCAGTTTTGGCAAGGAAGCAAGGAGAGGAGGCTTTTGCATCGCAATCTAGGAGGAGAAGGCACTCTCTCGCATTCTAGGGGACTGTAGGAGATTTCTTATTGGCTTTTCTTCAAAGAGGTGGGTGTTATTATAAGCTAGGGATGAAATTGAATTGTTATTATAAGCTACTAGTTGAAATGAAATGTATGCTTTCCTAATTAGAAGAGAATTGATAAATTAGCAAATGTGTGTTGTTTGATTACTAGATTTATTAATTGTGAGTAAAAGTGAATGTTCTAATTGTTTCTAATGGTAGTATGCTAAATATGTTCTAAATGCAAACTATGTGGATTAACTAGTAAAAAGACTAGAACCATGTTTTTTTTTTTTTTGATGGAATAGAACCATGTTTGTTAATTAAAGTAGAATGTTATGCTAGAGATGAATGAATGAGGTAATTTGTTAAGTGATTGTTAACGGTTGTACTAGAATTTCCATTGCTATATGTGCCATATGAGTATGAAAATAAATGAAAAGAATGTATTTTTGCAAACAAATGATTGAATGCATCATGTATAAATTAATTAATAAAAATAGAGGTTTTTAAAGATGATTTTGTGTTTTAAAAAGTCATAGTTGTCAAGGAGTAAGAAAACGTCGTTGTAGTGATTTTTGGGTGGGAAACCATCTTTATTTATGAACAAGTATGTATTAGTTTTCAAATGTCGAAATAGTGTTCATAAAATGCAAACTAAGGCTAAATACATGTTTTAAAGAGTGAAAAATACCTTTAAAAAAATACTGGATTCTGTAGAATTGAAGGTAGTTTTATTCTGGAAATATTTGTTTTCAAAAGAGGAGGAAAAGAGACAATTTCATTTTTGAGAATTTTTGAATCATAGTTTTGAACAGAGAATAAGATCAAAACCTATTTTAATTACTTCCTAATCAATATGTCCACCTAGACCGATTGGTCGGCAAAGCTTTGGGTCGCTACAGTGTTCGGAGGTCTCGGGTTCAATACCGTGGCCTTGTTTTTATTTTTTTTGTTAAAAACCCAACTAGCCGAACTCGATACTTAGGGATTTTAAACCCTAGTTATATCGGTTGACTGCTTTGGAGCGTTGGTCTTGTGCGCTGTCTGTTTCGCCGTTGGTTGTGGGTTTGAATCTGGGTGGGGGTTTGAGTTTAGAAAAAATATTTTTTTTTTGATATTTTTGTATTAAATTGAGTTTTAAAAATGGAATAAAAATTGAAAAAATTATGTTTTAATTACTGAAAAATTATTAGAACTTTATAAGAAATATTTATACAACTTTTGATAAAGTGTGACTAAGAAATTAGGGTTTTTGCAAGAAATGACTTCATTTGAAATTAAATTGTCCCTTTTAAATAAACGAAAAATAAATGAAATTTTTGGTGTTATAAAGATAAAAAATTAATAATAAGGAATTTTGAAAGTGTGCTTGATGCGATTAATTGAACTTCTACTGTGTGCTAGTAGTAAGATTTGGAATTGTGAATAATAGATGTGCGGAATACATAAATTATTGGTGACTATTAATTGAAATTTATTCTTACGCGTGAGTTGCACGTGAAGTGGAATTATTGATTGTGAAAGATGTGAATACATGAATACTATGCTTTTGAAACATGAATTGGGATTAATCATGAAAAGATCTTATGAGTATGACATTGTAATTATGACTTGAAAATTGAGAATTAGAGTATAGCCAAACCTTATACCGGCAATGAAAGAAATGAGAAATGATATTTTGAAATGAGAAGACCAAGGTTTGGGTCAAATGAATTAAATGAATAAGACCGATATAGTGGGAGTGCTACACTCTAATAGTTGATTTTATTCATGATTCAATTAAACTAAGGATTAGATACATAGTGAAGATGTGATGAAAGTAAGAGAAAAACATTGAGTATGAGGGCCATTGGATTGGCAGCGTGAGAGTATTCACAAGATGTCCCATGATGAGTCATGATAGGGCGTGGATACTGCTCCAGAGTACCGTCCCGGTGGCGATGCTCGTGGGGTATTTGATGACTGCGGGTGGTGTCATGTCTATGGTAGGAGCTAAATTACCACAGGATACCTGCATGATGAGTCATGTGACAGTGCGTTGGGATTCCTTGCAGGGTGCCTAGACATGAGTTCTTAGGTTAGAAAATATCTAGGATACTACCGTAGTTACAGTAGTAGATTAAGTCATGACGAGGGATTGAACCCTACAAGATGAAGAACAGTCAAGGTCTTGCCCTCGGACCTATGTAGTATGGGCTGCATAAACTTTGAACAAGTGCGCATTAGTGTCATATAATATAAATAATTGCATTAAGGACTAAGTGCACATTCACAACATGACATCAATAGGATAGTCCCTTTAGTTTTGTTTGTGACAAATTTGTGATTTGCTAAGTAATGAGAATCGTTATACTATTTCTGGCATAGAGAGGATGGCCGTGTATAATATTTCGTCAGTTGAATGAACTGACGCGCCCACAGTTTTATATGCAGGGTAAAGATGTTTGACACAATTGAAGTATACATGCTGCACAAGATTGTTTTAAATGTTGTTTCATGTAAATTATTGTAAAATTGCTTCCGCTGTGGCAATGTAAAAGTGTAATGTAACTCTGATATAAGAAATGTTTTTTATTTCCTTGTAAATTGTACAAAAGAAGTGTAAAGATCCTGTGGAACTTCGAATTCAGTTGTATTTTGGGATTCAGGGTGTTACAAGGTAAGGTGTTGTGAACGTTTGAATCTGAGAAAATAACATAGGTTTTCTTAATTGCGAATAGATCGTTGCTTAATAGACATGTAATTATGTTTTGGTCATGATTGTATATTGAACCGCAAATTCGTCTATTAATGTATAGCTATGGACTTTAAAATTCCTATTTGGTTGTATTACAGGGGAGAAATAGTTCGAGACCCAAATGTGGGAGCTTGTTATATAGGTGTTGAACCAGAAATACTTTAGGTATATCGTAATATCAAAAAGCAAGAACTAATAGAGATGGTCTACAAATTAACTAAATGGGATATAGGTGAATGGAGTGTGAAAATCCTCGCTAGGTATGCAGCTGGAAAAGGTGAAGGACAATATTTCATGGCGGTCCCTATAGTTGATGATGATTCTCTTATTGCTATGATTGCAAGATCACTTGATCCAGGCTCTAGTTGGTCTGCATTGGAGTTATATATAAAACAAATCAAGATTGTTGTAGGTCATCCACATGTTAGTCGTGTGTCATCTCCCGTATCCGAAGTACCGGCCCCTGAGTTGAGTCCCAATCATCATATTCAGTTGCATGTGGAATTGTCTCTGACAGATGGTAACATATTCCCAATTCCAACACCAACAAGTCCTCCACAACATGGCCTGTCACCTCCTTCCAATTTGATTCGTCATCTTGTTGATAATGAAAACCTAAATCAATCGTTCGAAAATGTTGTTGTTAACGATGAATTGTTAGAAGATAAAGAAGTTGAGGAAGAGGTGGAATATGTAGAAGACGGTGAAGATGAAGAAAATTTGCATGTACATGATGTAAATGATAACCCTAACGACATTAATGATGTTCACGAGTTGGAACAAAATGTGGAATCGGCGGTCCCATTGACTCAAAGATGACCTACTACTTTTCCTGAATTTGAATCAGTGGACTGGGTTAACAATGCTAGAGTATATCACTTCGGTGAAGAGTCATCTGGCTCATCTGACACACACCAATTGCACAATGGACAAAAATTTTCAACCAAATATGAAGTGGTACATGCCGTGAAAATGTTTTTCATCAAGGAATATCGAGAGTTCGTCATAGTTAATTGAAACAAAACCATATTTTCTGTAAAATGTAAAATGGCACCAAAGGTACATAATGCTGAGGAGGAAGCAACAATTCCCGACGTTGTAGAGCTGGATTGTTTGTGGAGATTTCGTGCTATCATTCCAACAGGGTAAACAAATTTTATTGTGAAGAAACTGGAAGGACATCATACATGTATCAATCCCACATTGAATCAAGATCACAGGAGAGTAGATTCTACACTAGTATCAAACTTGATTTTGAATGTTGTGAAGGCACAGATAGGATTAACTCCGAAGGTAATTTTTTATTTTTTTGAAGGAAAAGGTGGAATATGGTCACCTTGTTTCATTAATAAGAAATTAACGATATGAACCCAGAGAACTGGGCCAGATTACAACCTACAGACAGAAAATAAAACATACATGAAGCAACATGACTCGTACAAACAACAAATCCCTCCAACAACCCTAGAGGGTGGGCCGACAAAAAGCTCGGTCCCGCAAAATTATATGTACGTTAGTTTAGCTTCGTACACTGCCTCCATGGCACATGCACACCCATCTGAAACTAGTCTGGCAGGATTTTATCACCCGCTGATCCCTGCCTTCTCCTTGCTGGGGGGACCCCATCTTTGGACCCAAGCCCCGCAGGCCGACATATGACACCACGACACATGCACGGAAACCGCACCCTCCCACTATCTCCACCACTCATCCTACAAACGCGCCAGCAGCTCCCACAGCTGCTACCAAAGAGATAGCCGTGAAGGGGATACCTTCACCTCTATCAAGATTGTGCTTTCCAAGGTGATTTCTAACCAAACAACTATCTCGCTCACCCCACAAAAATACCACGCTCCAGGAGAGAGCCGTGGAGAGGATACCTTCACCTATCTCATGCTCTTGCTCTCTCAGGCGATTTCTCACCATACAGACTCATCTCGACTCTTGCTCCCAAACCGAGGGAAGAATGATGCTGTTATGGGATAGTGGCCTAAGCTGGAGTAAGCTCAATAGCCTGATAGTAGGCACTGTCAAGACTGCACTGGCGACATCGTAGGACATCCCAGAATCTGAATGAGCGCACAACATGGGGGGACCCCATCTTCAAGCCCAAGTCCCACAATCGTGCAATACAACGTACTTCACACTCCCCACCTCCCATAACAAAACAAACAACCACCAGTCGCCATCGCCGTCACCGTCGGGGATGCAATCGCGACCAAAGGCGCGGGAGGTTGCTCTAGCGCGACGAATGCATCGCTCCACAACCTGAGGAGGCACGATGCACTCAGCATCGACAACCACATGATCTGGCGGTCAGCATCGGGCGTTGCTCTAATGGCGATGACGGCGGATCACTGGCAAAGCTTTGGCACAGGAGGTCATCCAAACAGGCGCCGCACATCATGGAGGGACCAAAACCAACACCAACACACCTAAGCCCCACAATTGTGCAATACAACACACTCCACACCTCTCACACCAAAACCAACACCAACTCCTTGCCAACTTCTACTCAGGATCTGATAAGTTACCTCATGATCTGAGCACCAGTCGCCGTCGTGAGGGGGGGCACTAGTCGACCAGATCCGAACGGCAGGTGGCACGATCTCCCCACCGTGGGAGCTCTCCACCTACGACGTCGGGGAGCGACGTGAGGCATTGGGGGTTGGGCTCACCTCTCGCCGTCGTCCAGATCCGACGATTTGGGTCTTCGTCCCTTGGCATGGGCACAGCATCGGTGCGAGGAGCTCGTAGGCCCCATCTTCGAAGCAGTGTGATCCCGTCTTCGAAACTATGTGAGGAGGGTGTAGGAGGGGAGCATGAAGGGAGGGGCGACGTGGTGGACCACTGCGACGGGGCAGCGACGACGGGGCCTAGCCGCCGCCCCCAATTTTTTCAGTTCTAGGGTTTGTTTTTTGGGATTTGGGGTTAGTTTCTCTCTCCAGACTTTTCTAGAGAGAGAAACTCTTTTGATGAATAACTTCGAAGGCAATTATTGAGATAGTCTTTTCTTAAATGCAATTACAAGATATCTTACAACAAGGCTTAGCGAGCAAAATAAAGAGCTATTGAGCGATTGTTCGGTGAGTTTGAGGAAGCGTATACGAAGTTGCCTTCACTTTTATCGACAATAAAAGAATCAAATCCTGACACTTATGTCAAATGGGATAAGGTTCAGTCCGGACCTGGTGAGGAGACATTCAAAAAAAATTTTTGGGCATTTGCGCCATCTATTGAAGGATTTAAGTCTTGCAGACCTGTTATAAGTATTGATGGTACCCATCTGTATGGAAAATTTAAGGGTTGTTTATTGATAGCAGTTACACCCGACACTAGTGATCGTCTATTTCCGTTTGCATTTGCAATAGTAGATGGAGAGAGTGTTGAAAGTTGGACTTGGTTCATGAGTTGCATTCGAACCTATGTCACCGACCGCCAAGGATTATGCATTATATCTGATCGTCACGCTGGGATTTTGTCTTGCATGGAACTCAAGAATGGATCATGGAATGAGCCACATGCTTATCACTGGTATTGCATGCAGCATTTTGCTACAAATTTTTATACCAAATTGGTAATAAGGAGTTAAGGAACAAGTTGAAGGTGGTAGCATGTCAAAATCAGCTAAAAAATCTAGCCAAGGGAATGACAGATATTGAGTTAGTTAAACTAGAGGCATCAAATTGGATCAAGGAGAAACCTATTGAGAAGTGGGCCCTTGTGGCAGATGGCGGACGTCAATATGGGATGATGACTACAAATATTAGTGAATTTTTTAATTCGGTGTTGAAGGGAGTTTGTAACTTACCCGTTACCGCTATTATAGAGATGATCTTCTACCGTATTAATAGCTACTTTACCGAACATCGTCAAGGGGCACAAAGGCTTATAAGTAATAGTAAAATCTGGATATCACGTGTACAACTAATTCTCGATAAATGATGTGAGAGAGTTAACTTGCATGAGGCTATAATGTTTCACCATAATCCAGGCGTACTTCAAGTTCGGACTGGTATTAGAGTTGAAAACAATCAACAAAAAGCTGGAAATTTACATACATTTGATTTGGGAGCGAGGACATGTACTTGTTAGAAGTTTCAGCTTTACCATATTCCATGTTCTCATGCACTAGAGGCTTGTGCATCTCGGGCAGTGGATTACCGTCCTTATGTTGATCGATTCTATTCTACCGAGCTGTTATTACTCACTTGGAGGCCCACATTCACTCCAATTAAAGACCAAGCATATTGGCCCACCCAATTAGGACCATCACTCAAGGCCGATGACACTTAGAAGATGTAGGAAAGGTCAGCCTAGAACTACATGCATTCGGAATGACAGGGATGTTAGAAATGGGTTGGGCACGGGGATAACTTGTTCGCAATGTAATCAAATGGGCCATAACAAGCGTCATTGTCCTAGTAAACAAACCTCCACTGGTGCTAACTCATCACAGGTATTTAAAACTTGCATACGATTTATTATGTTATTATTTATTCTTAAATTGACTTGGTGCGATGTAATAAATGCAGGACGAGGTGAACCAAGCATCGAGTACACGTGGCCAAGGATGGCGTGCACGCACACGTGGTGCACAACCTCCTAGAAGCACCAGAAGCACGAGCACCAAAGGTGAAGGGGTGTCCGGACACACAATGTGAATATATTGGTACTTCATGTTGTATTTACTTGTTGTAACCGTAGAATTTTTTTTGCTATAGAATGTTGTATCAATGATGTCATAGTTTTTTGCTATATAATGTTTTATCAATGATGTCATAGTTTTTTCCTATATAATGTTGTATCAATGATGTCATAGTTTTTTGCTATATAATGTTGTATTTTGAGAATTTGTGAATATGTTGGAAATGAATGAATTTCAAGTTCGGTGGAGTATTTATGCAATCATAGTTTATATAATGTTATATAATGTTAAATTTTTGCTATGTAATGTTGTATCAGTTGAAGGTGATATGAGAAATTGTTGTGTATATGTGGTTATAATCAAGGAAGCTGCTATGTTCAATTTTCATAAATGAATGACTATAACAGAGGTCATTATTGGGATTAACGACCTTAATATATATGTAGTCGTTATTACCAATAGCAATTAAACTGATACAACCATTTAAGAAAATTCCAGAGAGGAAGCCAAATTGGACTAAAACTGAGGTCACTTTTGGGAATAACAACCCTAGTTATAGTCCATTTTAAGATGAAATTCCAGAGAGCAAGCCAATTTGGACTATAACTGTCACGCCCCGCTTGGAATGAACAATAATGCTTGGAATAAGCCAATCTGAAATATCCAAATACAATAAACCAATGTTTGGAAACAATAATAAAATTTGGGTCATAATCCCAATACAATAATAAATCCTAACACAGTAATAATAAGTCTCAATACAATAAGTTCAATACAACAATAAGCAACTAGAAAGTATCAAATTTTTAGAAAGTTTGTTCTCCAATTCCAGCATGCAATTCTCCTTCGTTACGTGTGAACACTTCATCTAAAAAGAGGAGAAATTTTTCCTTAGAGCAAGCCATGGACAGCAAATAGAGAAAGCAAGGAATAATGGAATAACGATATAACAATGAATTCAATGGATCAATAAGAATCAGTAACATGGGACAATAGCAATAATCAATATCATGATAATCAATGCAATGGTTATAAAAAATGATTCAATATTCAATGGTCGATGTCAGTAACACTTAGACAATAATCGATAGCAATAGGAGCAATGATGTACAATATACAATATCGATGTTGTGTCAATCCTTAAGTCTATTAATCATTTTAATCCTAACTAATGCACGTACTACTGCATCCCATTCTACAGGTTCGATGCATACAATCAATTTCGTTTAGACTTAAGTGGAAGATTCTATTGATTATGTACATGGCACGATAACATTATTTGTAGCATTGGTGCACACTAGTCGGCTCAATAACAATAAAAGAATACACGATCAATTGGGATACTGTAGTTAGTAATCCAACTATAAACCGATAGCAATAACACTAGCCAACATACGATATTTTGGGAAACATGGCCCACACTTCCGTGTACAGTCACTATGTCATCAACTACTCCAGTCAATCCCTTAAACCCTGGCTTGTTAATTATTCTATTAATGCAACAATACAATATGCAATTAAGAGACATTAGACGAACAAATACAACAATAAGAGAAATAATAGGATGATAAACTTGGATAAGACAATTAGAATGATGACAACAACTCATTAGGATCATGCAATGCAACACATACACTTCAATTTATGCAATACTATGATATAGGAATAATTTAGCAATTAAAATATGGAATATAAAATTCTGGACAGCAAGAGTTGTCTATGCAAAAATATAATTTTCTGCTGTTCTAGAAATCGAAAACTGAAACCGTCAAAAATTCTGAAGACTAGACTTCCACACGGTTCCAACGCATATTTAAAATCCAAAATATGACAAAAGTGGTTGGGTCAAATAAATCATTCTTTATAGATTTCATGTTTAAGCAGAATTTTGACATCAAGTTATTATACTTTTAGAATCAGAAAAAAAAAATTTCATTAAAAATATTTATTAGACTCCTAAACAGGTTAAATAACATTCTGGAAATTTTCAGAGCAATATTTTAATATTAAATCAACCTTTTAATAGATTAAACATGAAACATACATGAATCTGAAATTCTGGAAACAGAAACACAGCAGTAGTAAATTAGTCATAACTTTTGCAATACAACTCGGAATTTAGCGATTCAAGATGTTCTAGAAATTAGAAACATAGGGATACAACTCTTATTCAGAAAGTTATTTATTTTGAGATCAAATACTGGGTCGTAATTATTAGGAAAAATACATACAACAACCAACATACAGATTTTTGGGTAATTTCACAAAATAAATTGATTAAACATGATGGGTATCAATTCTATTAGTCGATAAACTTCATAATTAGCGTGATGGGTGTAATAACATGATAAATAAAATTAGAACCACATACATACACTAATTTAGCATCAATCAAGTATCAATTGATCAATCAAACATACAACCTACCAATTATATCTACAATAATTTAATTGTGTTGTGATCATATGAGTAACCCTATTATGAATACTGCATAAATGCATGAAATATTCAATCTTTAGAGTCAAAAGTGGCACGAAGTCAAGAATATTGGGGGTAGCTTGTGTAAACCCACAATAGACTCAACGAAAAGGGACGAACAATATACAATACGATAAACAATTGGATCTACTTATAAGAATTTCAATAAAACTTGAATTTGATACAAGATTCAATTCATGAGGAAAGTGACTTGCCTTATGGACGATAAATTTGAATACCAAGAATAATGGGATGAGAATCCCGGAGCAACGATCTCACGAACACACGAAATAATACATGCACACTACGTGCAATCGAGGACAGAAGCAACAACAACAATCGGCAAGGAACGGCAGCCAAGGGGGCTCGACGACGACACTCTGATGACTGGCGAGGGCGTTGACATCGATTGGACGACATCGAGGAGGGAGGAACAGAGCGTCGAGTTGGGCTACTTTGTTTGGGCAGGAAAAGCAGAGAGAGAGCGCGTCGATGGGATGGCAACTGGGTCTGTGGCGCTGGTGGCTGGGGGTGAGCGGGGAGTGGTCGGGGGGTTGCTGACAATGGGAGGTCGCCATAGGTGGAGGTCGGGGAAGGTGAACAGTAGAGGGCGGGAAGATTGAGGTCGGGGAGAGAGAAAGTAGAGAGGAGAGAGTGCGGCTATGATTAGGGTTTCAAGTTGTATTTTTAGGGTTTGCAATAGGGTTGTATTTATAGTGTGCAATTAGGGTGTTGGGTTAATGGTTTAGGATCTGATAATAATGGGTTTGGGTCAATAATTAATTGTGATTGGGTTTTAGGGTTCAATAAGAGGTGGAATTAAAGACAATAGGGTTCAAATAAAATACCCATAATCAATTAAAAATAAGATCATCAAGAAAATGGCTCAACAAGAAGAATGGGAGAAATTTCATGATCAAAATTGAATTAAAATATCAAGAAAATAAAATATTTTAATCAATTGCAATTAAAATATTACAAAAGAAGGAAAAATGAAAAGAACAAAAACGGTAGTTACAATAACTAAGGCCGCTTTTGGGAATAGCAATTCTAGTTATAGTCCATTTTTGTGAGGAAATTCTAAAGAGCAAGCCAATTTGGACTATAACTGAGGTCGCTTTTGGGAATAGCGACCCTGGTTATAGTCGAATATGAGAGGAAATTCCAAAGAGCAAGCCAATTTGGACTATAACTGAGGTCTCTTTTGGGAATAGCGACCCTAGTTATAGTCGAATGTGTGAGGAAATTCCAGAGAGCAAGCCAATTGGGACTATAACTGAGGTCGCTTTTGGGAATAGAGACCTTAGTTATAGTCAATTTTTGTGAACATTCCAGAGAGCAAGACATATTTGGACTATAACTGAGGTCGTTTTTGGAAATAGCGAACCTAGTTATAGACGATTTTAATAGGAAATTCCAGAGAGGAAGCCAAATTGGACTATAATTGAGATTGGTAATAGCGACCCTAGTTATAGTCCATTTTGGGATGAAAGCATAGAGAGTATCAGTATTAGTATCACTTTGATCTCTATTACGATCAACGACCTATGTCAACCTAGGTCGCTAATGTCAATAACGACCTTTTTATAAAACACTTATATGGCAAATTTATACACACCAGCTTCCCTGAGTACATTCACAACATCTTTTTACCACATTATGCCACAAAAAACCATGTATCACATACATTCCATCAGAGAAGAAAACAACGACTAATATCACAAACAAGCATGTTTACAACATATTACAAAATCTTGCGTCAAAATCTACATTGAAATAGCTTGCAGTGATTATAAAACAAAGACTAATATCTACGATGAAACAACGACTAATATCACAAAATAGTCCCACAAACGACTAAAGAAACAACATAAAAATAAGTACCCCTAAAATGAGACGACTACGATGGGGTGTACATGTCGGGCTTCCTTCTTTTCTGAATAGCTTTCCGCCTCGTGCCAACTTATGCAACTTGTGTAACTTGTGATATGAGCATTTCATCGGGGATTTCTTCAATTTCATTATTAGGTTGCTCCTTTACTTGTTGTTGAAATTGCTCTTCTTGTTGTGCATTTACATCTTCATTGCCTTCATCTTGTGCATGCTCTTCATCAGCTTGCCCTTCTACTGGCGGCTCAACTCGTTTTCGTTGCCGTGTTGGACGCTTTACGACCTTCTTACGCCTAGATGTTCCGTAAGTCGGAGATATCATCGATGCGTCAAATCTTGCCACCTCACCCACCTCCTATATTTTCAAACGACATGGTGCGAGAATTTCACGTGCGAGATCCTTTGCGGCTTGAGCCACATTGCTTCGCAAAACTTGTGTGCATTTCCAGGCGATGATCCATAATTGGTCCATCTGCATATATCACAAACAAATAACATATCATATACATTGCAATGATGAGAAAATGTATTAATACAAATGTTTAAAATAAAATCAAAATTTCCAAATCACAAATGAAATATTATCATACGATTTTCCGAGTGGATGTCGCCCTTGGAGGAATAGGCGGGATCGGGTTCGACCTCACCACTCGGAAGTCGTAAGAGGACCCCTGCTGGCACGGAAGTACGAGGATCTACATATAAATGTGTAATCTGCTGGTACCATGACATGTATATAGCGTGCAGTGATCCATCATACGGAGGAATACCGGTAACAATAGTATCACATCTCCGCTCATTCCATGTGTTCACATGAGCTTGGTGATGGGAATCCCAACTATGATCAGGCACACGTCCAACTAGGGATGGCAAATGGGTCGGGTCGACCCACGACCCGCCTGTTTAACCCGGCCTGCAAAACCCCGATTCGGGTTCGGGTCGAACCCGTTAACGTTAATGGGTTGACCCGGGTCGCGAAAACACCGAATCCAACCCGTATAACCCGGCCCGGTAACCCGCAAAAAAGAGGCCAACCCGCAGGTCAACCCTTGGGTTGCGAACCATTTGACCCGTACGGGTCAAACGTTCGACCCGCTCCGGGTCGACCGTTGACCCGCGGGTCTAACGTTCGCAAAACCGGTACTGTTCACTAGAGCTGTTGGCAATGGCTCTTCTAGCCGTTTTTGGTGGTTTTTTGTGTTTTTTTTTGTTTTTTTAAACCCTATAAATACCCCCCAAAATTCAAACAAAAAATTCACACCTTACTCTTTTACTCTCTCTACTATTATTACTCAATTCATTTCAATTTGTGAACAACTAAACAAACAAGGTAGCACGACATATACACGACCAAATTCCGATCGTATCGAACTCAAAATTCAACAACATCTTCAAGTCTTCAACACTCCACCAACTCCAAGTGATCAAGTCTTCAACTCTCCTTCAAGCTCTCCTCGAGTCTTCAATTCCGGATTTCTACTTCTACTTCTATTCTTATTTTCACGGGTTTTTTTTATATACGAGTATCCATGGTGAACGGTATCAAAATTTCATATCCCTCTTCTTCAATTTTTATTATTTTTGTAGTTATAATTTTTTGGTATCTTGTTTGTTTGTTGGTTTTTTGATCTTCTCCCTTACAACTCACTTGTTTTCTAGATTTTTTTTTGTAACTTATCGCCCCTATATTGTGTAGTTTTTTTTACATACACTACTACATATAAACATGTCTAGATCACGCGGTAGCGGTCGTAGCCAAAGTGGGCAAGATTCCACCGGCACTTCTCGTAGGCCACCAATTGTCCCACATAATGAGCCCGCTGAAGAGTATCATGATCCTCCTACCCAACAATGGGGTACACACGATGAGTTTGTAGGAGACATACAATTAGAAGAGGAACCACAACAACAAGCAATCGAAACAACACAACCCCCTAGTGGTAGGAAAACTAGAGGGGAAAGTAGTGATTGGTATAAATTTTATGATTATATCCCGAACAAAAATACACCGGGTGTAGGTTTGAAAGTTTGTAAAACATGTTCTAAGCAATACAAATGGAAGAGGGGTGAGGGCACGGGTACAATTAACCGACACATCTTAAGTGTGCATAAAGAACTTCTTGTTGACCTACCCCGCCAACAAAAAATCCACCCTAGGACCGGTCTAGTTGACAGCCATGCTTATGATCCCGATCTTGTTCATCGGGAAATGGCCCGATTAGTAATAAAGGAAGAGTTACCATTTTCCTATCCCGAGAGTAGGGACTTGAAAATTTTTAATCAAACCGCCGTAAACCTTCATTTTAGAAGAATTCCTAGAAATACTTGCAAATCGGATTGTTTTAAAATGTACAATAAAATGAAGAACGCTTTGATTGTAATTTTATGGAGTTTAACTTGTAGAGTTAGTTCAATTTCAGATTGTTGGACGGGTTGCAACAATATTCCAATGATGGGAATAACCTATCATTGGATCAACAATGATTGGATTCTTCAAAAAAGAATCATATCACTTGCCTGTGTTGCCCTATCCCCATAGTGGCGTTGAAATAGCAAACCGTAGTTTAAAAATTTGTGATGTTTTTTATATTCGCGATAAAATTATGTGTATTAGTTTTGATAATGCATCTAACAATAATGCATCAATTAGTATTTTAAAAACCGCATTAAACCCTCCATCTGACAATATTTTTCATGTTAGATGTGCATGTCATATTTTAAATTTATGTGTTCAAGATGCATTAAAAATAGCCGAACCATATATACTTAAAATTAGAAATTGTATACATTTTATTGCATTAAGTGGCACCGTATTTCAAGAATAGAAAAATTGGTGTATGATTTCAAATGTACCTTTTAGAAAATTCCCAAAGGATGTTAAACACCGATGGAATTCTACTTTTGATTTACTACATGTTGTTACTGAATATAAAGCATGTATAAATGATTTTTGTATCGCAAAAAATGTGTCAAATTTTGAAATGACTCCCCCCGACTGGTATTTTTCCGAATCTTTGTTGAAATTTTTAGAACATTTTAAAACAGCAACTTTAAAATTTTCAAAATCATATGAATCTACTTCTAGTAGCATTTTTATTTCAATAGTTACTATGATGCAAACTTTTAATGAAATGTTAAATGATGCTTTTGTTGGTGATATTGTCAAACCTGCATACACAAAATTTTTGAAGTATTTTAATCCTCCTCCTATGTTGTATTGTGTTGCTATCGTTATGGATCCTCGTATCAAATTAGAAGGTACGAAGAGTTTGATTGAAATATTTTTAAATTTACTTGGGGATGAAGAAACTGAAATTGATTGCGCTTCTTTTTTAGTTAAATTTGAATCTACATTAAATAACTTGTATGATTATTATGATAGGTCTTTTGCTTCTAGTAGTACAACTTCTGTAGTTAGTTCTTCTTCTGCTACTTCTAAAGGTAAGGGTAAGAGTAAATTTGATGATAGAACATTTAGTTTACTTGCACAAATTTAATCCAAAAAACCTAGGACTAATCAACCAAATGAATTAAATTGGTATAACCAATAAGATTCTGAGTCTTCTGTTTCTTCACTAGACATTTAACAATGGTGGAAAGACCATGAACACACTTATAGTATTCTTAAATATATGGCTAAAGATCTAATAACTCCTCCTGTCTGTACAGTTGCTTTTGAAAGTGTATTTTCTTCAAGTGACAGGATTCTAACTGCTTACAAGAATTGTTTGAAGCCCCAATTGTTAGAGATGCTCGTTTGCACAGAAAACTGGTTGAAGGCTGAAGATAGGACACAAGAAAAAACATTATCTACATCTACAAGTGGGAGCAACTCGCCGGAAGAACAACAATAACAACAAAAATAGAAACCAAAATGAAGAATTCAATATACCAACAACAACAAGTCAACAACAATAAATTGAAGGCCATCAAATTGAAGACAATTGTAAATAGATAAAAAATTGTATTAAATCTTTGCTTGTTATTTCAAATTAGAAAAATTGAAGTAAATTGAAATTGTATATAAGAAATTTGTTAGTGTATAAAACAAAATTGTGAAATCTTTATTTCTTATTAAAAATTGTGAAACTTGTATAACTTGAAATCATATGAATAATATATCACTTTTTTTGGAAATTTACTCTTTCAATCTTATTATTATTATTACAATTTTTAATGTTTATTATTAAAATTGTTTTTTTTAAAGTAAAAAAATAACTCTCTAACCGGGCCAACCCGTGACCCGACTCGAACCGACCCGGGTTGGACCCGAAAGGGTTCACTGGTTGGGCGGGTCACGAATTCAGCTCTTCGACCCGGCCCGGCCAGGCCCGGTTAAGACTCTGACCCGACCCGAACCCGCCCAAGTCAACCTTCAACCCGGGCGGGTCTGACCCGACCCAGCCCGGTCGACCCAAATGCCAACCCTACGTCCAACCCCTTTGATCTTGTGTAAAAGAATATCATACGTCTGTGGGGCGGGGATGGTTTGCTGAAGACCGAACTTATGAAGTACTCAATCCGGATAGGACATCTTGACAACACTGAAGTTCACGAGTAGGGCTCTCGTCAACCATAGCTGGCTATGTGCGGTACAAATAGGTGGTAGTCTCTCCAATCGATTAGGTGAGTACGGTGTCCATATGACGAACTCCTCTCTCAGCATATCTAGCTCGTCCCTGTAGTAAGTAACCATCCCATGTAGATTATCTTTTCACGTGTGACTCCCTACACAGTACACACCGATGGAAGCCAACACTGAAACATTCGCCGCATCTATTAACCACCTCTATGACTGCCAACTTATACAGAGACGTCCAATATGTAAGTGTTCCCAACACCATATTTGTAGGATTAACATAAAACTTGTCAACTCCTTCGCATTAAACACTCCATTGCACAAACTCTCGTATAAAGAGGCTAATGTAGCACTGCCCCAACTATATTGACTAACTCTAGTCAAGTTACCGATTAATGGTAAGTACATAAGAGGCACGACATCTCCTATCGAGTTGGGGAAAAAGACACCTCCAAATGCAGTCATCAAGTAGGCTCGGGTGTAGCACTCTACATGATACTCAGTCGATTCGTTGTTTAAGAAATTCCTGAATGTATTCTTCAGCCAACTCAATCGGATAGATGTAGTATCATCTATCTCGTCACCAAGAAAATCTACCACAAGCACCTCCTTATTAAACGCCATTGTACCTGTGACGGCAAGACCATCAATTGGAAGTTCAGAGATAACTGCGATATCCTGAAGCGTCACGGTCATTTCTCCAACGGGAAAATGGAACGAATGAGTCTCCGGCCTCCAACACTTGGGTACCGCTGTAAGTAGATGGCAATCGAGTTTCATCTTCCCTATCAAACCGAGTCCATAGAAATCGGTCTCCACTAACAGTTCGTGTGTCATTGGATGCATTGGCAACGTCTCATGCGTACGGAAACTGCACTCCCTGGCTGTATCGTCCCACACCCGCTACAACATTCTAAACGAAACAAAAAATACTACTTACTTGGGGCCTACCACCCGCTACAACATTCTTCTTCCGAATCATTTATTCGTTGATTACAGCTGCAAAACATAACCGTAAATATTTATAAGTTCTCCAATAACAAGATATACTTCTAATATTTCCAATATCAACGAATATAACACAACATAAGACTATATTTATTCGGGTCCTTATTGTAGAAAATAAAATCAAAATCATAATCTTAATGTTGAGGATGATTCACATTATACAACAACTTCATCGAAGATCCATCATCAAATCACAATCACCAAATTACACCCAAAAGCATCACAATTATATTGCAAACATTCCTCCTTGCCTATAACTAACACCAAGATGATGGTTTCTTTACTTACTATCTGTTGTGAACAACATAACAGTCATAACAAGTAACAAGCATACATAATAAGTCCCAAATTTGATAGTCTATGGGGTTTAGCAACATTCAACTCTCAAGCACGAATTATTCCAAATCTTAACCCATTTTTTCAACAAGAAGTCAACTAAATATAACATACACAAAGCATCAAACAACAAGCAGTAAATATTAGGCATACTTATCTAGGGTTGCCGATTTGGAATTTCCGAATTTCCAAATGTT